>JACEFO010001877.1:1200000-1575992 GCA_015342445.1 Digitaria exilis
CCACTGGCACGTGTCATACAGTCATACTAGTCTACCAGCTGCATGCGACACGTCCTACTTACTGGAACATAATCAAGCTTATCCCATGACCGTATAGTTCCGTACATGACTGACAGTCACACGATTTTGCTTAGGATTAGGGCATAACAGGTCACACTCGAAACACTTCCCTAGCACGGAAACAAGGTCCCCCAGTTCACTATAAAAGGTTCCTAGATGCAAGTAAGACGATGGCAAGTAGTCACACTCACACTCACACACCACCATATACTCATATCCTTGGCATCACAGCATGAGGCCGTCCTTGCTGATCGCCACCGTGGCCTTGTGCCTCCTCTCCCTTGCCACAAGCCGCGCCTCTGCGGCTTCTTCTTCTTCCCAGTGCACGTTCGAGATCCTTGTCAAGACCGGAGGCCGGAAGAACGCCGGCACGGACGCCCGTGTGTCGCTGCAGGTGAGCGGCGCGACCGGACCGGCGGTGACCATCACCAACCTGGAGTCGTTGGGGAGGATGGCCGCCGGCCACGACTACTTCGAGCGGGGCAACCTGGACAGGTACCGGTGCCTCTCAGGCGAGCCGTGCAAGCTGCTGATCAAGTCCGATGGCACGGGCAACAAGCCCGGGTGGTACGTGGAGTACGTGACGGTCACCCAGCTCCGGCACGGCAGCGTGTCGTCCAGGCAGCATAAGTGGGCGGTGGATCAGTGGCTGGCGCTTGACGAGGCGCCAAACCAGCTCTTCGCCACGAGGAATGGCTGTGGCCTTGCCAAGGCACTGCCATGAATCCATCAAATAATTGAGCTCGTGTCTAAGTATATGAGATAATGTAAGTATTTTAAATATGAATAAATAAGTTCCAACGCGCTAGTAGTGTATGCTGGTCTCATGGGCGGCCGGCGCTAGGGTAACTAATAATGAAGCAACAGTATAACAATCATATTGTCACAGTTTGCTTGTACTTGTTGAGATACAATGGATAGAAGCAATCGAAAATTGTCCCCACATGTAACTATATATGGTGTTGATCGTTTAATTCTCCACCGAGAGCTTTTCCCGTCTGCATTTAACCTGTAATTTCTTTCCTTCTTATTTATCCTCTTCTCGTCCTACAATATAATTATCCAGTCGGTTTTATATAGTGGTTCTATATTTTTTATAACACCATCTTGTGTTGTAATAAGACAAACGAAATTTTTACTAGGTTTAGTTTTTATTTTCATCTTGTCTTGTTTCTATTTTCGCTGTTAATAAAGCCTGATCTATTGAAACCAAAGTCATATCTTCTATTACATTCAAATAAGTTTTGCTACTCCCTCCATCTCTAAATATATGTCGTTTAGGATATGCTATTTATTTAAAAAATGAACTAATTTACTTGTCTTAAGCGACATAAATACAAGGACGGAGGGAGTATACTATGTAACACAACTAATTATGCAGTGTAATTAACATTTGTCAAGTGTTATAGTGATTTTCTATTGTAGGAGTAACATATTTTTCTCTTGTATTACTTTCACTTTGGGGTAGTAAGGCCTTTCAGAACATAGTTTGCAATTTTAGAAACGTATACATATAGAGTTTTGCTCCGGTGGTCTACCAAAACGTTGTGTCCTGTAATTCAACATTGCACTAGCACAACCTGATTCAGGACCAAAACAATATGTATCGTATCCCACAACTCAACTACGATTATATACACTAATATTTCACTACAAACCCATATTGCACTTTTTTTTTTCTTCTTGGCAAACATTTTGATGATTTGCCAACGCGCGTTTCTCTAGACTCATCATAATATACCCCGTGCACGCATGTGTGTCTATATTTTGCCATGGTGCCTGGTGCATGTGCAACGTGATGATACTTCCGCACTGCTCAGCTAACTTTGCTACACTATCTCGCACGGATGGAAACCAGGCTCTCGACGTACGGCCCGACGTGGTGCTGCAACAGGTCGCCATTGTCATACAAGCTCCCGTCCAGCCGTTCATACTCCAGCTCGTCCTCCATGTCCACCACTAGCCGTAGCGACATCAAGCGCTCGTCGTCGTCGTACACGTACAGCCTCTTGTAATCGATGGCGATCAGCATCTCGTCGTCCCCATCCACGGCGAGCGGCAAGAACGCCTCGCCGCCGAGCGCGTCAACGTCCTTGAGATACACGCGGCAGCGCAGCGACCACTCCGTCCTCGGTGGCGCTTCGTCATCCGCTACCCAGACGTCGAAGGCCGTACGTGTCCGAGCTGGCTGCCGGGTCGACGCAGCACAGCTTTCCCCTTAGCTCGGCCACGTGGCAGGCGTCGTAGTGGAAGTCCGTGCCAGGTGGACATGGCGCCACCACGCTGAAATCCCTGTCACGGAGGCCGAACCTTAGTAGCAGCGCGCTCTGGTGTTCCTCGTCGTGGTAGGCGCACCAGTAGAACGCCTATCGCGTGCAGATCGGCCTCGCGGCGGCGGCGATGGCGTGCGGCGGGTCGTCGGCGACCAATCCCATGTGCTTTCGTCGTCGCCGGCGCCGAGCGTGAAGACCTCGTCGCCGGTTTGCTGGTGTCGATGGTTTCCTCGTACGAGTGAACTAGTGTTAAAGTAGTTTTGAGTAATTATCAGGTCTTAAAATATAAGAGTAAACTATACTGCTGCGGCGAGGCGAAGAACTTTGAATTGAACATGAATATGCAAATTTGTTTGGTTGCAAAAAGGGTGGCGTTCCTTTTAAGTATCTATGAATTCTCATGCACCATAGGAAGTTATCAAACAACGATTGGAAGTTAATTGAGGAAAAATTTCAGAAAAAGCTTAGTAGTTGGAAAGGAAAATTATTGTCCGTAGGTGGTAGGCTTGTTCTGATTAATTCTGTGCTTACTAGCCTTTCGATGTATATGTTATCTTTCTTCGAGATACCAAAGGGTGTTCTTAAAAAGCTCGATAACTATCGCTCTCGATTTTATTGGCAATGCGATGATCACAAGAAGAAATACAGACTCACTAAGTGGAGCATCTTGTGTAGGCCTAAAGATTGTGGTGGGCTAGGTATACAAAATTTGGAAATTCAAAACAAATGTCTTTTGAGAAAGTGGCTTTTCAAGTTAATAAATGAGGAAGGCATTTGGCAAAACCTTCTAAGAAGGAAATATTTGTCAAATAAAAACCTTGCCCAAGTCCAAAAACAGCCAAGGGACTCTCACTTTTGGTCTGGACTTATGAAGGTGAAAGCAATTTTTGCAGTATGGGCGTTTCAAGGTCCAAAATGGTAGGGAAACTAGAATCTAGGAGGATATTTGGGTTGGGGATATACTCTAAGGATAGCTTATCCTAACCTATATCAAATTGTGCGAAAGAAATCTGCAACAGTTGCTGATATACTGAGTACCACACATTTGAATGTGAATTTTCGAAGGGCGTTAACGGGCGCTAACTTGGACTCATGGTACAGATTAGTGGCAAGTGTCCTTAGGACTAATCTTATAGATGGCAGGGACATTTTCATTTGGAATTTACACAAAAATGGAATGTTCTCAACACGTTCTCTCTATAGGGTTTTAACTAGCGAGGGTATTGTTCCTCGTAAATGCGTAATTTGGAAGATCAAGGTACCACTAAAAATTAAGATTTTCTTGTGGTACATAAAAAATGGAGTCCCTCTTACTAAGGATAACCTTGCAAAACGAAAGTGGAAAGGAGACTTAACCTGTTGCTCGTGTAGTTCTCTTGAGACTATCGAACACCTTTTCATTCAATGCCACTTTGCTCGTTTTATCTGGAATACAATTTATATCACCTTTGGAATTCAACCTCCCTCTAGCATTTCCGATACGTTTGGTTCTTGGCTTGCTGGAATTAGACCAGCACATAGAAATCAGATTTGTGTAGGAATATCGGCTATCTGTTGGGCCATTTAGTTGAATAGAAATGACATGGTTTTTAATAGAGCTAAGGTTAACACTTTTATGCAGGCCATTTTTAGGGCGACATACACCATGGAGGTGTTTGCCAAATTTGGATGGAAGCTCTCAAATAGAATAGCGGATTATTAGCATGTTCGTCTTTGTTGAACTTTGGTCTTGTTTTGAGTATGTTTGTGAGCCTAAGTGCTCTTTGGTTGTATCTTGATGCTGTGTACACTATCGTTGATGGTGTAGAGGTCAGAACCTTTTATGTTCCATTATCTAAAAAAATGGTTTCCTCGTACGTACGGTACGTACCCCGCGTGACGAGTCGTAGCACCATCGCCGGAGTCCCGATACCGACGTGGACGACGCTATGGGTGCCAGGTGGCAGTGCGGCGACCTCCCTCGTGGCCGGGTTGCAAACGAACACCTCACCGCCGGCCGCCGCCTCCGTGGCGACGACGACGAGCACTACTTAAAAGGAAATTGCAACACACTACCAAAACATTTTGCAAGACACTTACAAAACATATGCGTCTCTATTAATGGGTCCAATTAACCGAGGCAGTCATGTTCGATTTAAGGAGACGGTTGTTTATAACCGCCTCAGGAAATAGATTAACAATCGTTTTTCTTTACGTAGCCGCCTATGTTAATGGTCCTGTTGATTGCAAAAAAGGCAAAGAGCCGATCTGGCTTGGACTTCTAGTCTAACAGCATGTGGCATGCGGTTTGACCGGTTGGATCCTGTAGCCAATCTAGCAAAACGCCAAGTGGTCTGACCACCCATGACAGGCAGTCTAACCAGCTGTCCACGACACTAGTAGAAAAGGGACTTCTCTTGATGTTTCACTGTTAACGTTCTGAAATCTTGTCGTTAAAGATACCTCTACTACGACGAAACGAAAAGTTTCATCACGGATCGTAGGGGACAACCCTCGGCGTCTTCGAAACAATGATGAAACTAAAAATAGAGTCAACAAAGAATATTCAACTCGTCAACAAACGTTGTGCCACCTACAAATCGTGTCTGTGAGCCCTCATTCCGTCAAGAAACTGATGGGAGTCATCTTGCCGTTAGAACCATGGGTCCACGGAGGCTCCAGCATGTCTACGTGGCTGACACATCTAGTGACTAAGGGTGATGAAAGTCCGGTCAAACATGTCAGAGACGGGGCCATGTGTACGGGGTCCACCGCACGAGGTGGGACCCCACGTCTGACGTGTCTGGGCCCACCGCATAGACGGGCCCGTCATTCCACATGTACATCTTCCGCCACACAATTGTGATCCGACGGTCCACCATTGAGTGTACGGGTTTCACGGAGAGGAGGGCCCATCGGAGACGTCGGACCCGGAGCTCTATGTTTACGGGTTCCAGCGGACAGGTGCGACCCTACAGTCTAGAGGGGCCATAGTGGAGTTCGCCGGAGGGAACAAAATCGAAGCTGACAGGCTCCAAATCATGCTTCTGGTGGGCCAGGAAGACAACGACATGACGGAGGGGAAAAAGCTGATAGGTGGTCCACATCGACCAGTGATTGAGGGCTACAATTATTTGGCTCCAATTCAAAATAGGCCACTCCGGTAACCTTGGCCCAAAACTGCCACTTCCTGACTTTGGCCCACAACTAAAAATCTAGTCCACCAAATAGGCCTAAAAACTAGGGGCCTCATTACCATGTTGGATTCGGCCCTAGTCTTGGGCCAAAGCTGGGCCCGCCTCTGGGTCCACGAATGCCCGTTACAAGTAGTAGGCATTACCCCGAATCAGCCGGGACCCGCTTCATCTTCCCCTATAAATAAAAAAAGGCAACTGCTTCATCTTCTGTCGCGCACTTCACCACGCTGCGGTCCGCTTCGTCTCGACCGCTGCCGCGCCATGGACCCAAAGGGGAAGAAGCGCGCATCGCCGGGAAGCTCCCCTATTCGCATCTCCTCGTTGGTAAGTTTGGAGCCCTCCTCGCCGGCAACCTATTTGTTGTTCTTGTTTACTGTTCTAATCCCTAAACACTATTATTCCTCTGTTACTGTACATAGCTCTAGCGGCGGTTCGCATTCTCCATCGCCGAAGCACCGTCGCGACGAGCCAGCGGCCTCGGCGCCACCGTCTGGTCCTCCAGTGCTCCCGTCGGGCCTCGGCGACGTCGTTGTCGGCTGCTCAAGTGCCCCTCCACCACAAGAAAAGCCCTTGTGGATCACCTACCGAACCAACAACAGCGGGATGAGTTGGTATCACTGCCCGATCTTGCCTACCGTGGAGGAAAACAAAACTGTCGATGTTGTTGTTAAGCACGCCATCACCATCGCGTGGGAGCACGATCGTCTTGTTCATGAGTACTATGAAAAGCAACGGGCGGGTGAGAGCATCGTCGTCCCGGAGGAGGAGGATGAGGAGGACGTCGATGGTGACGCCAGCACCATCAAGTGATGCTCCTCCTCCTCCGCCGAAGGACACCAAGACGATGGTCGATGACGGTGTTGTGCATTTGGTGAACTAAAATTTATCTTCTGTGAGAGAATCTCTCTCTCTCTCTATCTCTCTCTCTGTGTGTGTGTGTGTGATAAATTTGTGCAATGGTGCTTAAAATTTAATAGGATGTTGATGATAATGTGTGTAGTAAATGAATCTGGGTGCTGATGATCCTGTGGATGCATCAGTGATCTGTTGGTTTAAATTTAAATGTATGTTTACATCTGTGCATTATTGACAAGCATTTTGATGAAAAAAGAAATACTGGAAACAAAGTCCTCCAGATAGTACTTAATTTATAACCTGCCACATATTACTTAATTATTTTATGAAAAAAAGAAAAAAGGTCTGGTTAACTCCTACATATCATCGTGCTCATCTTCAGAACTAATATCATCGACATTGTCTTTGTCAGTACCGTACTGCTATCTTCATACAAGCTAGTACTTGCTTGCTTGTTTTCCAAAAGGTTTGCTAATGTAGCTTCAATAGAAGTGGCTTCTCCATCAAGCTCATGGCTAATGTGCAAATCATCATGAACACTGGTACCTTCATCCATTGCACGCTCTGTATCCGAGCAGTATATTCATCTTGGTGCACATCGACATGATGGTCAATGTCACCATCCACATTGTACATGCCCCTATGTTCAAATTTCTGCACAACTCGCCAATCTTTGCCATGTTTATTGTCCTATAAATAGAATATGTTTCTTGCTTGTGTAGCAAAAATATAAGGACCAGACTTGAACCAAAATGAATGAATGTTGATGGACTTGAAATGTACGTCTTCTCTAATCTCCACAGTCTTGCTAAGAGGATTGCCATTGTGCCAATCGCATCGAAATATGACCACTAACCGACAGAATTCCTTGGTAGAGCCATATTGCAACTCAATTACCTCCATGAGGACGCCATAATATTCAATTTTTTTGTCCTCTCTAAATGTCCCATCAGTCATGACACTACTATTCTGTGTCAGCAGGTTCTTCTCGGGCCCGATGGTGCTATAGCAAACTCCATTCACAATACAAGCTGAAGCGCACTTCATTTTGGTATCAGGACCACATGAGAGCGCATACAATCCGTCGCTAACCTTAGTAGGATCCTCTTTACGCACCTTCACGACCTACAGCCAAACATACATTTGAAAGTGAGTCATGACTTATTATGTGGGATATTACTTTACATGTCGATTATTAATATGCCATGCATTAACTTATTACATACATTATCCTTAAACCATTTAGCAAATTCTTTTTGCTGCCTTGTCTGAACATCCCCGGTGGATAATACCCCTTCTTTGTTCAAAATTTCTCTGTGCATGTTGCATGACAATTTAAACATTACGAGATGATTATGAGATAACAGAGTAGACATGGAAAAAAAGTAAATCATACTACGCTAAATATTCCTCAACTTCATCACAGTTGTTTAGCACATACCAAACTAGCTTCTCCAAGTCATACATGTTATCATCATCAATGATACGACGTACCTTCTGCTTGCCAATAAGTTTAACTTCATGCATGAAAACAAAGGTGTCATCTTGTCATGGCCCATTAAATGCATGAGTTGTGTCAGCATCGGCAATGTACATAGCGCAAAATGCCAAGGTCCCACTTTCTACATACACTTCAGCAATTGATCCTTCAGGTCTAGCCCTATTCCTTACAAAATTCTTCAAGAGTAAAATGTGTGAATGGTCATTATACTTGTTGTCTTGTTTCAATTTGTCCATCATACTCAGAAAAATGTAAATCAGGGTTATCAAAATTGCTCAACTAAGTCGGTACGGTCATTGTATCATTTTGGTCCAATAAGTTGTAAACACAACACCCACCTACATGAAGTTGTATCATTGTATTATTTTCGTCCAACAAATTGTAACAATTGAACCCATGATACACTAAGTTGCTCACAATTGGCATATATAGTCCACTATACACATGGATCCGTATTTCAAAGATGTGGCACACATGCGAACGTTGACTTGCTAGAAGAATAGAGGAGACCAAACAGAAAATTCTCTTGTTTCATTTCGGTCTAATGAGTTACACATCTAAAACAACATATAAAATTGTATGACATAGTGAGATATGATCTAAGATAATGTGTGTTAATATTTTTTTATGCAATCCAGGATGATCTACTACTAATATTTTTTTTCATGTGTTGTGATATGAAGTAGATAAAGATGTATTTATATAAAAAAAGATATATTTCGTGTTCAATATAAAACAATATTAAAAAAGATCATCTAAAAAATTGAGAAAAAATAATAAAGTAGTAGATTGTATATGTTCGAAGTCCTTGTTAACATGCTACAACTGCAAAATTCGTGGATTTTTAATGCACAGTGGATTGTATATGCACATCGTGAACAACTTAGTGTATGGTGGGTGCAGTATTTGCAACTTATTGGACCAAAATGATACAATCATGCAACTTCATGTATGTGTGTGTAACCTTTATAACTTGTTAGACCAAAATGAAATATTGATACACGTTCACGTATGATAGATGCACTTTTCTCTTCTTTGAATATGTATTTGGACAATATAACTACATATTCGGTCTCCCTTGTTATCTTGGCAGCTCACGTGATGTGCGCAAGAATTTGTTGTGGTTTTTTCTAATCAGTATAAAAGAAGGTACGACAACCATCGGTGACCTTTGTTTGTTGCACCTAAAATTTCAAACCCATGGAGAATTTCTTGTTTAGTGTATGATTCAAGAACTACGGTTGTCGTCTAAGGTTCGACATATTTTCAACAAGTCGTGTGCAGAAGTAGCCAAGTAGCCAACCATAGAGATCTAATATGTATTCATATCGTCCAAATACATATTCTGGAGAGTTAATGACCGTATCGACTCAGTTGAGCAAACTTAGTGGCCACGACTTACACTTTTCTAACTATAATGGCCAAAATGAAACAAGCCAACAAGTATAATGGGCATTTATGCATTTTACTCATTCTTCAATGTCCCAAGCCACCGTTCAATTGGGTACATCCAGCCATACTGTACAAGACCTCTAAGCAGCGCCTCATCAAGTGGATGGACTTCCAAGTGCACCATCACATCAAAAAAGGCAGGGGGAAAAATCTTCTCAAGCTTGCATAGGATAATTGGTATCTCTTTTTGCAGGCGCTTCACAACATCTTCCCTAAGCTTTCTACTGCATAGCTCCCTAAAAAAATTCCCAAGCTCTGCAACTACATCATACACATGATTAGACACAATCCCTCTTAAGCCGACATATGATTATTTGGAGAAGAATATGGAAAGAATGAGTTTTGAGCCTGCCTTGGACCTTTGAATCATCTGCGCTAATGTATCTTGCTAGGTTGGCTGCATATCCATCTAGAAACTTGATACCCTTGAGTACTTACAAAATGTAATTCGGTGTGCTGGCATCAATACATAGCTAGCTTATGGCATTTTAACCATGTTACATTCTTAGACACAGTGCAACTGAGAATCTAGCCCAACATCCAATGTGTCCTTTGTCTTCTCCAGTTTCAGCAATGTGACAAGGAGATTGTGACATATGTTTTTCTCAATGTGCATCACATCAAGATTGTGAGGCAGCAGCAAGTCTCCCTAATAGGGCAACCTCCACCACGCAGACATGCACTTATAAATTAACGGCCCCTCTCCAGCATCCTCTCCGCGCTTCCTCTTCTGACCTGCTTTGTGTAAACCTAGCAAGACATCTTTGACTCTGTGCAGTTCTTCTAGGACCTCATCTATAGTGGACTTTCCTGGTTTTTCCTGGTCTTCATATTGCCCATTCAAAAGTCAGCTTTTACGCCAACGATCTTCCTTGTCAAGGTAACGATGGTGGCCAATGTAGCACAACTTATTCCTTATCAACCGTGACAATGGGTCTTTGTCACAATGAGTGCATGCATAATGGCCTTTTGTGGTTCGACCTAACAGGGTGCCTAATGCTAGAAAGTCATTTATGCTCCAAATTATGGCGGCATGCATGTTGAAGGTTCTTCTGCTGACAGCATCAAATGTCAGCACCCAGGACCCCATAGGGTAAGAAGCTCTTCTATAAGAGGCTCCAAGAATAAGTCAAAATCCTTTCCGGGAGACTTTGGACCACGGATCAGTAGACACATGAAGCACTTCGAAGGTTTCATGCATTCCCACGGTGGAAGGTTCCAGAGCGCAACAAACACTGGCCACATGTTATATGTCGTGCTGAAGTTGCCAAACAGATTGAAACCATCTGTAGCAACACAAAACCTCAAGTTCCATGATTCACTTTGAAAGCTTGCATACTTATTATCGAAGTGCTTTCATGCCTTGCCATCGGCTGGATGACTCAATTCGCCAAAACTTGTTTCCTCTTGCTGTGCCATCGGATGTCCTCTGTTGTTCGCTTACAAGTAAGCATACTCTTCAACCGTGGTATTAGTGGGAAATGCCTCAAAACCTTAAGAGGAACACGTTGAGGACCTTCCTTATCTTCCCATCTAGATTCACCACAATTTGGGCAGGAACTATAGTCGGCATAGTTGTTCCTGAACAACGCATAGTTATTCCAACACACATGGATCTTTTTGTATCCAAGGACAAGTTCACGAAGATACTTCTTGGCCCTAGCATATGTAGATGGTAATTGGGCATTTGGGAATGATGTGCACAACAGCCTTCAAACTCCATTGAATGCTACATTGGTTATTTATTTGAGCACCTTGATACGCAGCAAACTCACAATGAAGGAGAATTTTGAGTGTGTTGATCCTGGACACAGTATCTGCTTCAAATCATTCAACGCTCTCTTGAATTTTGGTTGTTCTCCATCCACTGCCTCAGCGGCTGTGCACAAATCTGCTATCATCTCCTCATCTGGCTCTGCTTTATTGTTGTCAGATTGCTCATCCACATAAACATGGTTAGGTACATCCACATCAAACACAACAACATGGTCAAGTACATACTCTGCAAACCTAGTCCCTAAACAATGGTCATCATACCCATGCACCTGAGGTGAAAACTCTACAACAGGAGCATTATCTGATTCTCCATGTTGTATCCATCTTATATATGTGATTGACATTCCCAACATAAGCAGGTGCTCACAGACAACTTGTCGATCACGTACTATAGGACAATTCATACAATTGGTGCATGGGCACCGTATTTTTTCTTTTCCACCGAATCGTTGCTTAACATAATCCATGAATTGCTCCACTCCAGAGGTGTAGGGAGCCGTCCATTTTGTAGCATTTGTTATCCAACTTCTGTCCATCTCCATAGTCAAATTAAATTCCTAAACAAAAGCAATCCAAACCATATCCACAAGCCTTAGCACAATAGTGAATTGAAACGAGAAACTAAATTCATGTGACTATTAACAAGGGAATGGGTACTTTACTTCTCGGAGGTCGAAGGAGAAGGGGTGGGCAGATTGGAACCAACACGAGGCCTCCGCGTCGCAGGCATGCACCATAGCGCATAGAGAAGACTAGTGGACTTGCTAGTTGGTCCTCAAATTAAGTTCCTAAACAAAAGCAATCCCAACCACGTCCACAAGCCTTCGCACAATAGCGAATTCAATCTGGAAACTAAATTCATGTGACTATTAACAGGGGAACGAGTTCTTTACTTCTCAGAGGCCGGAGGATGAGGGGTGGGCGGATTTGAACCAACACGAGGCCTCGGCGCCGCAGGCACGCACCACAGCATGCAGAGAAGACTAGTGTACTTGCTAGTCGGTCCTCAAATTAAGTTCCTAAACAAAAGCAATCCCAACCATGTCCATAAGCCTTAGCACAATAGCGAATTGAATCTGGAAACTAAATTCATGTGACTGTTAACAGGGGAACAAATGCTTTACTTCTTGGAGGCTAAAGGAGGAGGGGTTAGTGGATTGGAACCAACAAGAGGCCTCCGCACCGCACGCCCACCGAAATGCACCTACTGCCGCCGCCGCCGACGTCGACGACTAGGTCCTCGAACCCTATAGCTGATGCGGTTTTTGGAATCCTAGAAGATTTGGGCCCTCCAATCCACCATCCGACCACCCAGAGACTGCCGGTGGGGACGATGATTTTGTTGACCACTTGTTGATGCAAAAATCAGGAAAGACCTTCACGTGCTAGCACACGAAATCGGTTGTGACCGTGAATACCGGGGCGTGCCAGTCAATTTGACCTATTAATTGACAAGAGATGAATCCGTAAAATACTAGAGCGTATCGTCTGGAATTCCGATGGGCTCTGCAGGCAGAATCGTCAGAAGATGTCCGATCTGATAAATAATGAATCGGTTTGGGCAATCGATTCAGGGCAAAGCTATGCGAGATCGCTAAACCTAACAAGCTAAGCCAAGCAACACTTGGAAAAGATCTAATCGACTGTGATAACAGATGCAGAGTAATAACACAGGTAATAGCCGATTGAAGTGTATACCAAGCTAGATAAAGGTTGAATAAAATCTAAACAAAGCAACAGCGATACGCTGGTTGCTAAAGCCTAGATATTTACTCGATAACTATTGAATAAATCTAAACGGAGCAACATCGATACACCGGTTGCTAAAGCTTAGAAAATACTCGTTAAAAGATGGAACTTACAGACAACCCCTAAGATCTGATCACCCTTGACATGCCAGAAGAACTCGTGAAAAGAAAATAACAAAGTCGTTGACCTGAAAGGTAGATGCGATAAAAGTAAAGGTACTGAAGAAGTAGAGCTTGTTTATTTGATCGTGGATGAAAACTTACAATAACCGTGTACCCTTTATATTTATAGGGCTGCTGGACGACCTAGACGTACGAAGCACGCATAGAGGTCAATCTCAATTACAACTTTACTAATTTAATTAGTTTCTAAATAAAAGAATATATTAAGGTACACGGACTCCAACTTCCCTTTTCCTAGAGTGCTGGCTAATTAAACCTTCCTCAAATCCACCGCACACACACGATCTGTATGTTTGAACCTGGAGTCCTGGACTGCTCCGGCGTGACAGTGCTGAATCTTTCCTTCTCCACTAACCTTTACTTGCACGTGGACATGTGTGGGCTTCTTCCGCCTTTGTTTGCACGTGGAAGCTTTACCTCTTGTTTTGAGTAACTATCACCAAGGAAAATTTAATATAGAAATAGCCCAACAAACGAATCAGCACCTTGCAGCCACATCGATGTGCACCTTTCCGATTTCTTTCTGTCCGATCAACATCTGCATTCCACAGGAACTCTGCCGATCAAGTCAAGCATGTACGAGTGCCGATTCCAACTACTGGCTCTTCTGGTTGCTTGCTTGCCGATTCTTCTCTTCTGGACCAATATGTGCTATTATCTCCAATGAAAATAATATAATATCCGGCCACATTGCTAATCGCATTAGATAATAAGGCTTAAGCTAAGGTTAGCATGTTCTTTGTACCACACGTATGCAAGCTTACTAATTAATCAATCGGCCACCATGCTACTCAATTAGCAATTACTCACCACTCCTCAATCGGCCATCGGTCACCACGCCTAATCGGCCATCAGCAACCACGCCTCTTAATCAGCAATCGACCATATCATGCCTAAATCGGAACATTACAAGGGTATCGGCCATGCCTACCAGCTGTTGTGATTGAGCCGATTGCTCTGCCTTGCTTGTCCGATTTACACACTCATGTACTTGCAAGCTTTTGGCTCGGCTCCACCCTATCTCTTCAAAAATCATGCAACACTCTCATGTCGATTTCCATCTTTCAAGCCAATCTGCTTTCCGATTCTTCCTCCGATCACTTCAAGCCAATCAGCCCTTCCGATTTCCTTTGACAGTACGCTACTCATTAATCGGAACCATCGGCCACCTAGCTAAGAGATAGTCTTGAGACACGTGCCAATTCCATTTTCTTGCCTCTATTATTATCAACAAAATAATCTGGCTAGAGCGCTAATCACATTAGCTTTGCCGATTATCTCCCGTAGCCGATTGTCTTCTTTGCTGATTCTTGCTGACTCTTGCATTGCCAACCTTCGTCCATGGCTATCAGAGCACACGATAAATAGGTTTCCTCTCATCTGGATTTGCCTGTCAAAATCCGGTGTCAACACCACTACAACACATGGTGACAAACTACTGCTACTACTTGAAATTAACTCCCATTAGCACACATGGAGGTGGTTGGGCACTGCAATACATGGTGACAAATTGCGGCTACTACTTGAAATTAACTCTTATTAGCACACGGAGGTTGGGCCACGACAGTGATCGACGACTAAAGGAGCGCGCCGCCGCGAGGCACGGTTAGTTGGACAATCGGCTCCGTGGGAAGGACATTGGGGCCAAGGAAGAAGCAGCCAATGCAGGCACCGGAAGTTGTGTATCCGCGGGGATGGAAGGAGGCACCGACACACCCACGGGGGTAGAGGAAGAAGCCACCGACGACAGAAGGGAGGAGGTAGTAGGGGTAGTGGAAGAAACCACAACCACCACCGCCGCAGGCTGCGCTCGCAGGCGAGGCCCTCGCCGAGGAAGAGGCAGACGCCGAAAGCTATGTATCCACGGTGATGGAAAGAGGCGCCGACACACCCTGGGGTTAGAGGAAGAGTAGCCGACGACAGAAGGGAGAAGGCAGCGGGGGTAGTGGAAGAAACCACAACCACCACTGCTACAAGTTGTGACGAACTCACAGACGAGGCCCTCGCCGGGGAAGAAGCAGCAGAAGCCGGCGCCAATACCTGGGAGAACGCTGGGATGCAAAAAGCCACCGGAGGCTGTGAACCGCTACGGGAGCGCGACGAAGACCGGCTCGGGGAGCGCGACGACGACGGAAACATGCTCGGGGAGGGCACTTGGGAGAAGAGCGATGGAGACCTGCTCGAGGAGCACGACATGGACCTACTAGGGGAGGGTGATGGTGGGGAATAGTCATGGAAGCGCTTCATGGTGACGGTCTACACTGCTGGCGCGATGAGCACTCGCCGGTGGGGGTGGGGAGGGGGTTTCTTGCTTGCTAGTGGGTGGGTTCTGGGGAGTGGGGAGCGTTGAACGATGGGACACGAGGGAAATGACGGGTTATTATAGATTCTATTCTTCTCTAGCAAGTTCCGTCCCCCGCTACCTCTCGGCAACCGCGCGTGGGAACCCCAGCGATGCCCCTATGTTGGACTACCATCTTACACTAATTAGGCGTATTAAACATAGATTGATTACAAAACTAATTACATAGATGGACTAGAAATCACAAGACAACTCTATTAAGTCTAATATGTGACATTATTAAACATATTTTTAATGACGCAGCTGTTCATATTTGCCCACACTGTACCGTAGGAGATCCAAAGATCTCACATGCCTCATGATGAAGGGGCCCGCGCTCTTGTCGTGGGTCCAAATTCTCCCTTGGGAAACTCAAGGGTGTATTTGGTTCACCAAAAGATTCCCAAAAATGCATTGTTCACCAAAAAAATAATATAGATAAATAGTGTTATGTGAATGGGAGGAATGAGATGAATAGGGAAAAGTTGGATGAATAGTGTTTTTTGGGAGAAAATTTTTGTAACTAAACGGGGCCTTGATTGGGGAATTTGCCCCACAAAAATTTTGTCATGATCAAAATTTTTTAATGTAAATGGCAGGAGCTCTGCCTTTGTCATGACCAAAATTGTGAACCAGAGCAAAAGAGACTACCCCAAGCAGGAGAGGTCGCTGAGTAAACGTGAGTTCGTGTTACCCAAAAGGTCACTCGCTTTCTCATAGATAAGTGGGTCAAAGGTCGCCGCCCCCGCCAGTCAGTGTGCATGCCAAACGTCACTCGCTTTCTCATAGATAAGTATGGACAAGGGACTAAGCCGTCTCCCCCCAGTGCACTATACCAGCTAGACTTACTAGGCAAGGGATGGTGACATATGGGTCCCACATGTCACGAAACCTTTTTACCTCCAAGTCAACTAAGATCTTGTTTTTGTTGATTTAATTGTAATATGAATTAATATGCAAATAGATTTTAAACTATATTCACCATCTAGGAGATATTATCGTTTAAAGCATGTAAATCCTTGTTTTTGGTTTTCGTGCAGCTAATAAAGCTGCTGCCACATAGCTCTTGGAGCTTCCTTTGGCTTAAAATTGGTGAGCCATTTGGGCACCTGTTTTGCCCCGTTTACTCTCTTCTACCACTAGCACCGAATTGACAGCCAGAAATTGGCTGTGTACCAAACTCTAGCAAATCACGAGGGCATGCCAATTTTTTGGGAAGGGTTAGCATTGGTAGCCATCCAAATGTAGCAGTTTTGCTGACATCTTGGGGTAATTAAACTTGTTTCATGGGCATTAAACTTGTTTCTCCTAGGAGCAACTTAAGCTTAGTTGGTGGAATCAAAAGACTAAAGGAATACTAGTGAATATGGAGGTGGACGCAACAAGGCCTACTAGTACTTTTTGTGCAAAGTGGGTTGCCACACTTTTTCATCTTTAGCACAATATGCTTTTTTAAGCCTAGGTTGTTGACGTGTCACACCACATGCCATGCGAAATAACTTTTCTGCCCCGTCCTCATCCTTTTGGCTGCAACTGTAGCTCGACCGGATCTAGACTCGCCTCGCCGCTACTTATCTAATTTCTTCTATATTGTCACACCCGGCACCCGCCATAGCTGACGGTGCAGAAGGTTGTCACAAGGAGCGGAGTTCTTTGTCATTGGAAGCCAACTATCGAAGCTTGTTGGTGAGGAGACTGGCTTGCCCATGATCAAATGCCCGAAATGCAAGAGAGCCAGGGTGTTTGAGGCCCGGTACAAGAAGCAGAATGCGTACTTTGGTCGAGTCTATGTCAAATGCCGCCGGAATTATCCTTGGGTGAGTGCATTCAACTTCGATTTCGTTAACCCCGGGTTTTTTCGGTTTAGATTTCGGCTTGGATTGAATCTATTGTTTGGCGTTCATCCAGATTCCAGATAAGTGCGGCTACTACAAGTTACAGAGGGGATACTTCAATGATTTGGTGCAAGCCAAGAAGGTCCAGGTGTTTGTTGAGGAAGATGAAGAGATTCAAGAAGTCCAGTCCAACCTGCAGATTCTTGTTGCTAGGAGCCCTGCATTAGGTGGTGCTGTTCTTGATACCAACGAATTGGAAGCAAAGGTGGAGAAATTGATCCAAGCTATGAAGTTTTTTTCATGTTCGCTGTAGCATTTGTTTCCATGGGAGTCGGGTATGCGTTGAAGTAGATTTTAGGATTAGTGATAAATATGTTTATTGATAAATATGTAGGAGTAGTGATTATCCAGCAATACTAATTTCATCACTAGTGTATGCATTTAATAGTCCAAGTCAACAGTCAAAAGTGTCCCTCACCCCTAGCCAGCGTTTGCTGAATATTAGGCGAAACAATTAATCAAATATTCAGCGCCTTAGGCGAAAACATTTGAAACCAATTTTTGATTCAAACTTTGAAACCAAACACCACGCGGCCTTTCCTCCGCCCGAACCGAAAACATTTCATTCGAAATGCCCCTTGTACCCTCATGCAAAATCTATACTTCCCAGTTCCCCCCTGACCCCACCTGTACCATCAAGGGCATTGTTGTCAATGTTTCCCCATGCTCTAGACTTTTATCCATTTTCTCCACTGCTCCACCTCCACCTCTCCCTGTTCCCCTCCACCTCCCCACATTCCTCCCATTCCTCTCCCCTCCACTGCTCCACCATAGGCCACCCCACCGGAGCTTCAACCTCATCGACGACACGGAGCTGCATCCTCGTCGACCACTACCGTTGCACCGTGTCTTCTTTCCCATCGACCACTGCCGCCGCACCGGGTCTACTTCCCCGTCCACGACTACCGCCGCACCAGACTTGCTCCAGATCGCCATGCCCGCCAGCCACGAGGCTTCTTCATCATCGACAACTCTGCCGCACCGCCCATACTTCCATGTCTTGGACTACTGCAACACTAGATCGTTTTCCCTGTCGACGATTATCACTGCAACAGACCTGCTTCCACGTCATCTTGGCGGGCTATATACGCCCACGATTGACCATGGTCGTCACACGCGGACACGCCGAGGGATTGTAGCAATAGGTATCCAAATTCTATCTACGTTATGTGGTTCTTGTTAGTGCGTTCATGCATTTGTAATCACGATTATGTAATAAACATAGCTCGTTTGTACTTCCTATCTTTTAAAACATGAACGGGAGGAGTAACGTATGAAGGAAAATTTATTCACGTGTTTACATATACCTTTGCACCATTGCAGCTCCCTGTGCGCACTGGATCTAGGGATGTCTGTGCAAACAAAGATAAATTAACTGGTGTCATGGCTCCTGAAAGCAGACAACGCAGGAAAGGGAGATCAATCCCAGCACAAGTTACTGTTGATAATACCGACTCTGGGCAGTCGGAGTCCACACCTACAGGTCGGTTCGTCTAATGTCAATCTTTTTTGCAACTATTATGACACAACAAACAATGGGGTTTCGTTATTATGACAATTCAATAGTTGAGTTTGCTAGTATAGGACTAATAGTTGATACATTGCTATTATAGGACAAAATGTGAGCGATTGTGACCATGTTGTCCTTTTATGATTTTTTCGCTCGTTACGTCGTTATGGACTTTTCTTGTCGCTCGTTTGGCGAAGAACCCAATTTTGTCACTAATTCATCGTGGAACTCCCAGGACGACGTTTTCCTCACTTTCATTGACGAAAGCAGAATGTATAGTGAAGTGATATCTCTAGTAGTGATGCTTTTGCAAATCACCCTTGTCACTTGATCTGGTCGCACCCTTGAATCAACATTGTGTAGCCCAGATTTTTAGTTTACATAGCTTCTACGAAGAGATTGATTTCAATAGGATACATACGTTGCCTAGTAACTTCGTTAGGAAGGAGTATTAGTGTTGCTGCCAGAGCATTCGGGGGGGGGGGGGGGGGGCGGGGGGCTCCGCCCCTACACTCACGGCCGCTTAATCATGCGTGGGGGCCGGGCAGAAGGAAAATTGCAGAACTGGGCGGCATGTCTGGGGGCCGGGCAAAAGCAAAAAAAAAAAAAAACAGATGCAAAACTGGGCGTGTAGCGCTGCGGCTCAGCTTGGCTTAGGCTGTCCGCACTTGGTACCCTATTTTCATCTAAAAAAAATATTTCTGCGTAGTAATTGAGATTCCGTACTCTATTCTAACTTCACCTGCACTCACCGTACTCTATATATCATATCCTATACTAACTAACCTATAATTTATTCAACTACTCCTATCTACCAACTTCTCTCTCCTGTCTATTTTCTTTATTCCCATCCGAGGCTCCAGATATTTGCCTACGCTCTCCGTCTCTCTCCTTTTTAATCTTTTTTTCTTTCTCCTTTCTGATCTTTTTCTTTTTCTTTTTTATTTCTCATTTTTCCTCTTTCTATGTTTTTTTTCACCCGGCGCCTCCTATCTAGATATTTCGCGAGTCGTCCCCTCTCTCTTCGTCTCCGCCGTCTGCCTCTCTCCCCGGTCTCTCTCTCTCCCACTGCGACGGAGCACGGCGGAGCATGCAAGGCCCGGTCTTATTTCAAGAATTTCGCAAAAAATATGATATTTTGCATAAGGCCGATCATCTCTTCTTGTCCACGCCAAAAGCTTAGTTGGCCAGTAATTCGTAATATGGAATTGACTCCGTCAAACAATGCAAGTAGGCAAATCTGGGTAGAAATTCTATTTAGGGTGTGAATTAGACCAATATCATTAGCATAAGGGAGTAAATTAAGCTAACACTTTGGTGAAAGGGTAGAACGGACAAAGTAAAAAGGTGTGGGAGCAAAATAGACTTTTTCCTATTTTAGAAAATCTTGTAAATACAAAGTTATATTTGCGGAAAATCTTGTATATTAGAATTTTTAATTATAGATAATCTATTGTTTTATCTATATCTATACCTACTCCTAAAGCACGTAAGGTTTCTGCCCTCTTTTTTTTCGTCCGTCGTACGGACGGCGGGCCCACCTGTGCATCGGTTAGTTCTTCGTTAGTCTGGTTGGGTCTCGGTCTTGACCAAACTAATCGAGCGGACAGTGAACACAACCAAAACAATATCAGAATCGACAATAGTGGACAAGATCGAGCACAAAGAAATACAAATCCTCAATGTGCCTCACCGTAAGCTAGCTGGTGTGCCATCTTCGTCAGCGATGCCTCACTCACCAGATTAGAAGGGGAAGGGGACGAGGCATGTACTGCCACGCCTTACCGGGCATGCCCGTGCCGTTGCCGGCTCCTGACCACCAGAGCTGCGGTCATTTACGGGCCGAGAGGGAGACGGAAAGGGCAGCGGCGCCGACGAGCGAGGCCACAAATCGAAGCAGGAGAATGGGCGGCGAAGGGAGATGCGGCGGTGTGGGGGACTGGAGATGCGGCGGCGCTTGGGTGCTGCAGCACGGGGAAGACGAGATGAGGGAGAAGTATTGCGCGAGTCGCGCCGCCGGGGGTGGAGTGGCCGAGTGGGGAAAGGGAATCGTGGTCTGCGGGGGCTTAGGAGTGGGGTTAGGGATGGATATTATTTGGGCCGTATTGAATGGGTACATTTTCTACTGGGCCTCTTTTGTGATGTCAGTTTCTTTGGGTTATTCGGGTTAACCGAGGTTAGAGACCAAAATAGCAGGGTTTAATTGTGCTAAAAACAGGGTTTAATTCGATTACTTTAAATTTAAGATGGAGGGTTCTTTCTATTCGCTTAACAAGTCACATTATTATGAAAGAATTAGGTTTATCAATGTACAAACATAAGAGTGACAATATTACCACATTTGTGTTACCGTAGCAACGCACGGGCATGTTTGCTAGTATTTATAATAAAGATATACTCCCTTCGTCCCAAATTATAAGTCGTTTGACTTTTTTGACCCTAACTTTGACCACTCGTCTTATTCAAATTTTTCGCAAAATATCATATTTTTTCTATGGCTAGCTTTAGTAATAAAATAATTTCAAGAATGACTTAAATTTGACTACATTTGTAGAAATTTTTCGAATAAGACGAGTGGTCAAAGTTGGGGGCAAAAAAGTCAAACGACTTAAAATTTGGAACGGAGGGAGTATATGCCAATACAGTAACAATATATTTTAAATAAACCATGTCAAAAAAACTTTAGTTACCTATATAAAATATAGGTATAATAATTTCAGATTTATATAATATGCACACAGCAAGGATATTTTAACTGTCTAATAAATACTCCCTCCATTCTAGAAGGAATGCAATTCTAGGATTAGGCTAAGTTAACTTTCTTAAGTTTGACTAATATTATTGAAAATATTATTAACTTTTAATACTAAATACATATGATATGAAAATGTATGTCATGGTAAACTTAATTATGATTATTTTGTGTCACAAATAGTATTAATTTGTTATATATATGGTCAAAGTTAAGATAGATTACCTTTTCGGGATGTGAGAATGGTAACTTGGGAGTAAGAATTTTAAGATTTGGCAACTGACAATTTCTGACAATTTCGTATCACATAGATAGAGTAAAACTATTTAGTAGAACAAAGCTTAACCCAAACCACATTTATATTTATCCACTTCAGGCTATAATAAATTAACAAGGGATATAAATTTCGACGCCTCAAACTGCAAATTATTAAAGAACAAAGCTCTCGAAGGCTATTTGCATAAATATCAAATACATTAAAAAAAAATTATGCTCAGACACGATATGCCAACTTTATTATGTATCTAACTTCATGGCTTTTTTGGCAACGAATCATACGGAAACCAACCTCTTTGTAGAAACTATGAAAACTAAAATTTAGGTCACACGATGTTGATCCAAGGACTGGACCAGATGAAGTGGGAGTGGTGATGTGCAAAAACGTCTTGCAAATCACCCCTCCCACCTCCCTTGAGTTTTACAAATCACCCCTTCTACCTAATTTGGGTGAGTCTTTGGATCAACATCGTATGGTCTAGATTGGAGTTTTTATGGTTTTGGAAGTTAGTTTTCAGCACCCCGTCTTTTTTTTTTAGCACAATCTTTTTTTTTAGCACAATCTAACTTCAAGGCTGTTCATTGCTAACTTTATGGTGGGCCGGTCAAGTTTAACGGTAAGTCTAGCTGAGACAACTTCCCATTTGAGTTTGATGGGCCGAAATTAAAGTAAGGTCCATAATTGGGAATAATGGGTTTGGAATCGAGCAGCTGCTGCTAAGAGTTAAAAGGGCCGGCCCATGAAAGCGTAGGTTTTCCGAAAGGTTTGTTGTTCCGTGTCCTTGTCGGGGAGGGTTTCCGACTGTACAGCCGCCGTATACCAGATAAATAAGACATAAGCAGAGGGCTATTTGGATTCCTCGCGTCGAAAAACAAAGATAAGAAAAAGAAAAGTGGAGCGATGGCGAGTTCATCCGAGGGAGGAAGGGGACAGAAGCCGCCGCCGAGTGGCTCTGTCCAAGATAAGGAGGTGCCTCCGGGCGGGGGAAAATCGAAGGTGGTGAGTATGACGCCGGAGCAGATCGCAAGCTACATGTCGTACAAGACGGAGCCAATCCCCCTCATGGAGGGTCCACTCATGGAGAGTCGTACGGGGCTCATGGACTCCATGAGCAAGGAGTTCCTGGCTACCCTGTCCCAGGATGCTCTTGACAAGCTGGCCGCCGTGGATCTGACAGTCTTCAATGAAAGTATCGCCGAGATCAACGACATAGACGGGAGATTTGCCAGGGAGGCAGAGGACGTCCGGAGGCAGTACCTGGAGAAAGGCTACGTGGAATACGAGGTAGAAGAAGACGCCCCTGCTCCTGCTCGAACACCTCATCCTGCCCCTGGGAGGAAAAGGCGTCGTCCCGGGGTTTCAAGGAAGTCCGGGACAACGAAGAGGATCAATTGAATAAGCACCCTGCTAAATGCATTTCAATAAAATTTCCAATTTGGTGCGTATGATGCAGTCTCCTTTTGAGCATCCAGGGATCCTGTCGATGTAGGGATCCCATCTAGTGGATTGATATTCCATGTATTTCCGTTTCCTGTGGTTCATCGGTATTTATTAATTATATATGCATATTTCGTTCATCTGTTAAGTGATTCGTGGGTCCCATGCTCTCCTAATTCTTCTCCACTTGAAAGAAATCCATGTCTCAGTCTGTCAGTTACCTAGCCTTCCCTTAATTTCACACATTATGGTTGAGCATGTTTAGAATTGCTCTGATGCAATTTTGACGTGAACACTGAATAGTTTTTTTTTTAACATGGTTTGGATTTCTCGCAAGAGTTCAGATGCATGTTGATAGGTTTTAGTTTAAAGTTTAAACTATTGGGATGTTTTTGGTCCTTGAGTAGCAGATTTAGCATTTGCTGATAACCGTTACGGTAAGGTGTTTGATCACTGCAGTACAGATGACACACTGCGTTGCATCTATCTATTGCAATTTTCTCAGTGCTTTCTTGCCCGACATGGCGGCATAGGATAAATTTTTAAACAACATAACTAATATGAATTTCGGGAAAATTGATTTTGTTTTTTTTGAGGCGAAACTTGATTTTGTTCCTCTTGCAAACTGAACAAATTAAAATTACCCAGTTGACATGTTTCGTATAAGCTTGTTTTTCAATATGTATTATCTACTATGAGCATTGTTTATGATAGCCCAGTTATCATTCTGAAATGGTACACATTCATGGCTCTGTATCTAATCTCACTAATCACAGTAGTTAATAGATATATATTAACTATGAAATTCAAGTCTTATGTAGTCCTTTTATACTCATTAGATGATTTCTAACATTGTTCACACTTGACAGCAATATCTGTTTATTTTCCATGTGTTGACGATGCTAGCGCTCACGCCCTTCAATCTACATTTCATTAGATTTCACGGTACATTCCATTAAATTTCATGGATGTGCTCTTTGAGTATTACTGCATAGGAAATACTCAAGAACGCATGACAAAGTTAATGAATCACTACTTTCACTTTTAGTTATGAGATTTACTCCTAGTCAATTGATAGAGATTTTGCAAATCTGTCCGTCACCCAAAAAGCTAAAGATCCACTATACCACTTGTCATTTGGGTGCAGATTGATCTAACAAGTATTAAATGCTCAATCTAGTGCAACAACTTGGCATGTGGGTGTAGATTGATCCAACCGAGTTTGTGCAATAACTTGGCACATTCGTGCATACGTAGTCCGAATGTTACAATGACGATGTATTTGACTACACACATATTTGATAGGGAGGGTATAAGGCATGTAATGTGTCAATTTTTTAAATTTTGTTTCTTTTTAATTTTATACTATGGTATTTTCTCCATATACAAAACTAATTTTGTAGCTGTTAGGTGGTTACTGTAGCCAAACAGTGTTTGTGGGCCTCGATACGCCTAGCGGGCTTCTCTAGGGCTTCTAGGGACCGAGTAAGTAGATGATATGTTTAGATGATCGTGTCCGTTCAAGCTCCTAGGATCGGATATTTATAGGCCTTAGGCCAGGTTGACTTGAAAGACCGTCGCAGCCCTCTCCTAACACTAACAGAGTGGAACACATGGAGGGGGGCTTCGGGTGGGATTCCCAGGGCTGAGAATGCCTTGCAAGCATAATTCGGCTGGGTGGCCTACTTACCCCTCTTGGGCTGCGCCAAAGTGTCGGCTGATCTGGGCCTTGACAGGGAAAATAAAGAGAAAATATCTAGTCCATATTCATGACCCAAATATTCATAGAGCTCCTATTCTAAGATTTTGCAGGGAGGAAACGTGCTAGGATAACTAAGTCTGTTACAGCTTATTGTCTTCCTTTCATATCTAAGTAGAAAATGTGAATATCCGAAGGAATTCTTATATCCAGGTAACACGCCTGCATACTTGAAAACTATTCTAATCCCACTGGTGACTCCCACCCTACGGATGGACAATTGCAAGACTAGAAACAAGCATAAAGCACTCCACAATAATATAATAGCATAGATGACTGATCTAAACACATAACAAGTATAACTCATGATAGCATAGAACATGAAGAATAATACTATAAATATAGCATAAACTTCATATAACATATTTAAAGATTGGTAAAGATATGACAAAAAGAATACAAAGTCATTACCCAAGACCAAT
Source organism: Digitaria exilis (assembly GCA_015342445.1). Taxonomy (NCBI): domain Eukaryota; kingdom Viridiplantae; phylum Streptophyta; class Magnoliopsida; order Poales; family Poaceae; genus Digitaria; species Digitaria exilis. Next base: position 1,225,418 of record JACEFO010001877.1, read on the forward strand.
GATGATCTTTAAGAACAACTTGATCCATAATGTTTAGACTAATACTCCTCTAATCCTAGAACTAGAGCTAATAAGAACTACAGAGGTTTCTGGCTGCCTCTGCTTATATAAACCTCAAATTTCGATGTGAATGCCTCCAAATATAGTAGCAGGCGTTGCTGACATAGTCAACCGACATACAACCGCCTCGCAAAAGGGGGAGCTCGAACCACCTCAACCGTGCACCGACCGGGCCCAATGGGCCAGCCGATCCCCCGGCCACCACCTTTGCGTGGTGGGCCGTGGGTTGGATCCTCGGGGGAGAAGATGAACTCATATATGAACTATGAACTGAGAAATTGATAATCCTTCCTCGCCAATCTTCTTGCTCCTCTTCCTCAAATTTTGCTAGCCTATCCCCTGTCTACCTCTGCTAACACGTTGCTACCTGTGATTGCCGCGATCCTTGCTGCGACGTCATCCTACTCCCGACGCCATGCTTCCTCTTGCCCGCGTGTGGGGAGCTCGAGGCCGACGCAGCCGGTGACCGCGGGTCGGAAGCATCGATGATGCCCTGCCCGCCGAGCACCTCCGCCTAGAGCAGTTGTACCGAGGCCAAGAGTGGCTTCAGGCGTCGCTGCTGCTCTAGTCGTCGACGGAGGGGGCGATCTGGTCCTCTCCTGGTCGATGAGGGAGGGAGAGAGCAAGATTGGGGGAAGAAAGGAAGATGATGATGATATGTGGGCCCCACGCGTCATTGACCGAAGAGGAAGGGGTATGAAAGGGGCATTTTGGTCTATATGAAAATAATAAATTTGTAAGTGGGTCATGGGCATCAAATACATATAACATGGCACGATTCGGAGAAAACTAAAATTGTAATGGCATGTCTCCAAATAGGTGAATTGTTAAATTTTAGAAAATATAATGGCTTAGAACAAAAAATTCCTATTATTTAAGTATTGCATCCTTTGTTTAATATGTTAAAATAAAGATGGATTATGTATTTTTTTTCAAGAAATATGTTATAGCTTATATAAAAGAACGAGTAGAATTGAAAACATTTCTCACCCAATTTTGACCCCACCTTACCCCTCACGTTGGACCCACATGTAAGGGTCAACGGAGGTGTAAAGGGGGTCAAACCCACCCAAACCGATATTTAAAAAATATTTCTGCAAAAAGGTAAATGTTTTTGTTACCGCGATGCCTACCCACCCGTAGGCCTGTTAAACGGTTGTTTATTAAACAAAACAGTTTGATTGACACGCGCGGAACGGCACGCCGCGGCCTCCTGCGTGTGTGGGCCCGTGGTGACGGTGTGCTGCTGGTGGAAGACCGAATGATGCACGACCCGCACGGGAGAGGCTTCGGTCATCCATCGCCGTTCGCGGAGGTGATCGCGGCACCGGCGAAGCGGATGGCCATGGCCAAGCCCGTGGAGCTGCGGGTGCCGGTCAATTGCTACGTCTCGGTGAAAGCGCACGGGCACCGCGCCGCCATCTTACAGACCTTCCATGAGGTTTGCTCGGCTCTCTTTTGCAAGCAGCTGAGTTGAACAAAGACGAAGTGTGGCTCCGTGACCCGGCTGTTAATCTGCCATGCATGCGTGTAATTAGCCAGTCCTCCTATGCGTGCCAAAAGTAACAATACAGACTTGATCGCTGCAACTAAATTTTGTCCTCGTATGAGTGCCAAGCAGATGAGTCTTTATTCCTGGCTTTTGTTCAATACAGACTCGCTCTATAATTCCCGCAAAAAAAGACTCTCTATAATCTAGGACACTTAATAACAGAAAAAAGTAACAATTACAAGGGAAAAATAGCTGCTACTTCAAGCAAAAGAAAAATGGATTTCATCGTCTAGCCTTAACACTCAATTAACAATGATACAGTGGGTTTACATTGATGGTTATTGAACTTTCATTGTATCACGTGCGTGTCGCACGTGTGTTGCTAGTAGCTTAAACTATGACAACATCCAGTTTAACTGATATAGTAGCGTAGGCAACAAATATAAAGCCCAGTTAAAAAAGAATAGCAAATTCAGCTGTTTGGACCAATTTGAATTTGGGGGAATAAACAACGTAATGCGCAAACCGCAATCGGATCTGCATGTTGTCAAGATAGTGCAACCTCAATCTAGTCCGTACAAGATTTGCAACCAATTTCAGCTATAAAGCATTAGGTATCCAAAAAACGTCCAGCATCGATGGAAATGTATTAAACAAGTTTGCATGTTACAGCTTTTGTGAGATTTTCGTCTTGGCCAAAATGAACTAATCCTTTCTGGATGCGGAACCTTCTTGTTGATCCATTTTAAATTATTTCATGAGAATTTCCTAAAAGTTATTAAGAATCGGACAATGACCAGCCCAATTTGCCAACGCAGGCACCACTACAAGGGAGAAAGACACAATAACAGGACTTAACATGAAAGCTGAAAATAGACTATGATCAAATCCAGGTGCCGTGACTCCATTAATTTTGTAGACAGATTAATGCTCGGAAAAAAACTATCAAAAAGAAAATCATCAGCCCATACAAACAGGTTCAATTGCAGAGTAAAACTATTCAAGCAAAGTGCATACAGAACAGGTTTATGTGCTAAACCATCCAACGAAACGCTCGGTGCGTACAAGTAGGGTTAACTCAGAACTAAACATCCGAAGAGACGCTCTGCGCATACACAGAATTTCATCGGGTAAGCACTTAACGTAGTCCACATCAAATTCTCATATAGGCTGACGAACTAAAAACGCTCACTGAAGTGCTCAGGTACTGCTGGTGCAACAAAACCAGCTGCCACAATAGCAGCACGGAGTTTCTTCGCTTCATCTATCTGCTTGTCAACCAACTCCCACATCCTTGATGTCGCCAGAGAAAAGGCCAAGACATCACGTGGGATAACAGCCTTCCTCTCGTAGATCTTCTTGCGAGATGTCTGAATCGTCTGGTAAGCAACTACCAGTGCATGGAGAATCACATCGACTTCAGGCACCCCTGTGGGCTCAACCTCACCAATAACCAGACGCTCAGAGAACTGCACTCAGATAAGAATTAGTTAGAAGATTAACATTCATAATGGTGAGGAAACAGAGATGTTCAACAGGAGTATAAGGTACGGAAATATAGCATTATGAGTAAATAAAATTAAAGGTTAGGCTATGCAATTGTAGGAGGTTTTGTAAGGGCAATGTAGGTCAAGGGGATTTCAAGTGAAATAGGTAAATTCAGCGCACACATTTACTCAATGTGAATGGTATATTGTTTCTCATTTCTGTTATTTCTTCAAAGCTAAAGAGCACACTAGATGGTCCTGTATAACAGTCAATGGAACTGAAGACATTCTGTTTAAAACTGTAATAGGTTACTTTTGTGCACTACAGTTCAAGATTTATGTACAAGACAATAATGTTCAAGGTTCACGTGCTACACTGAAACTTTTGTGCTAAACACGATGGCTAAATAGTAAAGACAAAATTATTTAATAGATAACTGGGATGAAGTCCAGCCATGCATTCACTACTCAGGTGTATGGAACTTCCAACTTAGGAAAAGAATCCACACTCAAATCTGCCAAAAAAATTCATTAAGTACTTGAGCAAAGGGTAAAGTGAGCCATCTCTGATGTAACAATTAAGGACAATCATTGTGGCCATAAGATTTAGCTATAAGAGATGAAAAGGATATTATATTGTTTGATAAATCAGTGGAGAAAAATACAAACAAACTACTTGTACAAAATGACAATAGGATGTTCGCTCAAGTCTAAATCTGAGTGTCATAAAAAAGGCAATGAACTCGACAAATGTGATGAAGCTGTAATTATCTACTCCCTTCATCTTTATTAAATAAATGGCATTGATTACTGCAAGTTTGGACTGAATAAAACAATCTAGAACAGATATACATACAGGAGTAATGTCCCTCCTGGGGAACCTAGCGAATGGCCAAAGGATGGCAGAGCCTGGAGGATTCGCCACACGTGCTCGGCGGCCATGAAGACAAGTTCGCGGCCGATGCCCCCATGTGGGGGGCCTTGACATCGCCAGGGCCTCCTCACGAAGACTGCAACAACACAGACAATTGTCATGCCTAATTGCTGCCGACTCAAAGGAACAGAGCTAATATCAAGCCTTGTTTTCAGATCTAAGTCACATCACATATCACAGATACCAAATCTATAGTGAAATGCATATCAGATGTTCACTTCAAAATATGAAAATAGGTTGAATATTTCTTTGCTGACATCACAAAATTAAACACCTCAGTTCTTATAATAGAAAATCGAACAATAGCAAAGTTATAAACGTTTTGCATTGTGAATTGGCTGAAAGTAGCATTGTAGCACTTTCCCTTTTCTAAAAAAGAGAAACGTCCAAAGAAAACATCGATGAAATCATGAAAGTAGTATACAGAGAGTAGATCTCTTTACCGCTGGAAAGCCTCCCAGCGAGTCTCGGGGCCGTGTACTGGTAGCCTGCAACAGCGCATAAAACAATGAGGAACGCTGGGCACAGATCCATAGGGAAGTTGAACAGCATGAAAACGGCCTAATTTGGAGCGTTTATGTCCAAAGCCCAAAACCAACTACAAGTCCGAAGAAATCAAGCCCAATGGAGGAGCCCGACCAATCAACTAATGGGCCATGAGGGCTTCCATAGCCCAACTCATGGCCCTAGGAGTCTACATGCAACACGAGATCGAGTCAAACTCGGATTTAATTCGCGCGGCTCAGGACAACATGATCTTTAGGTGTAGATTCGGACATCTAAAACTGCCTCAAATGACAAAATGTTGAATACCAAAGTTGACGGCTTCGTAGAGCTCTTCAATTTGGACTTATGGGTTGCCTTATTTGGAATATAGAGATAGTAGATATTGCTCCCAAAATACATGCTGCCCGGAAGAGTCTAGATCCAAACAGATTTCGGAGTGACGCCGTTTTGGGATCTTAACTTTGTTTCCAAGGAAAGCCATGAATACGAAAGTTCTTGCAAATTTTGTCCCACACAATTTAGATTTGAGTTTGCCTCATTTGGAGTCTAGAGATGGGAGATATGACCTCAACAAGGAAGGGCTGCGAAAAATCTGGACGTGTCTGATTTTATAGAAGTCTTGTTTGCTTCGCTCCTAAGCAAAGATCTCATGGAAGGCAAGGGTTATCACGCTCTGAAGACTCCCATGGGGTATAAATACAACCCTTATGTGCCCCGAGGAAGGGGGTTGATCATCTATCCACCACAAGAACTCGATGAAACCTTGAGAGCAACACCGGGGGAAACGACGGTCGCCGCAAGTCCTCAAAATTGTTTAGAGCCGCCATGACCTCCTTGCATAGTTGTGTCATGGTGGAGTTCATGAGCTATTTGGAGTCACCTATGTACTTGATGGTGACGATCCAAACGAATCTATTATGTGAGTAATGTCTTCATGTCGTCTGATCTCTTAGCGATCAAGTATCTCTTGGGTTGGCATTTGGGAGCACCTCTTTTGTGGATCTCATTCTTCCTTTGGTGCACTTGTTCTTAGATCTATTCTAAGATAGGTCACTTAGGGTGTTCTTGTAGCTGTGGTGGCTAGGGGTTCATGTCGAACATATGAACGGGTGTTCGACGCAACTTCGTGCCTTGAAACTACAACGCCTAAGGGGGTTGGGGTTTTGCGATCAATTTAGAGGTTGTTGACGGCGCTTAGCCGTATCAATTAAGTACCACAAGCGCACGGGTCGGTTGTAGCTCTTCCCTTAGAGTATTCCCTTAGACAATGAACTGACTAGGTTAATGTGAACGAATTATGCTTGATGAGTGAATGACCACATCCGACCTCCTCGAGATAACACGACCTTCGGTAGCACGAGCCCACCGTCTCCTTCATTACAACTCCGACCTAAGTGATAACCTAAACTACCTTGTACTCCGATAAGGGACATGATCCCACAAAGTTCCGAAAGCCGATGTTGTTTCCCCCACACTCATCACACAGTACTAGGGGTAGAGCCACATCAAACCTAGGGAACCAAAAAGGAGACATGGTTCCACAATACACGTTCCATCGGCCCTACTTCTCCCGCATACTGTCACTACACAAGCCAGTGACCAACTTCCCGCATACGACTAAGATGTATCCGCAAGCCTTAGACTAATCACCATGATTAGATCTAATCTTACTAAGAACATATGCTAGCCAACCTTATAGACTAATCACCACGATTACATCTAATCATAAGCTAGCTAGGCATATGAGATCAAACACGCATCTTAGAAGATCAAAGTAGCAAGACAAGATTAGATTATTCACCATTCAATGTACATGTGCCTTGATACACCTAGGCATGGCTCCGTAATCCCACCATGGCTTCACCACGTAGGGCCAACCATGGCGGCTAGGGTCTAGCCTAAGCCATCTCCTAGGCAACGTTGAGGACGAAGACCACCGTCTTCCTTTGGTGTCTGTCCCTTGATTTGGCGGCTCTCTCAATGTCAACTCCCTATGGATGTCGGGATCCAGTTTCTTTTTATAGTCGTGGAGACCTAGGTTAAAGGGGGGCACGAGCCGAGGCTAGATGGGCCTGGGCCGGCTGGCTAGGGAACCCATGGGCCGGCCGAACTAGCCTGTTCTAGGCCCGGCTCGCCCTCTCCTTTCTCCTCGTGTCTCCTCTGATCTTCTGGAGTCGACATCCTTCTTTGATGATAGGCTTTTGCCGATGTTTTCCTTCGGGATATCTTCGATATAGGGATAAGAAGGTGCATCCTTCCTTAATGTGCAATTGCTTCACCGATCCCGAAGTAAATCATCTTGGGCTGTCCTTCGGGTCTTCTTGTATGTGTGCACGAGCTTCAAGTTCTTGGGCTTTCGAGGCTTGATTCTTTGGGCTCGTAGTAGGTTTTGGGCTTCGCTCCAAATTGGGTCATTTTCCTGCAAAAACATGGCATGCTCCAAAACACAATGCATATGTGAAAATGGGTTTATTTCAAGTGTCAAGTGGTGGGTTAGTATAAGAATTAGCACAAAACCTCCACCTAAGTGGCACGAAAAGTGTGTTGCTAAGGAGCGCCAACAGAGGTCACGATTTAAAGAAGCTTTAGATGAGATACATGATGTACTTACTCGATTAGCTAGAACTACAACTAGAAGATGCGCGATTGGTTTAGTCATAACTTTGGCTATGCACTATCTTTACTGATGTTCACGGGTGTGATCAATCTTTGCACTTCACTCACATCTATCAAAGGTTACCCTTTTATATGCAATCAATGCTTCATGTTAGGATAGACCCGTTAGATTAGATGGAAATCCCTAGTAAGTTCATTGTCGATCAACAGATATATAAACCTTGGAATGAATACTCTAAGGGAAAAGCTACAACCGACCCGTGCGCTTGCGGTTCATAATTGACGCGGCTAAGGGCCGTCAATAGTCAACTGCTGCCATCCTCGCCGATCTGAGGATGCGAGAAAGAGAAACAGGAGAGGAAGAGGAAGAGACACGTTGGGCCTTGGGCGTGCATGAGGGAAGGGGATAACTGGGCCCATTGCAAGAAGAGGCTGCACGTTTGCTGCCCTAGCGTGCCCTCTCGCCCACATGGCATCGTGCGGAAGACCGAGTGGGGCGTGAGATCCCGGTATACATGGCAAGATGGGCTAGATCCGTTGGTCGGTACGGAACACGGCCCTAAAAAGGCTATCACTAGCCCAGCTCAGCCATGATTGCTCCTCCGAGGCATAGTGTCGTGCCAATGCTGCTAGTAGGGCCCATCGGCCTGCTACCGGCCCAACACACCGTGCCCTCACCCCCCTCGCTTTGCTTCCAAGTTCCAACCTTATCCTCTCACCCGACACGTACTGTCGTGCCTTGCCACCTCTTCCCTCAGTCTGTGTGTTGATGATTCTTAATTATAACTATTCTTAGTCAACTTAAACATAAAACAATCAATAAAAACTATAATATGGGTTTATATTACTAACTACTCCATAAGTTTTGGTGATTTGTGATATGCAGACCTCCATGGATGGAAATAAGCGAAAAAGCAAAAGGATATAAAGAAAAGGTCGCCTTGCACTTCATGTTTTTCAAAGTATTCAAATGATAGGCTAAACAAATTCAACCTAAGTTACTTTCACCATAAACATCAAGAAGCCCAGTCCAAGGCCCACCACGCAAAAGAGGGAAGGAAGAGGAGAGAAGCTCACCGATGTATTAGGATTAGAAGTTTGTGAGTGAGAGATTAGAAAGAGTTTAGAGGATAATTAGAGCATGATTAGAAGATGTTTCAAGCTTGATTGTATTGTTCTTTGGCTCATTCGATTCTGTACCTCGTTAGATTCACACTCTTGAGTGGGTTTTCAAGTTCTTTTGATAATTTTATTGCTAAGTACTTTCTTGATATTGATTTCTAGTGGGAACGTGTGTTCGCTATTCTAGTGTATGGGTCTCAGGGATATGGCAACTCCACACGGCACTAAGAGTAAGTACTGTTTTTCACTTATGTGGTGTCTGGGCTTAGGAATTTTATTTGTTTGTTCAACATCTCACCAGTTTTACAGGTAGGTGTTAGGTAGTGACAGTTCCTAGTGCCCGAGCTTGGCTCATGACTCTTGAGTTAACCTCTCCGCAGAGGCTTTAAGAATAGTGTTTTCTTATACCTTGAGGGTCTTTTGATAAAGATCATACTTGGTCACAGAAGCAATAGATAGAAATTCCTAATCTTTAGAATTCCATTACAAAGAATCATGTTATCCTAACAAATCTCCCTTTCCCATCTCCTAGAAGCAATCTAGATTAGAAGGTGATTATCCTCTGTTCCCCGTGGAAATACGATACTTTGAATACTTCCGGGTGAAGTGCTGCATCGATATTTCGTGCGCTTGTGGATCAATCTGTAGGAGTTAAGAAACACCGACACTGTCGCGCCTCCTCCCTCCACCGCTCCTCCTCCTATATCTGTCGTTGTGGCTCCAGCCCCGCCGGTGCACATATTCTCCATCCATCACCTTGACTCCTACCCCCGTCGGTCCGCCGCCACCACCACTCTCCTGACCTCCTCCAATGCCTCGTCTCCTGCTGCCTCCGGGTAAGGGGTGCCGTCGTTGCCTCCCCTCTGATGGGGCTACCTCCACCAATCCCCGCATGCTCCCTTCCCTCCACCGATGGTTGCCATCACCGGCGAGGGGCATGGAGGAGAGTTACGCCGGCTACTGCCTCCGGCCGCGCCATTGGCACCAGCCATCATCAAAAAACCTCCGCCACCGTGTCGACCTTGGGCTGGCCCATCAAGCCATCCTTGTTTGTCGGGCCAGCCCAACACTATAAGCAATCGGGCTGATTGTGCCGAGCCTTACCGGGCTAGGGCCAGGCTTGTATCGAGCAGCCCACCCATCTAGCCGTCTATCGATACAGGGATGGCAGGCGGCAGCAAACGCCACCAAGGTAGTTTTAAGAAACCCGATACGATGGTCATTTCGTCGTCTCCGCTCGCTAGGGTTTCCCTTCCTCGCGTCCGCCAGGGGAGCTGGCTCGCCCGCTGCTGGCCACGGAGGAGGGGCCGCGGCAGTCAGCCCCGTGCCTGCCTATTGCTATCGGCAAATGAGTCGGTTCGGATTCGGAACAGCCGGATCTGAGCGAACGCCTCCGCGTCGATTCACTTGCTGGATTCGATCGGCACGCTGGACGCGTGCGGGGGCGGATCCGATGTCTGCGACGCCGGCAGTGGATCCCTGCGGCGGGGGAGGGCACGGTCGGGGCCTGCGGCGCTTGCGCGTGGCCCTAGACTTGATATTGTCGCGGTGGCGGCCGTTCGCTTTCACCGGTCACCACTTTCGAGCGCTGCCGGCGTGAAATCTCGCCAGCCTTGCGGCGGATCAAGGGCGTATTGTGTCGAATCGACGCTCTCCGCCTCGGGGGCGCAGGCGGCGGAGACGAGCGGTGGCGCATCATGGCGTATGATGGTGGCCGGGCGAGACATGCCTTCACGGATCCAGGAGCTCCTCGGCCCCGGGTGCGCATCCACAGACCTCGACTCCTCGATCGAGTCGAGACGAGGCTACGAACGGGAGCAAGGCAGCGCGACCTTCTGCGATGCTGCGTGTGAGGTTTGACGACGTCATCTCGCATCGCCATCGATCGCCGTGTCGCTCCACATTGCGTCAGCATAAGATGGATATGTACGTACGACCATGTTGCTCCGCCGGCATCAACGCTACGGCCGTTACTCTTTTCTCATTACCTTTTCGTTTACTTTTGCAGGCGTTAGCTCGTGCTAACAAGGAGACGACGTGGGTCTTGTCTGATTTTGATGCTGGCAAATCACTGAACAGGGCAAATTTTGGTCGGGTTTATCTGCTAGAGAAAAGAGGGTAAATAAGATACTAAGCTTGCTTATGCTTACTTGGCAATTTTAGTATCTAAAATAAACAAATGAAAGCCCAGTATAGCAGCATGCTCATATCTACTAACTTCACTTTGTAACATTACCTAACTCCACTTTGTAACATTACCAATGTCATAGCCAGAACTCAACGTGCTTGCTCTATGGCTAGTATGGAGCCATTACACCTTGGTTTATAATGACAAAATAAATATTTGTCAATAGCTGTCCATCTCCATGACTCCATAGGAGAAAGAAACTGAATATGTATAGCGCAACAAATTAAAACAGCGCATTGCATAGGTCAAAGAAGACCAAATCTCTCTTTTTTTCAAATGGAAATCTTAATATATCATGTTAATATAAACCCGTATATGCAAACAAAAAATGAACATATTAGGAAAAAAAGAACAACATAAATTGACAACTTGAAGTTTAATTTTACCACATATTTAAATAATATCTCTAGCTAGAAGCTCCAAATAGGTCTAATCTATCCTACAAGCCTACCAAAAATAAATTTATCTCCTTTTCTTTGGCTAAAATTTACTCAGATTGCTGATCAATAGTAATTATGCAATAGTAACAAATAGATTGATGATCAATAGCAACAAGATGATCAAATGATTTCTTGTCAAAGTTTGCAACAAGATGATCAAATGATTTCTTGTCAAAGTTTGCAACAAGATGAAAGCAGGGTCCATGATCAAAGAAAGACACAAATATCTACAGAAAAAAGAAGGAAAACTATTAAAATAACAAGACACAAAAAGGTTGCCACACTTTATCTTTTGTTGAAGTGACTAATATTTATCACTTATACCTTGTACAAAATCATTCTAGATTAGAAGAGAAATGTTAATGGTTAACACAGATAAACTCAACACAACACACAAAAAAAGAAAAAAAAAATGGCATCACGAATGTACTTGGAACACACTCTTGCTAGAGATAAATACAGTCATGATAACCATGGTTCCATATGGAGCACTGAGCATGAAGTGCAAATGAGTTCAGCAAGCTTGGATGCCTCAACAAAAGCATGTTCAGATATGACATGATTGTTGATGTCCACGACAACTTTTGACCTATCAGATAAATTAATATTTGATAAAACATGCTCACGATACAAAGCATCGGCTTCAAGGTTGTTGAATTTCTGTCTTAAGTTGATCAGGTGCATAATTATTCACGTCCAAAAGCAGCCCTATGCAAATATTGGACATCTGAGGTTGACCCAACCTTGTTGTAGCCAATATCCCTTCAAACTACATCACTGCTGATATCCCATGATATTCCAAGGAGTATGTTTGTGTTAATGAGGACTCATCGTAACAAGTGTGCCCCCAGGTTTTCCACTAAAAAGATAGATTGAACAAAACTTCAATTGCCCTCGTGCAAAGCAAAGCAAGATGTTTGCTACAGCCAATTGCCACTCATGCAAAGCAAAGCACGATGCAAAGCAAGAATTTTTTTTCTTTCGTGAGGCTTTACAACTGTACAATGGATCAATCCTTCTATTTGTGTACTAATCAAACTCAGCTATCTTGGTAATGTCCCTAGTGTAAATTACCGTTATGTTGGTATGCCTCGGATTGGTTGGGACCAGATAATGACTAATTAGTATAAGAAAAATACATATGTGCTTCACAGTTTTGTCTGTTTTTGTTTGATGCTTCTTCGTTATAGTATCAATTGCAAGAGGAATATGTTTCTCTATACCGGTGCAAGGTCACAAATTCAACTTTGGTTTTGAAATCTGGCACATTGGAGATGTGAGTGGCGCCATATGGGACTCTTAGAAGATTATGCAATACATGCATAGCAATATGGTATTCTTTGATCGCTGAAACGTTGATCGGCAACCATCGAGTGACTTATCACTGTTTCAAAGGTCAAAGAAGACCATATCGCTATGAGTGTAAAGCCTTGTGTGAATTTAAACATCATGCCTAGCGTGATACATAAGCTTATGAGTCTCACATGGCACCACTCCCGCTTTCAATTTGCTAGATTTCAAGTTTAAATCAAAAGTTGAATTCGCGACCTTGCGCTATCAGCTGGGTATAGAGAACCATATTCCTCTTGTAATTCATACTATACCAAAGAAGCTTCAAATAGACAAAAGCAGGAAGTTGAGATGTTTTTTTTCTTATACTAGTAAGACATTACCAACAGTGTGACCATAATGTACACTAGGGACGTTACCAAGATAGCAAAGTTTGATTGATGCACTATTGTTTATGAACATTTGAGGGCTGTTATCAAAAGTTGTGATGAAAATCAGCCCACAAAGCCAAAGAGGGGAAATGAAAATACGACAAGGGCCATCTCTGGTTGTCTTATTGTGCTGCTAGTAAGCATCTACCTTGTTTCATTGTGCCATTTTTAATTTATTAGAGTCATGTTGCCTTAAGTTACATTGTATATTCTGGTTGACATATATATTTTCTGAAGAATATGTCGAGCTAAACATATGGCAAGGACATAAAAAAATCCAACAATAAACCTATACAACAAAGATGTGGTGATTGAGAGTATTAGAGAAGCTAACAAGATGGCAAGTTTGAATAATAATTTTCGAGTAAGTACAAGGCATTTAGCTATATCTTTTTAATAGTGAAGAATAGAAGGATCGGTCCCATATAACAGATGTAAAGCCTCACCAAAGACAAACAAATCTTGTTTTGCATCTTGCTTTGCATGAGTGACAATTAGCTGTAGCAACCATACTGTTTTGCTTTGCAGGAGTGGCAATTGAAGTTTTGTTCACTTTATCCTTTCAATTGAAATCCTAAGGGACACATTATCGTGGGTCCTCAATAACATAAATGGGCTCTACGGAATCTCAAGGGATATTAGCAGCGGTGGACATTGAAGGGATATTGGCTGCAGCAAGCTTAGCCCAACCTTTAGATGTCTTATATTTCCATGGGCTGCTTCTGGAGGCGTAGAAGTATGTGCCAAATCAACTTATTAAGGACAAAATTTTAGAATCCTTGTGACCGCCAATAGATGCTTTGTATCGCGAGCATGTTTTATCAAAGATTCATTCATCAGATAGATAAAAAATTGTCTTGGACATCAACAACCTTCATATTTGAACATGCTTTTGTTGAGGCATTCGAGCTAGAAGGGAATTTGATCTTATTTCTACTTCATGCTCAGTACTCCATATGGAATTATCTTTGCCAACAGTGTATTTACCTCCAGCAAGGATGTGTAGTAAGTACATTCATGAAGCTATTTTTTTGTGTATTGTTGAGTTTATCTCTATTAATGTAACCTCTATTCTAATCTAGAATGACTTGGTACAAGGTGGAAGTCTGAAATATTTGTCACTTCAGCTTAGAAAAGAGAAGATAAAGCATGTCAACCTGGTTAGTGTTTTTTCTATCTTGTTATTTTATTAGGTTCAGATTTATTCTAGGATGACCTATTGGATTAATTATCACTTTTTTAAGATATTTGTGCTTGTTCATGGACACTGCCTTCTTGCTGTTGCAAACTTTGACAACAAATTTTTTGATTATTTGGACTCGATGAAAAAAAAAATCAGATTTGCAGACAGATTGCATGCACAATGAGTTCTAATGTGCATGCAATCTGTCTGCAAATCTGATTTGTTTTTTTTTTTGCATAAGTATGACATCGATGCTATGACCTGGAGTTTAGCAACCAAGCATGTAAAGTAGCAGAGTAACATGTAAATATTGTACTTTATGTTGAACTAGCTTTTATCTACTCGTACATAACAACATACAGGTTACGAGATTTTTTCTCTATGTATTTTTCTAGAATTTCTACTAATTGTTGATCCAGCAACCATGATTCAGGAGAAACTTTTACGATAATCTTGTATTTAGAAAATGATGCATGAATGAAGACGCGATTTAACAACACGGGATGGTATAAATTTATCATAAATCAGACATCCATTGACGATAATTATGAAGTGAGTTACCACAACAGGGCATCACGAGAATGAGACATACCAATAATTAAATGTCTAGTGACCATACTGTGGCAGGAGATTTACCACAACGGCAAAGGAAAAACTTAAGATAAAGTCATGCTAATTGATACAAGATGACATAATAGGGAACAATTGTATCCGTGTGTAATGACAACAATAAACTGGTCCTTTTATTCTGGAAATAGAACAGTAAGAAAAATACTACCGCAAAGTGAAAGTGAAAGTGAAGCTCTCCTAAAAATACAGAGAGGAGGATGCAGCATCTCAACCTCCCCTCTAGTTCCTGTAAGCAGAACGAGCGATGCTGAGCCTGCTCGGGTCTTAAGTTTCGCTGGGGAATTTCCACAAACACAGAGCGTGTACCAGCGTTAGTCACGCTTATTAGTTAGGTGAATAATTATAGTTTCTACAATGTCTAATTGTTGATTGCTACGTCTAAAATACTTGTTTACTATGCTAAAAATGTGTTCTTCATGCATGGCCGGCTTTGCTATAAACTTACAATCCTGGTTTATTGTAATTTCATTGATTATAAAATTCTATTTTACCAAGTCGCTTAACAGGTGCTCGGAGCACGTGCCCCTCCATTACTAGCTAGTAACATAAAACTTTGACAATCTATGCGACAACCAATGCAACTTGCTCATATATTCATTGTATTAATAAATCTTGATACTTTATCTTGTCTTCTTCTTGAGTCAATTTTTATCATGTTTCGTACCTTCCAGGGAAAAATTTTAGAAAACATTTGACAGCACCATTAAGTTGTTAAAGACGAATCCACAATTTTACTACTGGTTTCAGCAGAAACCAAATGCAAAACCTATGAAAACGCACTGTAGACCTAAAATGAAATGATACCAATGCCCATGACAACAACAAACCCTGTCGGTTCTAGTTGATCTGCTAACTGTGGGAGACACATCTCCCACGTCATCGTCGGAATCGGTAGCAACTTCTGAAATATGCCCCTCATTGTGTAGAGGCACTAGCTTCTTCGTAGCCATTTTCATGGCTTCATATTTTAACGCCTTCTTGTCTTCAGTAGCATCGACGGAGACAGTCGAACCCTTGTCAACTTCTCCGTTGATTAGCATTTCGGAGAGTTTTGTCATCACGTTCTTTTGCACCCACCTTCTTATTGGCCTTGCACCATACATATGTAGAAGACAAACCATATTTACCAGCATAATTGCTAAAATAAATAATCCCTCCATATTTGTAAAGAAAGACGTTTTGAGACTGTGCTAAGCCAAACTTTTTAAACTTTGACTGTAAATATTTTTTTATCTATTAAGTTTAGAAATGTGAAAATAGTATGAATAGATCCATATTAAAATATAGTTTTATAAAAATATTTTTAAATTATATTTTATAAATATTTTATAACAAAAATTATTGGTCAATGTTGTATTTTGAAGACCGTGTCAATATCATGAACGTCTTCTCTTAACAATATGGAGAGAGTATATCTAAAACCTATGGAGGGAGTATATCTAAAACCTTTTCCTTAAAAAAATTTCCTGATGGGGTATGGAAGCTGTGTAGTGCTTACTGGGTGGTACGACTCCGAGAATATAACATCCAGTGCGTCATCGCTTACGGATAGAAAGATACCCTTGTCAGCCACGTTGGCAACGATGCTCTTCATCTGAATTTTGACCACCTCCTTCAGCTTGTCACGTGAGAGCGGCTCGAATAGCACGACATCACTCAACCTGTTGAGGAACTCGAGCTTGAAGTGTCTGTGAACCTGTGAGAACACACAACTCATGGCCATCAGATAGCGAGCCACTGAAAATATATCTACGGAGGCAACAGTGGCAGTGGTGATATATGCGTTGACCTGTTTCATGACAAGATCTCGCGCAGCTTCCATGGTTTCTTCGCCGTCCATTGCCTCTGCCAAGTGTTCTGCTCCAAGATTTGAGGTCATAATGATCAGAGTATTCTTGAAATCCACGGTCCGGCCTTTGCCATCAGTCAACACGCCATCGTCGAGTAACTGAAGGATAGCATTGAATACCGAGGGATCAGCCTTCTCCACCTCGTCGAAAAGGATTACACTGTATGGCCGCCTTCGGACCTTTTCAGTTAGTTGGCCACCATCTTCGTAACCAATATAGCTTCAACATGTCATCAAAGAAATAAACATCGTTAGTGAGCTAAGAGACTAATACAATGAAAATGCTGAGTTCAGCGAATCGATTGCGGTACGCAGAATTTACCTTGGAGGTGCTCCAATGAGACGCAACACAGATCCAGCCCCGACGAATTCAGACATGTCCAAGCGAATCAAGAACTTCTCACTGTCAAAGCGTTTCTCGGCAAGAGCTTTCGCAAGCTCTGTCTTTCCAACACCGTGAACCTAGAAATAGGAAACAACCTATAGGCTGGCCAGAACGATCAAGGCCGGCCCTTGTTCGTAAGATGGCCTGCGCAACTAAATTCACAGCTTCATCCTGGCCAACAACCCGCTCGTGCAATTTTTCCGCCAGATGGATCAGCTTATCCTTTTCTTCTTGACCAATTGTGTGGACAGGAATGCCAATCCATAGGCTCACGACCTTAAGACAGCAGCGGAATAGTTATAACACAGCACACGGGAAGAATAGGCAAGGTTTGTGTAAACATATTGAAGGATTGATGCTTACTTGTGCGACGTGCTCAGGGAAGACAACTGCTTTCTTTTTCTTTACAAGAACTTCTCGTGAAGCATTCACTTGTTTCTGTTTGTCAATCTGTATTCTCATGGTGGCACATGCCTCATCAATAAGATCAATTGCTTTGTCAGGAAATTGGCGACCTACATGCAGCAACAAAAGACATGAATTAGATACATAAGGTTCGGGTTTCGTGGCACATGCTTGGAAACTCGTACAAATGTAGATACATTGCAATGCGCATCATTTTTTCTATAACTACAGTGTACACTATTGATGAATCAAATGATTTTTTATGGCATAGATATGCCGCATCCTGACATTGCTGCCATGCTCAGTTCTCATCTTCGCTTGTGGGTGGTGTGTGCTCCCAAAAAGACTTGTGTAGAAGATTTGGTTCTTTGGTGCTCAAATCACCTAGATGTAATCCACTGATGTTTGCTCTATGTCTTTTCTGTCTTTTTCTCAATTTTCTCTTTTTTGGATGAGAAATAAAGTTTCGGGTGGGCAATCCCCACCGTAGTTTCCCTCAAAAAAAAATGAATCAACAGCTATTCCCAATTAAAGGTTTCTTTTGTTTTTACGAATGCAACATGAGCAACCCACTTAATCTTTTTCTATGTATCCAACATAATAAAGATTCAGTTCTCACATGCTTGTGTAATAAATTGTAACCGTACGTACCGGTGACATATCGTGCAGTGGACTTCAGTCCATGGTGCGCCTCGTACCGCCGCTTCAGCCCCCGTACAATCTCAACGGTGGCCTCCGTGCTCGGCTCCTCGACGTGGATCCTCTGGAACCTCCGCTCCAGCGCGGGGTCCTTCTCCACATACTTCCGGTACTCCTCCAACGTCGTGGCACCGACGCAACGCAAGCGACCACGAGCCAAGGCCGGCTTCAGCACGTTGGCAGCGTTCACATTGCCCTTGCCGCCGCCGATGCCGATGAGCATGTGCATCTCGTCGATGAACAGGATCACCTTGGCGTCGGCGTCCTCGGCCTCGCGGATCACGCTCTTGAGGCGCTGCTCCAGCATGCCGCGCAGCGACGTCCCGGTGACGAGGGCGGCGAGGTCGAGCTCGACGAGGCGCGCGCCGGCGAGGGGTGCCGGGACGAGGCCTCGCGCTATGCGCTGCGCTAGGCCCTCGGCGATGGCCGTCTTGCCTACGCCTGGAGCTCCCACGAGCATGGCGTTGCTCTTGGTTCGGCGGCAGAGTTGGGTCTCGGTCGATCGATCTCGACGTCGCGGCCTATAACTGGGTCCATGTTGACGGCCGTGGCGGTCATGTCGCGGCCGTACGTGTCCAACGCTGTCGTCGTTTTCTTCGGCTTCGGAATGATCGCCATGCTTTAATTTGCGCGCAGAGTTGGCGAGAGAAAACCACAACTAAGATCGGCCGGTGAAGCCCTTTGTAGATCGTTGGTACGTGACGTTTGGTGAAGGAGTGCCTGTGCGCCTGTGACGTTTGGCGACAGCGCCGTAGCAACCAGGAGCTCAACGCCGAGGAGGGTGCGCGGCCTTGCGGTGGTGCGGTGTCCAATAATACCCAAAATAAGTTGTTAAAATTGTATTTTAGGAATGAAAGAGGAAAACCCTTTTCCAATAGTGTTCCGAGCCAGGTTTCAAAAATATTCGGACTTCCAAAAATGGAGTTCATACGAATCAAATTTGCACCCCTGTTCTGCACTTCCAAAACTGGTCACGGGAAAATTCAGTGGGGACGGTCCCCAGGTATGCTCCCATGCGGACCTGTCCGGGATGTCCGACGCGTGGAGACCTGGCGATCTGACGGATCACGATGGGTCTGATTCTCGGCTCCGTTAGCATGTGTTTCTCATCGGCTCGGCTCCAGGCCCACTCAGCTTGCCCCCCGTCCTCCTCGTTCGCTGCCGCTAGAACAGCGCAGTTCAGGAAAACAATGTAGGTGTGGAGGGCTACAGCTCGAGCAGCCGTGGCCACTGGCGGTGTTGCGTGCGACCACTTACACCACGGGCGGACGATTTGGGCGCGATCTTGGAACTGTCCGGCGATCCTACACCTCATGGATGCGGCGACATGAACAAGCACGAACGGAAACGTCACCAATACGACAGACACATCGATTCATGATTGGAGGATCAGAGGACAAGAGCAGTAGAATAGGCAAGCAGCGCCACTGACGCCGTGGATGATTTACCTAATCCCATGGCCCTAATCCCGTATTCCCGTGGTTCTGTTCAATTTCTTATGGATTCTGTTTTTATCTTCTTTCCTCTTTGTTGGAGTCCATTCAAACAAGGTAGCAAACCGAGAGCAGGATAGTCACCTAGCAAAATTTCTAACCCTACATGGAGGGAAGGGAAGTCACTGCAATGTTCGAACTTCGGAGGCCATGAATCCGATCGTGATTTGTCACCTCGATGACAAAGACGCTAGAAGCAACTAAAAGAAACCAGTCAGTTCTTTCCCTCGTGGCTTTGGCCTTCTCGGCCACCAGGGCCTCCAACGGATGAGCTGCTATGGTTGACGTGAGGATCGGAGGCAGGAATTCAATTATTTTTGGAGATAATTTTTAGGAACTGTTGGAGAAGGAGAATTTTTTATTCCTAATAGTTTTTTTATTCCTAAACCTAGTGTTTTGGTAGTTCTTTTTTTTTAGCACGCTTGGAGATGCTCACAGCTGGTGTTTGGAACGACCATGAGTCAGGCATTTTTTCTATTACTGCATGTATGTTGCTAAGGGCGAAACAAATAAAAAAATTATTGATGTGTTACACCTAACTAAACTCGACCAATTCGTGCATTGCGATACAAAAGCCTTATAATTTATAAGAAAACGCTGCAAACCATGTGGATATAATAGTCCAGATTTTATTCTATCTAAAAATATAAAAACACTATAGACATCTAAGCAACAAAGCTACGAAACCATGTTCTAAGCAAAAAAGCTAATAACCATGTTTAGAAGCACCCAAATGCATAATTTTATAATGTGGTTCCTAGGATCCATGCTGCATTTAATTTCAGCTATGTCCAAATCATCTTAGGCAAACCTCTCACAAGACCCACAAATAATTTAGCACAAACACGATTTAGCATGAGAAATTATCACTCAGACAGCTAAGACATGGTGTTTCAATCAAATTATCTATGGACACTCGGGTAATGTCACAGCGAATGCCACTATTTCCAGGCCGTTCATAACCTCACTCGAAGGTGAGTATCCAGATACATACTTCAGATTTTACATCACAATGGTACACAGGGATAATGAAAACATGAGATTCAAATCTTAAGTTATTACAGTACAATTTAATTGTTCAATTACAGCGGAAGACTTTATAGAAACAACTTGGTTCGAATACCACTTCATGATACAGAGCCATTACATGTAGTCTCCAAAAGATCACATAGATCGGCCGACAAAACAGCACTCAGCCGATAACTCAACCCTTAGCCGATGCAGGAAGACATCAGCTAACAACCTGACTACACTGCCAACTAAAAGAATAAGTCGGTTGCTAACGCACATAACTTGGCTGCCTAGACAGGAGATCGGCTGCATAACTACTCGTCACCTGGCACGAATTTCATACACCATCCAGCAGGGAGCTCCATGAGATAGATGTATGAAGTTTCGGACGTGGTCGGATCGACTGAAACAAATAAAACCACAAGCAAATCTGAGCATACTAATACTCACAAGATTTATCTAGTCGGTAAGGAACCAGATAAAATCTAGACTTATGCAAGTTGTTTCGTTGGTGGGTTGTTTTGCCAAAAGCACATAAGAGTACATCCTAATTTTCATATTTTAGCCAGGTTAACTATTCATTTACAGCGGCTATGTTCTCGTGAAAGAAACTGAAAACATTACACTTGTTTAAACAACTGGGAATACATCAGGTTCATTCTTCTCCATCAACATCTTTGTTGTTCAAGTTGTATCTCATAGTTGCACAATGGACAAGAAGTCACAATACTCGTGTGAGGTGGACGAATCAATTCAAATTTCAACGAGATCAAGTCCCCGTTTTTCTCACGTGACAACCCTTCCCTTTAGACTCCGCACAGCAACCCGCCCTGCATCCAAACCGATTGAACCCACCCTACCCCAAGACCCAGCATGCGTCATGGCTACGAATCCAACCTTCACCTCTCCCTCAAAGCAGGGTGAGAAACGTTCACGACTCGGACCTTTCAGGTACTAGGATTAATGGTTCCATACAGTAGAGTTGTCATGTCATTGGTTGGTTTAAAACTTGCCCAGAACATACATCAAATGACGACGTAGTCCTTAGCAGATTTAACCTAACGCAGAGAGGACAAAAACCACCAACTTGCCTCGCACAATTAGGGCCCTACCTGCCATCTCTTAAAGAATCCATTTTCTGGGTAGCAACCCACATCTTATGAATGGTAGGAAATCACTCAACTTGTAACGGAATCGTATTAAGAAATCACTGCTAATGGAGCCTATCATGCTAGTAAAAGAACTCGGCTACCTATGGGATACATGCATCTAAGGTTCCAAACAACTCGAAACGTAAATGCACAGCGTACAAAAGAGAGGACTCAAATGAACTTTAGAAAACTAGGAGGTGCATGGTGCTTGCCTTGCTGCAGGAAGGGCTCTTCTCCACGATGGTGCACGTCTTGATCGGCTAGGTGGGCTGGATCGGCTTCTCAGGCTTCGAGTCGGCTACCGGCTCCACCAACTCGTAGACGCCGGCGGTCAGGACGTTCTCTACATGAAAATGACATGCGATGCAGAGTTAGTCACACGAACAAGAATTGGCCTAATGCGCATCACTTCCTATCAGCAAGAACACAACAGAAAAAACACGATCGAGCCAAGTTAAGATTGCTAATGAGGGTTGCAATGGAACTACAATCTCAAAGAACCATGCTTCAGGGGCTTTGCCCCTCCTATTTCAAAAAAAAAAAAAAGAACCATGCTTCCAATGGAACTGCAATCCCAAAGAGCCAAGTTTTACTTCTTTTCCCACCGCATGGAAGGAAGGAACAAACGTCAGCGAGGGGAGCAGCGGTTGGAGAAGGCCATGGGCGTACGGCTGCTTTCTTGGCGGCGTATGCCTTGCACACAGCTTTGAGGCCTACTACCTCTGTCTCCAAATGCTTGACGTTTTAGGTTCAAATTTTTGTCTCCAAAAGCATGTCGTTTTAGCCCTTCAGCCTACGCTATCAGCTAAGACCAGTCTGACACATGCACGTTATCTCCAGCCATGTCTCACATTTGC
This sequence comes from Digitaria exilis, assembly GCA_015342445.1. Taxonomy (NCBI): domain Eukaryota; kingdom Viridiplantae; phylum Streptophyta; class Magnoliopsida; order Poales; family Poaceae; genus Digitaria; species Digitaria exilis. The sequence continues at coordinate 1,247,648 of JACEFO010001877.1, forward strand.
TATTAAAAAAAAATCCCAACGCTCCCTCCCAACCACTCTCTTTACTCCACGTCTTGGTAGCGTTGGGCAGCTCGGCGCATGCTCTGACAAGGGCAAGAAAGGGCTAGCTTATATTATTTCCCGTGTCCGCTCCCAGGACGACTTCCTTTCGCAGACGGAGGGAGTAGACCTGTGTGTCCTCTGACGAGGGACCAGATCAGAGGACCCCGGACAACAGCCCGAACTGTACGATTTCCATTCAAACACACGCGTACGGCGCCTAGCTAGATTTTCGTGAAGGGTGTGTTTAGATCGTAGGAAAAAACACTGTAGCATAAGAAAAACACTGTAGCATTCGCTGGGAAACGTGTTTTATGAGGAAGGAATAGTGAAAAGTTAGAATGAATAGTGAATAGTTAGGAACTGAACATGGCCGAAGAGAAGAAACAAAACAAACGCCCCTTGTGCTACGTTAGTCCACACGTATTCCCTCCGTCTCGAAATTATAGTCGTTTTGGGTGTTCATACCACGAGTTTGACTAAGTTTGTAAAAAATACGTGCAACATTTAGATCTTCAAATATTTTTTATAAAAAACTAGGCCTTAATATAGATATCACTAGAGTATCCCATAAAATTTGAGGTGTCTCTAACTAGACCTTAATATTTTTTATAAAAAATTAGACCTTAATATCTATCTTATCTTGAGGGGCGGTGGCCTCGTAGCCCCCATCGAGCAGTAGGTTGCTTCAATTCGTGAGCCTCCTCGATCCGCGTAGGCTCCTCGTGAACTGCACGTCAATAATCCAGCGGCGCGGGCCACCGGCCACCCGGGGCCGGGTTCGTGCACTGATGCACGCAGCTACTACGACACTAACTACAATAATGACTCTGGTTATTATTGGTAGTCTCTTTGTGAGTGTGACACGTGAGTCATGATAGGACGGCGGCGGCCACGGCAACCCAAATTGGGATGGAACGGCCGGACGGCCGGACCGATATATATTGCGATCAGATGGGAGCGGTAGTGGTTCTCATCAGGCCGTTGGTGATGTCCTGATGACGCGCGCGTACAGGCATATGCTGGGGTTCTTGCTTGCTGACTCCCCTAGACTGGCTGGCCGGAGCCCCTGGCCCCTCCGATCCCTGCACCGCACGCCACCGCTGCACGCGGGACACCTCTGCAGCTGGGTGCCCTACTCGGACGGGAACCTCACCACACCAGGTGTACGTGGCTCTCGTCGACCCTCGTACGTACGCGCTCAGACGTAACCCAACCGGCCGGCGGCTTTCGTAGTCAGTCTTGACTCGCGCGTGTCCATGCCCTAGGGGGCAGGTATACTAGGTCGGTTGGCGCGCTTCGCCGCGCCCGCCGTTGGGATGCGCCCATGCTACCATGCATAGGTGATTATTCTATGTGTCCAAATAAATAATAACATGGAATATACTGGCTCAAGTTACCTTCAGATATTCCAAGCTAAGTTAATTTTGGTTGTATAATTGCACCATATGAACCGTTAAAAATAACCTGAAAACATACACATAGGGAGCGATTGAACACAACTTGTGCATATATATGATCGGCCACACCAACACAGCGGCATCTTCTTATTTATTGACAAAGCAAAAACAAATTATGTTGATAAGAGTACCAAATGAAAAAAGACTGTATTTACATTTCATGAACTAACTCCTTCTTACTGCCAGCTTCATGTCCATCTAACTAAATTAACCCCCCTGAATCACACTAAGTTAAGGGTTTGAGGACCTCAGCCATAGTTAGGGAATGTGCATATTAATCAAAGTAGTAAAAATCCATGTCACATCTCTCTACATCTCGCACTTTTCTTCGTTCTTCAATTCCATGTCACATCGGCGGGCATCTCAAACTTTTCTTGGTTTTTTTGTTGGCTCCATCTTCTCTCTTTTCGTAGTAATTGTAAGGATATATGAAAGTGGAATCAGTTCCCAACTATTATGCAGCAAACTGAATATATTTCGATCTTTGAAAGCACATCTCTGTGCAATGAGTTGATCACATTGTTCAGTTATGCATAAACATAAACAAATATTTGTAATAAGCAGGATACATAATCTACCCGGTGGTCATTGAGAAATGAATGCCAAGTCAATGCAAAACTGAATGGTAAAACAAAGAATATTTCTCCTATAGAACATTCCTTCGTTTGGTAGAACATTTCTGTTTTTTTGTGTAGAACATTCAATCTAAATAAGACAGGGTTTTAGTACTGCTTCAGTGAGTACATTATGATATACTGTTGTCAGCAAAAAAAAAAAAGAAAGACAGCAGGGCATAGCAGGGTGTGGAGAAATAATGCACACTAAGCAGGAATGTACTGATGGCATCATGACCTATGATGGCATTCTCTGTTATTGGTCGTACTCGTAGGATGATGGGCCGAAAGAGCTAACCAAGTGTTTTTTTAATTACTTTCATGTGACATGGAGATGACAACTATTTTGAGCTAAATTGATCTAGGATACGATCACACATTCAATGACAAATAAACTTTAGGTCCATATGATCAGATAACGGTAATCGGAAAAACCTTTTTCATGATTAAGATGAAATAGAAAAGCAAATGCATGTAACTCACACCCAGAAAAAGGAGAAAGAAGTTAGAAACATGAATCATGCCGTCATGGGTTTATTTATTTGGTCCATCAAACACACAGCGATGCTTGCCATGCCGTAGTATCCCTGTGAACAATTCTCCCTATCATGAGAATGAAACATGACAAAAAGAAACTGGTTGATAACATGAGCAAGGAGAAAACAAATCTAGCGCAGTCTGTTCCGGTTCTTTCTTTTTCCCTGTTGTCAATGCAGGACATTGAAAAACATTGCCACATCCTAACTGGGGAAATACAGATAGAACAAAACAATGCTGGAAAATGGATCATTGGCATGAAAATGCTTAATCTGAACACCTGCCTTTTGAGAAGTTCCCCTGTAGTTGGGAGGGAAAATAGATATGGAATTGTTGAGCCTGAAGCTAGTGCCATATAGATTAATAAATATCCATTGAATCAGATGTACCAACAGGATGCAATGGTTAAAAATATGAGCCCAATTGACGCATGACATCCAAATCGGTGCCAAAAAAACGATTTTAGATGATTCATGTGCTACATGAAACCAATGTCTTGTTAGTATTTAGTAATCCTTAATAACCTGGGTGACGAAAACTAATATGCATAAATATTGTATTATAACATGTTTCTTTTTTCTATGTTCAGAGTGGCTACAAAGGGCAGTTTCGCCCCTGATTAGTAATCCTTAATAACCTGGGTGACGAAAACTAACATGCAAAAATATACTAATATAGTATTATAACAGGTTTTTCCCCTAGGTTTAGAGTGCCTTGGCCACATACCTGGCGTAGATGCATGAAACTTTGTATGTGTACACAGTACTGTAAATAGCGCAGGAAGCACAACCAAAAATGAATCTAGAAGCACCCGCAAACTAACCTCGGCTTGTGAAGGGAAGAAGCCAACGGTCGGCGACGCAGACGAACATCGCAGTTGGCAAAGACAACAACCCAGCTCCCTGCGCGACAGAGGAAAATTTGAGAAGAAGGCGGCAGGCAAATGCAGGAAACAGGCCAACAGGCAACGAAATAGGAGGAAGAAGTAAGCTGAAAAGAAGAGCTGACCAGGGAACGACAGGCTATGGAAGATCCGTGCGGACAGCAGAGACGTCCTCGGTGGCCGGCACCTCAGCACCCGCAGGAAGCAGCAGGGAAGAAGAAGAGAATACTCAACGCGAGCATGAACGAAGAGGGCCACGAACCCTAACGCATTTTGGGAAAGGCAGCGACGGCGGCGATAGGCGGCGACGGCGATAAGCGGTGAGTGAGGAAGGACCAGCGCACCCACTTCGCAGCATTGGGCCTGCTATGCGTGAGGGAAACAGAAAGACCGTACAAAACCGGCCCACGCAATGGCAGGCAAGAAAATCGTCCGTCGCACACCGAGGACGACTTTGGCAGGCCGAACTGCACCCAAGGGCAGAACGAACGAACCAAAGGCCAACAACATGTGGTAAGAAAAAGAAGCACCGTTAAAAAACCCAGGAGACCACGCGTCGCTGAACTATACACCTAGCGGCGGCCGAGCTCCCTCGGTGCCGGAAACCTTGGAGCGATAAGAAGGTACATATATAGTACGTACACGTGCCCGTAGCCCTCAGCAAGTCAGCATTGCATAAAGTAACGACGAGCTACGGCTGGGTTTGCGTTGGGTATGCTGTATGCACTGTCTGTTAACAAGTTGCAGAGTCACCAAGCTGGCCGAAAATTCCAGATGGTTGCTAACCTTATTATTCATCAGGGCTCTCTTGCTCATAATCAAGTAAGGTTAGGCCTAACGCCTGGGCCTGGCATGCAGCGTCGACCTCCACGACATGCATAGATGGTGACACTAGTATACCCTCTGACTCTGTAAACGCGATCTATTATAATATTACGGTTACGGTAGTTAATAACGTAAGAGCATCCATGCATGCAATGCGCCAAAAGAGCACAAGTCATCCCGTGTTAAAAATTAACAGAAGTCGTGTTCTTTTTATAGCAAAGGAGTTGGATAAGTAATACTATGTGACGGGTATAGAAACCCCGGATTCCTTAAGCTAGACTCCTACTATGATACTTTGTCCTACTAGGACTCCTCAATTGTAACCAACTAGGAGACTTACCATGTAAACCTTGCCCCCTGGGATATATAAAGGAGGGCAGGGGTCCCTAGATTAGGGCATCGAGCAACGCCATCAGGCATTGCAACACCATATCAATACAAGATACACCATACAGGACGTAGGGTATTACGCATATTGCGGCCTGAGCCTGTCTAAATCGTCTTTTGTCACCTTCAATTCTAGATTCTCGACGACTTCTCCTCAAACCCTTCTCTCGGGGCATCCCCTCGAGAGTCTAGTCAGCATAACTCGCCGACACTATGCTAAATATAAATAAGATGCTTGTGTTTTGTTGTTAGTTGCAGTCTTGCCTATCGAGTAACCAAGCTGGCTGAAAAAAATTCCTCCAATCTACTAACATAGGCCGGTACGCCCTCTATTTTAAAATATAGGTCATTTTAATTTTCTTATGAAGTAAAAACATCTCAAGTTTGATCAAGTTTATACAATAGCGTATTCTTATTTATAATACTAAATAAAAATTATATTTATTTTGTTAAGAATATTCGCATAGCATCTCTATTCGGTGCCATGGAAGTCTTGTAAACCTAGAATTTTTGTCAAATATAAAATTATTTAACTCTAAAAAATAAAATAAATTATAATTTAGAACGGATGGAGTCGAATCTGAACGATAAGATCCTTGTAACTAAGGTTAGACCGAGCATGTAGGGTCGCACACCACGCGCACCGTAGGTGGGTGAGTGGTGACGACGTCGGCTGTGCGACAGGGAAAGTAAAAGGATACACTAAGCTTATACTACACGTATGATACAATATAATACGATATAGCTGCAAATATATACACGTTGAGCTTTACTACAGATCGAACAAGTATAGGTACACGCCGGACCAGTATATATATAGGTATAGCCTCTGATGATAATAACCATCTAAAATGATCATTAACAACACCAACAACATCATTGCATGCAAACAAACAATACGCCAAAAACCATAAGTCATCCCGCGGATTTTTTTTTTTTGTTGCTAAGTTTCGGTGTTTCTTTCGCTATCGTTCCACAACAACTGAAATGCAAGACGACGGATCATCGCACACGGCGGATGATCGGTTCCTTGAGGGGCATGAAACGTGACCGAGCCGCATGGCCAGATCGACCCATCCACGCACTCACGCGCGGCAAGACATGTGAGGCAGCGAACCCATGCCCGTGCCGGGTTTTTTTATTCCTCAGATCTATGGTACCACAAGTTGTAGTATCCGAATGCATGCTTAATCGCTAGCAACGGGTCCGCCCAACATCTCGACATATGCACGACGCAAGCACACGCTGCTCGCGTGCGCCGACAGCGGGTCTCCTCCAGACCTCCCGAAACACATAACAGAGAAGAACAAACGAATAACTCTGTGCAAACTTGGAACAAAAATTTCTCCTTCAAAACATGATGATTTGAGACAAAACTTGAGCTATAGATGCACCTCCTCAAGGGTTGATAGATCCACAAAGTAGATTCCAAAAGGCTCAAGTTTGTGGAAAACTCAAATCTATGCCAAGTTGGTGAGAAGGATTCTACGGAGGTCATACCAAAGTTGCTCACGAGGTCTTACCAACAAACTCCGCGTACAAATTTCACCGGATTTGCAGCCAAACACAAAGAAAAAAAAACCTAAAAATACTTCCGAAAATACAACTTGTTCGGTAGAAGTAGCAGCTTGTTCAAAAACAGCATCAACAACTTCTTCAGCACAACTTGGGTGTCTCAGTAACTACAGTAGCAACAACGACATAGCAACAGCCGCGGTAAATTTTTATTATTTTTTTACCAAAGTCAACGGAAGAAACCTAATCTATTTTTTTTCATATTTTCCTTTTATTTCAAACCGAGATTCGCTATCAGATAGAGTTGAATTTTAGGTCGGCTAGATGGTACTCAAGCGTTCTAATCACTAGGTTGGAGACCCTTTTATAACTTTCTTTTAGTTGTTGTGAAACTTATGTTCGACTTGAATGGCAAGCCGGTCCAGAGGTGGGCTGGTTTGAGTTTTCTCACCACGACAAATGGAGCTAGCTCTCACTGAATGTTCGAAAATGGACCAAGCGTGGTACTTGGGCTGGCTAGGCTGGGCTCGCCTGTCTGGCTTTGTGAGGGCATATACCAACTCCATCCGTCCCCGTCCCGTCGTCACTCTTGTAACAAACCAACAAACAGTCAGACACTGAGACCGTTCTTCTCGACAACGCGCACAGCACAGCACACCGCGCGCGTGTACGGCCTGCATGCGCGCCACCGTGGAGCGCACAGCGAGAGTAGTTGGTTGGAACTTTGGGTAGGGCATGTGCGTACGCGTACGGCTGCGTATGCCTTGCCCAGCTAGCTTTAGCTGCTGCACCGCTGATCTAGGGACCAGATCAGAGGACCCCAGACCGAGGCATGCATCGTCATCTGAAACTCCGATAGCCCGACCATTTCAATTCAAACACACGTACGCCTCTTGCTAGAATTTTTTTTTTTTTGTGAAGGTAGAAGAAACCACGCTTGTTGCGTCGACGTTGGCAGAGGGCCAGAGCTATCGAAACGATCGGTCGGGCCGCGTGCGCATGCATGCATGCATCCAATCCAAGGATCGTGTCTATAGTGGCCCCCTGTGCGGTGCGGTGCGGTGGCCTCGTGGCCCCCCGGCAATAGATCGAGCAGTAGCCAGTAGGCTGCGGCTGGTCGCTTCCTGTTCATTCCTTGGGCAGTTGGGCACACAGGGTTTTTGATGAGTCCAGCGCTGCCCGTGAACCGCACGTCAATGCAGCGGCGCGGCCAGGTGCATGCACGGCACTAGGGGCCACGTACGGCAATCGTGGGCGTCGTGGTTCGGCACACAGGTATACTCAAGCCCGCCGGGGCCCCTAGCTACCTGCACAGCACGACACCGCTGCAAGCGGGACACCTCTCATCTCCGCTTGGTGGCCGATCGATGGGGTGTGCCCTGCTCGGACGGGAACCACCACGCCACACACGGGTCACGGCCTCACGGGCTGTGGGTGTGGGCATGGGCGTGTGCCCAGGGGCATGTTTGATTTCCCGCATTTGCTTGGGCCAGGCCTGTCAGATACAAGGACAGCTAGTTTGGTTTCCTGCATCGGACACTCAGCCAGGCTGCGGCGCTGCAAATAGGATCCCGCGGCCAGGCTCCGGGGAAACGAAAAATTTCGCTGTTTCCGCCGCGCCTGGCTCGCGCGGTGCGCGGCGCGCGCGGGCGATGCCAAAATCGGCTGCTCAGATGCAGGCGGGAACTTTCTAGGGTTACCGCCCTTGTTCGCGCCATTTACCGCCTATTTATCCTCACCGCGTCTGCACCCTCGCGCTCACACAGGGGTTCCTCCTCTCAGCCATGACTGGTGAGTCTTCTCCCTCTCTTCTCTCTGGTATTCTCGTTGTTGCCTCTCTCCTCCCTCCAGTAATCCATGTGAGACCTCTAATCCTCTCTCTTCTTGTTTGATCTGCAGCCCATATTCTCGCATCCCTTGTGCGCAGGCAAGTAATCTCTCAGTTCTCCTTTCTTTTTCCTCTATTTTCTCAGAACAAAACCCTAATTGATGTTGCAGATTTCATCAATCCCTCAATCTTTCTTTCCAAAATCGCAGGAACTGAACCAGATCTGAGTTCTTGGTTGGGTTGGAGGTGAGAAGCCATGTTCTTCCTCCTGTTCTTCGTATTTTTGTCTATTTTACTGTTGTTTCCCTAATATACTGATGAAAAATTGCTATTTTCTTTTGTGCAAGGTTGCAGATCTATAGTTTCTTGTTTCCTCTCGCACCACTGGTTGGTTTCCTGCACTTTTGGTCTGGTACATGCAGCATCTCCTCTCTGTCCCTACTCCTCTGTGCTTAATCTATTTTAACGGATTGCTATATGTGGATTGCTCACGATGCTGATTTTTTAGATTCAAATATAAGAAATTATATGCTACTTTCTGAGCACATGTCTCTTGTCACTGATGTTTCGTAGTAATCTGAGCACATGTTCATGCCAATGATGTTTTGCACTAACCTGAGCATCTGTCCATGCCTATGATGCTGCTATCTCTGATGCCATATCAAAATTGGCATTTATTTAGTTTGAATGAATAATTAATCCATATTTATCTTTGCGCTGCCAGAAAAATAAAATTTGTTAAATGTGTTTACTTGTATAGATGGCTTTGCAAGACCAAAGACGCATGCTTCTGGCTCGGGCTGCTGCTCTTGTGGCGACTCTGTATGCATTCTTTCTGAGTAGGATTAGAATGCATCAACATTCTCTACCTCAGATTACATATGGCCCTTTGAGCATTATGGATGAGGAACGGCAAAAGAATCTGAATAAAATTTACAATAGCAATGATACAGATTGTGTCAACATGCTTCGCATGAGAAGAGCCCCTTTTTTCACACTATGCAATTTGCTTAGGGAGAGAAATTTGTTGAGGGACAGCATACATAGTAGTGTAGAAGAACAAGTTGCAATGTTTCTTCATGTCGTTGGCCATAACCAACGCTATAGGGTTGTACACCAAACCTGGAGGAGGTCCATAGAAACAGTGTGTCGGTATTTTCATGAAGTCTTGTATGCCATTGGTGAACTTAGGCAAGAGATGATTAGAGCTCCATCTAATGAGACACCACTTAAGAAACGCAACAGCTCACGGTGGTATCCATACTTTAAGATATTAAAATTGTCATATAGTTTCAAGGTTAATGTTCCATAAATGAGTACATATCGTGTAACATTGAAATCTTGGGTATCATCTAGGACTGTGTTGGGGTAATAGATAGGACACACTTCCATGCTAGAGTGCCAACAAAGATGCAAGCTGCATTTAGGGAAAGGAAGCACTACCTAACCCAAAATGTGCTTGCAACTGTTGACTTTGATTTGAATTTTACATATGTCTTGGCTGGTTGGGAGGGGTCAGCACATGATGCCATCATTCTTGCTGATGCGCTAGAGCGGGATGATGGATTAAGAATTGCAGAAGGTAATTAACTTAATTGAGCCCCTAAATAAAATATGCAGACACACATACTAGAGGTCTAATCCATTTATATATTTGTTTTAGGTAAATTCTACCTAGTAGATGCTGGATATGCGTATCGTCCTGGCTTCCTTCCTCCTTATCGGGGCACTAGATATCATCTAAATGAATATGGTGGACAGAATTACCCAACTAATGCAAGGGAATTGTTTAATTTGAGGCATTCAAGTTTGCGTGTAACTGTTGAGAGAGCATTTGCAACTCTAAAGAATCGATTCTGCATCATTGACAACAAACCTTTTCATCCATACAAGACCCAAGTTAAAATTATACTTGCTTGTTGCATATTGCATAACTGGATACTTGGGCATGGGGTCGATGAGGTAGTTCCTGCCGAGTTATCATGGGAGCCCAACAACAATGCTAATCATGGCCATTGTAACACCCCTGGTGTTATTTAACACTAAGATGATGTTAAGTCAAGCTAATGATAATTCAATAGTGAAATTCAAGAAAATGAGGAAAATTATCCAAATTTGAGCCAAAAACCATTTAAAGGGAGCAATAAAGAAACTTTGAAAACTTTCTAAAAACTTGAAAAATTGCAAATGGGAAAGTTGGAGTATAAGTCAAACCAAGAAACTTCCCTTTTCAAACCATAGCCTAAAAATGCCTGGAAGCATCTCAAATTCAAACCCTAAACTTGGAATTTGAATTTTCCAATTCAAATTCAAAGCTGAAATGGAATCTTAGCCAAATCTCAAGATTTTACCACAGAATATCAAAATCTCCAAAAAGCAAAGTTGTACATCTTCACATTCCTGAACTTTGCCTCAATTGGCACTTTGGCCAATTTTGCCATCTAGCCCCTCGAATTTCAAAATTTCAGTTCAAAACAGGGATTTATCCCCTTTTGAATTACGGCCAAACTTTCAACTTTTTCTCAAAATCTCCAGTGCAGGGACGTGTCTCATTGAATTCTAAACAACTTTTATGTTGGAAGATTTTCGAGCCACGTTCAAAATTTTGGAATTTGAGCCATGCCAATCAGTTGACCTTTGCCCGGTAGAGGCGCGCTCACGGGTCGCTCACGCCGCGCTCGCGCATGCCCGAGCTCGCCGCCGGCAGCTCCTGCCGCCGTCCGTCCTCGCCTGAGCTGACCAATGGCGCGGCTGTGCGTCCCCGCTCGCGGTGCACGCTTCTGGCAAGGTTGCGTGGCCTGAGAGGCACTGTAGCGCTGACCCTCGCGTCGCCGTCGCGTCGCCGCCGCGGGCCGCCGGTTAATGCCGTCGCCGCCGTTGCCCATCGGTCCCCCGAGCGACTTTCGCGACCACGCCGTCTCTTTTTCCCCCGCCCTGTCTCTTCTCGCCTCGCCCACGCGTGCCTGCCACCTGCCGCTCGCCTGCGCCGCGCTGACGCCGCGCACGGCGCCAACACGGCCGTGACAAGCCGCTGCCGCCGCGAGACGTCACCGAGCTGCCCCAGCCTCCATCCCGTGCTGCCCGAGCATCCCCTTCCTCCTCTCTCGCTCCTACTTAAGCCCCCAAACAGTTCCCCTCTCTTCCACGCCGGAAAACGCTCGCCGGAGTCCGCAGAGCCGCCGCCGAGCTCGCTCTCGTGGGCAGCCCTCTCCACTGCTCCTCCGGCCAAACCGAGGCTCGCACTAGCTTCCCCATCCCCCACTGCCACTCACCGAGCCATTGCCCTCCTTCCTCCGCCACCGCAGCCACCGGCGTAGCTCGCCGGAGAAGCCCGAGCTCTCCGCCGCCGCCCGCGCACGTGCACAGCTCGCTTCGCTCCTCCTCCGGTCGAACCAAGGGCACCAATAGCTTCGCCGTGCCGCGCTGGTGCTCACCGACCTCTTCCCCGACCTTCTCCGACCCCGACGTCGCCGGTCGCCGCTCGTCGGAGCAAGCCGAGCCGCCACCACCGTCGCTGACCTCGTTTTCGGCCATCCCCGACCTCGAGACCTAGCTTAAAAGAACCGCGGTGAGCCCCTCTCCGTTTCCCCCTACTTTCCCGGCCCGGACTCGCCGCCGTTTGGCCGGCGTAAGCACGCCGGCGAGCCCAGGGACCTAGTTGTATCGTCTACCTCTTTCCAGGAGGCCAACTGTAAGATGCAGGGACCTGTTTGTAAGACATTCAAAACTTCCAGGGTTCCCCGCGTAAAATAGATTCTATCTTTTAGGTTCAATTCGCTGAGATCTTCAAAAATTTGTAGAGATTCGTAGAAAAATCAGAAAAATGCCAAACCAATTTTGTAGTGAACAGTGAATCTAGAGGGCCAACTTCTTCCTTTGCACCTCACTCAGTTGAGCTTTAGATTTTGGAATATAAATTCAAATCAGTTTGAGCACTTTTCATCATAGTTCAAAATCTACACATGCACTGGAGCTGGCCTTGGGATATGTTGTTAGGGTGATTATCATTAGCTTAATGCGCAAAGGGCGCACAAAAATTCCCAGTGGATTTAGGGTTATGAATTTCCAAACATATACCCTGCTGTTTTGGCAAATAAATCACAGAAAATAAATTACTCTGTGAAAAATCACCTCCTTCACACAGAAACTTAATCAATACATTAGAAACCTTAGAAAAATGATAATGGTAATTTTTGGACACTGGAAAATGGCTAAATGATTTTTGGTGGTTTAAACATGGTGAAATTCCACAAAAATAATCATAAATCAATACCACATATAAACTTGCAGAGAAGTCACTCTTGGTACCCTAAGTCACTGTGCCAAGTGATGTGAATAGAAACCTTGTAGTTATTTTTGTAGGATTTTAGTTTGTTTTTAGGCAAAAAGATAAGAACATTTTTAATAAATTATAGAAAAATCAACTTGAGCCAAATTTTGGGCTAGGCTCCTGCCTTGGCATGAGCAAGCCTCTGGTCAAATGGCACCTAAAAATAATATTCCTAAGTTCACCTTTTGAATAATAGAAAAAGGACTTAAATAGTGGAAAAGAGAAGAAAAAGAAAAAGAAAAGAGAAAAACCTAAACTCTAAAATCAAAATGAAGGTTCAAAATAAAAAGGGAATATTCACTTATAATTAATGTTTATCCTTTTCAATTCATCAACCAAGATTTAAATAAACCCTAACTATTTAAATCTCGATACTTAAGCATTTCATGCATTCGTGTAGATTCGGGTCTCGCCGACGGAGTCTACGAGCTAGTCCCCGCTGCCGAGGAGATCGCCCAGGAGTCCGAGGTGAACGTGGTGCACGTGGATCCGAGCCCCGAGCAGGAGTACCGCTTCGAGCCGGAAGGCAAGCCCCGGAGCATAACCTAACTTTACTTACGCAATTTATTTGATTATATGTTTGTGCATTTAAGTTTCAAGGAGTTGAATGAAACCCTAGATTGCATGATCATAGGTTCCCTTGATTGAACACTAGTATGTTAGGTTCGATAGTCGCTATGCTTAAGACCGATAGAAGTCGAGTGTTTTCCGACACTCGCGAGATATAGGAGTTGTATGCCTACTCATATCAGAAACACTAGAGATGATGGACGGATGATTGTAGATACCCGTCTATCGATGGTTTAATTGGAAACATGTGGTACTTTTGTGTCAAGCGTTTGAACGTACCACATATATGCACGGTTTATGGGGCCGGTAAGTCCCGGTACCAGATTGAAGCAGCTAGGGCCGATAGCCATCTCTCCTTGGAAACTTTGTTTTCCCCTGCCGTACACTTGTGGATATATGCGTGAGACTGTGAGTGAAGCAGTAAACCTTTATCCTGAGGAAATAGACCCGGTTCCGAATTGTGGATCGATGGGAAAGGATTGGGGTGTGTTGGCATTTCCAACTATTCCGTATGTGTGGGTTTCCCCTGGCCAGGTAGTAAATTCGGTTCGAACTGTCCGCTTCTCGCGGTTAATGAGACTGCTTGACCGATGTATGACATATTATGAAGTGAAACTTGGAAGGATGAAATCTTTGTATGGAATAATTATATTGCAAAACTTGATTGTTTAGCTAGGCTCACCTAGAATGGATAGGCTAAAGAAATTAAAATCAAAATGGAGAAATTAGAAAACAGCTTAGTCGCTTTTGGCAAAAGAACCCCACTAGCCAAACAGCCTCTCATTTTAGGAGTCGGTGATGTAGTGATCACCAGTCGGATAAGTCTTGTTGAGTATAACTAGTATACTCAGCCTTGCTTGTGGCTTAAATTTTCAGGACCGTCCCCTCAGGAGGTAACTGCCTCTATGGCTTGGGCCTCCCAGCTTCCTCCTGGTTACAGCATCGAGTGGGAGCCGACCTCTCCCGAGGATCGTGAGGAGTAGCGTCACGGCTGACTTCATCGTGGCGATACTATGGATCGTCGCTAGTATCTCGTTTACTTTCCGCTGCATGAACTCAAACTATTTTACTTATCATTTCAATTTGGTTGTAAAAACTCTGAACCTTGTTGTAATTCGAATTGTGGAATGGTGTGATCTTTGGAACTCACCTTCGAGTGAGCGTATGGACGGACGATCTTCAGTAGCAGTTAGTCGAGCTTGACTCGACGGTCGAATCCGCACTTGGGAACATTTTCGTGTATTAGCACCAATGGAAGGTGGAATATACTTAAGTGGGCCCATTTCTCGGGTGAGATCGCTACAGCCATGGTGTTCACATGGATGATAATGCAGCATGGGCAAGCATTAGGGATGAATGTGCTAACCAGATGTGGGCCAACAGGGGCAACTCTCGCATCTAGAATCTGTTGTTGTTGTATTTTAATTGTCATATTATTGTACTTAATAAGAGGCATTGGACCTTTTTATATTTCTGTTGGACATATGCTTTGAATGTGTGATGATGATTGTTTCTCTATTATTCTACACTTGAACTGAGGCATGACACATGTGCAATGATGATTGTTTTTTATTATACTACGCTTGAACTGAGTCAAGAGACATGTGCAATGATGATTATTTTTTATGATACTACACTTGAACTGAGGCATGACACATGTGCAATGATGATTGTTTTTTATTATACTACACTTGAACTGAGGCAAGAGACATGTGCAATGATGATTATTTTTTATGATACTACACTTGAATTGAGGCAAAAGACATGTGCAATGATTATTGTTTTTTGTTATACTACACATGGTGCTGGTCTTTGCATTTGCATTGCATTTTTCATTTTATTTGGCTGCACTGAGCACACTTGGTCTGAGGCAATGGATACATTCAATGATGATTGATCCAAAATGGAAAAATGGAAATAACAGATGGCCCAGGAGAATATTGAGCTGCATGCTCATGAGGGACTTGAGGTTTCCCATGGTCCTGCTCCTGCTGTTGGTGAAGCTGGTGCTGTTGGGCAAGCTCAGAGGGCAGCAGTGAGGTGGACATCTGTCATGTCTTCCTTTGTGCTACGCCGCATGTGCCAGCTGATCTCAACTGGGGCCAGGACAGACAAGGGCTTCAAGGAGGTTCACCTGAACCAGGTTGCCAGGGCTCTTCAAGAGTTTAGTGGCAATGAGGTCACTGGAACTCAAGTCTATAACCACCTGCGTAAGTGGAGGCAAAGGTGGGTTAGAGTGTCCAAGCTGAGAGAGCTCAGTGGAGCCTTATGGGATGGGGACAATTACATGATCAGCCTTGAGTAGGAACACTACAATGGCCACATTAAGGTGTCTAACATATGTTCTTATCATTTTTGTAATTATCCATGAATACAAGTGACAAATCTTATTGTTTACTTCCTGACATGCAGGCACACCCCAAGGATGCTGAGTTCCTGAATAGGCCGATTGAAAACTACCAACAGATTGAGGTGATATTTGTAAATGGTTTGGCAACTGGGAAGTTTGCTATGGGGTCCAATGAGCCACTAGGTAGTCCATCTGATTTTGCTGAGAGCTCCATGAAGACTGAGCTGGTTGATGAGGGGAAGTTTGGTAAGCCTGCTGATGACATGGCTAAGCTACTTGCAGAAGGTGCAAAGGGTTGTGACACTGTTGGAAATAAAAGGAAGAGGGCGTGCCTCTCTGATGAGGATTGCATGGTGCTTACTAGCATGACAGATGCTGTTAACAATATGGCAGCTGCTATTCGTGAGACAAAGGTGGAAGATGTGTACCCTGAGCTTTATAATACTGTCATGTTCATGCCTGGGTTCACCGAGGAAGCTTTGATTGTGGCATTTTCACACTTGGTTGACAACAAGGCTCAAGGGACTGCTTTTGTGAAGATGAATGATTCCCATCGTATGCTGTGGCTGAGGACCTTCCTCAGCAAGCTCTACTATATGTGAGACTCCTTGGTGTTGGTTGATCCATATTTTTGCACAATGCCTGCCCTTTCCTGGTGCTCTTTTGGTGCAGTGCTTGGTCTTTCCTGGTGGTCTTTTGGTGCAGTGCTCATGGTTTGAGCATGATCTGGTGCAGTGGTTGTGGCTCTCATGCTGCTTCTTCGTGGTCTGCAATGGTGGCTTCTTTTGTGGATATTTTCCCTCTGCTGGTCTGTGCAGTGGGCTTCCTATATCATGTGCAGTTAACCTGCAACTCTTTCTACTAACTATGGCTAACTATAGCATGTAGTTAGTGAGCTAGTTATGCCACAATACAATTGCAACCTTGCTATTGTAGTTGGATCAACCTAGATGATGATGATCTGTTTAGTTGTCTTGGCAATCTGAGCATGTGTCCATTGCCATTGATGTCAAACTGTAATTGGAACATCTGAAACTAAAGTATGTGCATGTGCATCTTTGCCAATGATTTCACTATATTATTCTGAGCGCATGCCTCTTGCCTATGATGTTACAATTATCCTTCTTGTTTCATGTTCATTTCATTTTGAGCACATGCCTCTTGACTATGTTGTTAAAATTATCTTGCTTGTTTGTTGTCCATTTTAAACTGAGCATATGTCTCTTGTCCATGATTTTTTACATGCTATCTATGACTTGGTATGTTGTTCATGCTGGTCAAGTTGTTTGATTCAAGGGAGCTTGGTACAAAGGGTACACATCAAGAGATAAAACTTTGGCTGCCTTCAATGCATGCACCTGAACATGGGAGGAAGTAGTGTTGGTCATCTACTTGATGACATAATTATTGTATAGACCTTAATCATTGTTATTTTAATTTAAAGTTAATTGTAATTGTTACTAGTTTTGTTTGTAATCTGGGCCTCCTTGTGAACTTGCGGTGGTAACCTTACCACCAGATGCAAGAGGTAACCAAATCTTGAGTGCATGTAGCAAATCAAACAAGAACACTTATATCTACATTTTGAATGTTGGACCATGTCCAGGCTACCAAACAAAATCTCTGTGTGGCCTAGGTCACTGGATACATGAACCAAACATAAGACTTTGTATGCACACAGACAGGCTCGAGCGAGCCTGGCTGGCTGGTACGAGCCAGGCTGGGCTCATTCAAGAAACCAATCCCTAGTCGTCTGTCTCACGTAGGCGCCCCGACTTTTCAGATCCGGAGCAGAGACCGGCCGGACCGGCGGCTTTCGTAGTCAGTCTTGACTCACGCGCGCGAGCGTGTCGTGGCCCTACGGGCCGCGGCCGCCAGGTCCACAAAACGGCGAATCAAGAGGGGCACGTACGTACACGTACTGACGTACGCGTAGGCCGCCGGGCTGCCTAAACTAATGGCTAATGAAAGCATGATATGCATTATTTTTAGTTACTTATAGTTTGTATAAAGCGACCGAAAATTCCAGATGGTTCCTCTACCGCCATCATCATCAGGGCTCTTATAATCCATGGTACAAGTTAGGCCTGGGCCTGGCATGCAGCGTCGACCTCCACGGCTCCACGCCGTAGATAGATGGTGACACTAGCTGGTTATATGTACCCGCGATCTGCAAACGATCTAAGTAGAATACTACGACTTACTAATATATGCAATGCGCCAAATTAAAAGCACCACTCATCCCGCGCGCGAAAAAAAAAGTATCAGGAGCTGACAATACTAAGTGACGATAAGCTAAAATAAGGTGCATGCGTTCTAGTTAGTTGCAGAGTCACCAAGCTGACCGAAAAATTAAACACAGATGATTCCACCATGCAGCTAATAACCTAACAGTAACAGGCAGGTTCCGAATGATAGATAGATCCTTATAATCCAAGCATGTGATAATAATTAAGGTTATGCCTGGCATGTAGTAATCCGAGGGTGACAACGCTGAGCGACGGGGATCGAAAAGGATACTAAGCTTATACATACAGCTGCAAAAAGTACATTTATATACGTCGAACACTGAGACTTCACACATTTTTTATTAATTTTGTCACGGGATGACTTGTGCTTTTGGCGCATTGTTCGCATGTACTACTGATGTTGTTGTTAATGAGCATATAAGATGGTTATCACTAGAGGCTGTACGTAAGTACCTACTCCATGCTACTGGTCCATGCATTACGTGTTCGACAAAATTAATAAAAACGATCCACCGATGAACAAGGAATACTGAAACGCAAGACGACGGATCATCACACACACAGACATGGCTGATCATCGACCGGTTGCTTGAGGGGCATGAAAAGTGACCGATCAGCCGCATGGCCTCTGAGCAGGCCATCCACACGCATCCACGCACGCACAAATCAGTGAGCTAGCTAGCGTCATGGCCTCCGATCCGATCCCCGCCGCGCGGCAGCAGCAGGACATGCGAGCCCATGCCGGTTTGTTGCCGGATCGATTCCATCCATCTCGAACCCATGTCTGCACACCCAAAGCCACCAGCGGCCTCCATCGATCTCCCTTTTTCCAAAGGGACGAAAAAGATACGTGACCGGGGATAGCAGGAGGGAAGGTGCGGTGGGGACCTGGAAGGGCACTGAGGTGGCTGGCAACGACGCCTGGGGTATTACACGGACGTCGTCGGTTGTTGCAAGCCGGGGAGCAGCCACGTGTCAGTGCGTAACCGACGATTGATTGAAGCCGCCGTGGCGGCCGGGACCACTGGCAGCTAAAACGAACTGGACTTTCGATAACAAAGCCCGTACTCTTGCACTATAGTTGTACCCTTACCCTCAGAGGGATGCGGGTAAAATTTCGTACCCGTGCCCGTACCCGCAGGGTACCCGGCGGGTACGGGCAACCTCGGGTGAGACTAAAAAATACATCATCTATTTCATTTCAATGAGTAAGACAATAATTTAACAACCACAATGAAGTATAAGCCACAAATATAGCTCAAACATCACAAACTCAAGTACTTCAAACACACAGATTGTGTACTGTCTCATATTCACATAATGACACAACTAACATTGTGTACTAAAGTACACACTACACAAGCTGACAAGCATACATAGTTACAGACCGACTCACCCACACTAAAAAAATCAAAAGACTTCAAACACACAGATTGTCTCACAAAGAATTATAAGCCAAATAACAATTATTACGTAGGCTTTGTTGGGTTGTATTTGGGCTCCTAGTAGTTTTTCTTGTTGTGAGGGTAGGGCGTGGGTTACCCGCGGGCGAGATTTTGTACGCTCAGTGTACCCGCGGGCGAAAATTTCTACCCGTGCCCGTGCCCGCGGGTGAGATTTCATACCCATACCTTTGCCCATCATGTACGATACCCGCGGGTACAAATTGCCATCCCTATCCATCATGGTTGAATTCGTGCTCGGACTCGTACCCTGCGAACTCACAAGCTGTTCCCAAAGGAGTGGAACAGGTTCACGTCACCATCCGTATGCAAGCTTTAAGTGGCCTAACTCTAAAGGATAAGAATAAAGCAACGGAGTGAAAAAATGGCTTCCTATGCAGTAGCAGCAAGAGGTATCATCATTCCCATATCCCACTTTTACCACAACTCGGGTCGTCCTGGCTCACCGGATCCCGTCTCAACACAACACCTCCACTCTCGGGCGATACGCGGGCTACCATCCCCGGCATCTCAGTAGGTACGGACGGATCACGAGGGAAGCGGAGCTCAACCTCCCTCTCCCCGCCCGCATCTAGGTTCTCACACACTCGCCTATAGGGGGAAGAGAAAGCATAACCCAAGACAATGGACGACCGGCTTATTAACACTGCGCTTTCCGAGACCGAGGTCGCGGCTATACGTATAGATCAAAAGACTCTACAGAGCTTGTCGCCTGTACCCAACTCGGGCTGCAAACCGGGGATCAACCGGTTGAGACACAGCCCGCAATTCGTAACTCCTAACCGGAAACGGCACCCTCCTGATTCCCTCGGGTCTGAATACTTCGGCACGCTAACCTTGGCCCCAAGAGTTGTAAAGACGTGGAACCCGTATGTACGTGGGCCGTGGCAGTAGAAAAGGCTGTGCGGGCCGTTTGTATATGCAGGCTGAAGGCTGGAGGTTCGAACATGGGCCAAGCGTGGTACTCGGCTGTCTGGGCTGGCCTGTCTGGCTTTGTGAGAGCGATAGCTGGGCTGCCCACACAAGTCCGTCCGGATCTCTTTTGCATCTGCATGTACACGTGGCTTGGCGGCAATGCGGGGCCCACCCCACGAAAGACGCACTGTAGGCCGGGTTCCGACCGTTTATGCTGCTGTAGTACCTACCTACTCCATCCGCCGCCGCCGTCCCGTCGTAACAAACCAACACACAGTGAGGCCGTTCTTCTCGACGACGCACGTACAGCACACCGCGCGCGTGTACGGCCTGCATGCGCGCCACCGTGGCGTGGAGCACGCCGGCCGCCGACGCCGCATGGAAGGAAAGAAAGAACAAGCGTCAGCAAGAGAGTAGTTGGTTGGAACTTTGGTGCCTTGCCCAGTCCAGCTAGCTGCTGCACCGCTGATCGAGGGACCAGACCAGACCCCAGACCGAGGCATGCCATCATCCATTGTCATCGTCATCTGAAACGGCGGTAGCCCAAAACCGTACGACTATTTCCACCCACTCGAACAGACGTACGGCGTTTTGTTAGATTTTTGTGAAGAAGGAAAAAAAAAAATCGCCCCCTCATGCTTGCGTCGACCGACACGTCGGTCGGCATAGGGCCAGAGCTCTCCAAATGATCTGGCCGCGCGCATGCATGCATCCAATCCAAAGGATCGTGCGGACAGGTGCGGTGCGGTGGCCCCCGGCGATATACATATCGAGCAGTAGCCAGCCAGTAGGCAGGCCTCTTCCTGTTCATTCCTTGGGCACAGGGCTACAGAGGGTCTGAGTGAGCGAGCGCTGCCCGTGAACCGCACGTCTCAGCTGCATGAATCGTGGGCGTGGTGCTTGGTTCGGCACGCTGGTGCTGGTGATGACGCGCACGCACGGCACAGTCATATATGCACGCATGCATGCATGGGTTATTGCTTGCTGTCTGTCTCCCAAGCTAGCCCGCCGGGGCCCCTCCCTACACAGCACGACACCGCTGCTGCATGCGGGAGTACTACGGGACACCTCCGCTTAGGGTGCCCCACGGTGGGCATGGGCGTGCCCAGGTGTACCGTGTACGTACGTGTCCCTAGTCGTCTCACGTACGCGCTCCGACTTTTCTGATCCACGGCTTTCGTAGCCGGTCTTGACTCACGCGCCCGCGCGAGCGTGTCATTGCCCTACGGGCCGCGGCCGCCAGGTCCACAAAACGGCGAGTCAAGAGGGGCAGGTACGTACACGTACTGACGTACGCGTAGGCCGCCGGGCTGCATAAAACAAATGGCTAATGAAAAACAAGACATGCATTATTGTTAGTTGCTTAGTTTGCAAATTAACTGGCCGAAGATTCCAGATGGTTCCTACTCCAATCATCATCATCAGGGCTGATCTTATAATTCATATAATGGCCTTGTTTAGACGGGGGAGGAAAGTTAGCGAAATGTCACATCCATCCTTTTGACACTAATCTAATTAGGTAGTCTAATTATAAAACTAATTACACAGACGGACTCTACATCGCAAGACGAATCTATTAAGCCTAATATGTGCCATCATTAGCGCATTTTTAATGATGGGTTACTGTAGCATGACAGTGTCTAATGACAAATTAATTAGGTTTAATAGATTCGTCTCACGGTGTGAAGTTTAGCTATGTAATTAGTTTTTTTTCACATATGTTTAATACTCCTAATTAATGTCCAAATATTCGATGTGACAAGTTGACAAAATAAGTTGGTGATCTAAACAAGGCCCAAGTAGTGCCGATAGAAGTTAGGCCTCGGCCTGGCATGCAGCGTCTACCTCCACGCCGCCGTAGATAGATGGTGACACTAGCTAGTATATGTACCCTCGATCTGCAAACGATCTAGTAGAATACTAGTAGTACGACTTACTAATACAGTATATCCAATGCGCCAAAATAAAGCACCACTCACCCCGCGCGCGAAAAAAAAAAATAACAGGAGCTGTTATAATAATTGATGATGAGATAAGCTAAATTAAGTAAGGTGCATGCGTTCCTGTTAGTTGCAGAGTCACCAAGCTGACCGGGCGAAACATTAAACACAGATGGTTCCTCCAAGCAGGTACTGAGCTAATACTAATAGGTAGGTTCTGAATGATAGATAGATCCTTATAATCCAGCATGTAATTATTAAGCTTATGCCTATTGCCTGGCATGTAATCCAGACGGTGACGAGGCCGAGCAACGACATGGATCGAAAAGCATACTAAGCTTATAGTACATACATATCGCTGCAACAAATTAATATACATACGGTGACTTTTACTTCAAAAATCGAACACGTCATGCATGGGCTAGTACGTAGCCTCTAATGATAACCATCTTATATGCTCATTAACAACAACATCAGCAGTACATGCGAACAATGCGCCAAAAAGCACAAGTCATCCCGTGACAAAATTAAAAAAAAAACACGTGTGAAGTCTCAGTGTTAATTTCTTTCCATTCGCAATCAACGATCCACCGATGAACAAGGAATACTGAAACGCAAGACGACGGATCATCACACACACACACAGAGAGACACGGCTGGTCGTCGAGCGGTTGCTTGAGGAGCATGAAAAGTGACCGATCAGCCGGCAGGCCACCCACAAATCAGTGAGCTAGCTAGCGTCATGGCCTCCGATCCGATCCCCGCCGCGCGGCAGCAGCAGGACATGCGAGCCCATGCCGGTTTGTTGCCGGATCGATTCCATCCATCTCGAACGGTTTGTTGCCTCCCCAAAGCCACCAGCGGCCTCGATCGATCTCCCTTTTTCCAAAGGGAGGGAAAAGATAAGGTGTCCGGGATGGAAGCAGGAAGGTGCGGTGGGGATCGGAAGGAGGCATGTCTGGAAGGGCAGTGAGGTGTCCGGCGACGCTGGGGTCTGACACGGACGTCGTCGGGTGTCGCAAGCCGGGGAGCAGCCGCGTGTCACTGCGCAGCCACGATTGAAAGCCGCCGGGCGCCCGGGACGGGACCACCACCGGGGAACGAATTATTGATCCGGGCATCCTGCGCCGGCGACGGCGATCGTCTAGTTATACTAGTCCTAGCAGAACGTTACGTAGCGCGCCCTGTGTGTGAGCGTCGTCACGACAAATGGTGCTAGTAGTTGCTTCTTCTTATTGTTCTTCTCCCATTTGATATTCTTCTTCATTCTTTCTGCACCGGCGCCTGCTTGGGTTGGGCCATGCAAGCAAGACGCGCGACGACGGCCCTGCCTGCCTCCGATCGGCAGTCATGGGCGCGAGACGACGCATGGCATGGACCCCCCGGAACAGCAGCCCGCATGTTCTGTTCCGTCGCCATCGGCTTGCATAGATTGCAAACTCCCTAGCCATCCATCCAAGCGCAAACAGCACATCACGTTGACGTGAAAAGGCGGGGCGCCGTCGCCGTCGCTTCCCACGACTTCCACGGCGAGGGAGAGCGAGTGGCATGCGCGCGCGTTTGACATCGCGCCGGGGATCCGGTGGTGAAAGAGAGGGCGAGGCCGGCGTGCCCCCAGCGGCCGGTCACTGCAACCCCGGCCGGCAGCACTCGAGCCAATGGTTGTGTTTAGTTCAAAATATCTTTTTATCTTTCCTATTTAGGTCCCGTTTAGTTTCCCAAATATTTCTCAAAAATCCACTATTCATCCAACTTTTCTCTATTTATCCCACCTCTTCTACTCACATATCACTATTCATCTACAGTGTTTTTTTTGTGAATATTGTATTTTCGGGGAATCTTTCCTCAATCTAAACACACCCTTATCCTCCTCACAAAACATGTTTCTCAGAAAAAGTTCTTTTTCTTCCCTTCAATTTTCCTATTCATCTCCCTCACAAAACACGCTTCCCAGAAAAAGTTTTTTTTCCTCCCCAACAACTAAACACAGCCATTATTTCCATGGGCTGTAATGTGACGGCTTCTGTCGCGTTCCATTACATCTCTGTCTCAACAACGGGATGGGCCGCGGCCTGGCCGTCTGGCGTTTTTTCTCGCTTCCGCCTTTTGGAACAGAAAGCGCAGCGCAGGAGGAAGCAGCACAGGCATTGCCATGCTTGGCCATGCCAAGCACAGCACGCACGAGAAAGAGTGCGGGTTTCTACGTCACGTCTGCGTCTCCGCTGTCATCTGGGTTGAACAGAACAGACCGCGGCAGGAACGGCAGCGCTGGCCACCAGATTTTCAACGGTTGGGATCTCGTCCAGTCCTCTACTACCAGTCACGGCCTCACGGGCCCAAGGGTGAAAATAAAGGAAAGATTTTACTGTGAAACCTTTGCTACCTCGTCGTGCCAACCAACCATGTACAGATTACAGGATGAAGAGAGGGGAGCCAAAAACGACAGCAAACAAAAGAAAGAACGGCCGGCTGCTGGCAGTAAAAACTGGCGTTGTCAAAGAAAGAGAGAAACGGACGGAACGGCGCCTGCGTCACGGGGCAGGGGCGGCCACCGCCGCGACATTGATGGCCTGAGCGTCACCGGCGCCGGCGTCGACCCAGCGGTCCATGGGCGTGCACTCGGCCTTGTGGGCCATCTTCCAGTGCAGCGCCTGGCACGCCCTCGAGCAGTAGTTCACCACGCCGCACACCGAGCACCGCCGGAACTCGTGCCGCCGAGTCTCCGGCCTCCCGCACGTACCCTGCGAGCACATCCGCAGCGCACCTCCTCCCCCTCCCTCCTCCTCCGTCATCCCGGCGACCTCGCCGCCGCCGCCCGTCCCGCCGGCGACCAGCGGCCTCGTCGCGAACCAGTCCACCAAGAACCTGTTCGCCGCGTGCGCCTCCCCCGCCGCGGCGGCGCGGCACCCGAAGTCGCTGAGGAGGCACGAGTGCTTCCGCCGCTGGGCCTTGACGGACCCACCTCCGGCGGCGGTGAGGGAGGCGAGCTCGCGGGCGTTGGCCTGGATGAGGAGGCGGCGGCCGTCGAGGAGGGAGCGGCGGACGCCGTAGCCGTCCTGGAGGCAGTGGCCGAGCTCGCGGAGGGCGTCGACGTGGCCCAGCGACGCCGCGCGGGCGCACAGCGCGGCGCCGGCGCGGAGGTCGCGGTCGTCCTTGCTCCCGCCGCTGCCGTTGAACTGGATCACCGCCAGTGAGTAGAGCGCCTCGCGGTGGCCACCCACCGCCGCCGCCGCCATCAGCGCAGCTCCAGAACCTCGGCTCCCCAGACAGTAGAACCGGATCTGCAACCATGCGCCAGCGCTCTGTCGTCAGCACGATCGATCGCCAATTCGCCATGGCAAAACAAGAGGAGGTCGACGGCAAGAAGATAATTGGCGTGTCCTTACCATGCCGAGGAGGTAGCAGGCTTCGAGGTTGCCGGCGTCGGCGCAGCGCTGGAGGAAGCGGTGCGCGTCGTCGGACCAGGACTTGGCGCGCACGGCGAGGCACCGCGGCGAGGCACGCGACAGCACCACCTTGCTCTGCCCGAGCTCCCTGAATCTCTTGCACCTGCATCACGCATCCAGACATCTCACGCGTAAGAACTCCAGTTGATTTTTGAATCCGTGGAGCCGAGGCGAGGCGAACGGAACGGCAGGCAACGGAGACGATAGGACACGTACGTGAGCATGGCGCCGGCGAGGTCAGCCGGCGAGCCGGCGGAAGACGCGACGTCGCGCAGGATCGACACGACGAGGTCATCCGGCAGCTCCTCGAACATGTCTCCCAGGCCACCGCCGCACCGGGCGGGAGCGCCGGCGGTCGCCGCCGGAGACGACGACCCCGCCTCGGCCGCCGCAGTCCGGCGCCTCTTCCGGCGTGGCGCCTCCGGGGCCTCGCCGGCCGCCGCGCGGCAGGAGGAGTAGCACGCGCCGCGCCTCGTCTTCATGGCTTTCTCTGGATGCGGCGTCGCCCGTACGACGCTCGCTCTTTGTGGCGCGCTGGCGAGCCGTGCGCAGTTGCAGTTCGTGGGTGAGGGGAGAGAGAGAGAGAGAGAGAGGAGGAGAGGGTGTCCGTGTCCGTAATGGCGAGGGGGCAGCGAGCGGTGAGAGCAAGTTATATATAGGAAGGAGGGTGGTGGAGGACAAGGTCGTCGTGGGGAGCGTGGTCGCGAGGAAGCGGCTGAGAAGACGAGGACGAGGGGTGGTTTCGGCTCCGTCCCGTTCCGTTGCGACGGACGGGGCTCCACGGTCAACAGGGACGCTGACCGGAACGGAAGCGAAAGGCAGGGGGTTGCTTGAGGGGGAGCACACTTCGAACCAACGCCTCTCGCTTTCTTGATACTCGTCCCACCCTTCCTTCTCTCTCTCATGTCCTTTTTCCCACTCTCTCTTTCTCTCTCCTCAGCTTTTTTTTTCTCTCTCCCTCCACAGCTTTTTCAGGCATTTCTCTATTTTTTTCTCTGTTTCTTTCTTGGTTTCCCTGAATTTCAGAGAGAGGTGGTGGTAGGGCACTGGGCGATTGGGCCCATTCATGATTATGGCCAGTGTGTGTTGTATCTTTGACAGCCTTCAAACCCCTTTTGCTCTGCAATTTGCATTTGCATCTTCCTTGCCGTGGCTTTGCTTGGCCTGGGTTGTTTGCTTCATTTATATGCTGAAGTGTTTCATTTCTCAGCCATTGTGGGGCCAGGGGATTTGTTCCTCCTGTCTTCGTGGTTTGGTGCCACCTCCTCCACCACATAGGGTTGGTGACATGGATATCTTGCTGGATGAGATAGTTTTGGCGCTTCCAGTGCCATGGCACAACAGCGTGGCATGCAAGTAGTAGATTCCATCACATTGATGATAGCTAGGGAGGGAGGACTCTGATTTGTGGGATGGGGTTGGCACAACAAAAGCCTTGCTTGTTGCATAACTGGTAGCATCTTGCTAACAATTGAAGCTTTGGCTGCCTAATTTGGTACCCCTTCATGCATTAATAAAAAACCTGCTGGTGGGTGGTTTTGGTTCTAAGGAAATGGTTGCTTAGGCGCGCTACAAAATATATTGGGATGGGTTTTGATTAGCTAACCTGGTTTACGCGCAATGATGTGCATGCATTGGGCGATGCATTGCTTTCAAAGTAGCATAGATTTCACATGTGTGTTAGGGTGAGCTTCCTATATGTAGCTCAAGGGGGAAATCACATTCCCTTTATGCCATTTGTTTTCATTGCACAACTTCCGGGGAGGGGGAAATTGTAGCTAATTTTTTAGCCAGAGATTAGACAAGCTAATATTTCATATCAACTATTGTAAGTTAGTTGATCAGATGCTTAACAATATGGTTAAGTGGCTCTCTAAAAATCAGGTACCAATCCACCAGCATTTATTATGTTAAAATTTAGCAAAGAAGATCCATTTGCATTGAAGAGAGGATTTAGGCAGCAATGTTTTCTGTCATAAATAAAATAGTAAATTGTGCTTGTCTTCCGGATATGAAACCTTGTCAGCATCCTTAGGTACGTACCAAATTGGAAATTGAATTGATCTGTGATATGAATTAGAAGTGTTTTTTTATTAAATATGCCATCTATTTCCTTCTCTTTGTCACAACTTTAAGTTCCACTTTCACATAGGTTTTTTTTTTCACCTAACATATTTGCTCATAGCATTGAGAACAGTCCATAGCGCTGAGATCGACCTGCAAAAGAACACATTCTTCCCTCAACAAGCACGTGATTATTATAACAATATTTTATGATATAGAGTAAGTCGCTAACCTTGTGCATTAGTCATCTACAATATTGTTATAAGCATTAGCTTTTCCATGCGTGCATTAGCAATTATTCAACGCCAAAAGGAATTTCTCATTCACATCCGGACAAGCTTGGAGTGCATACGGACTAGACAATATAGAAACGGGCACACAACAAAGAAAAGAAAAGAAAAACATTTAGGATTACGCAGTCATTACTACACTTAAATATTATTCATTACTTGCAGATATTATTCAAGAAATGTACTAGTGTCAGATATTTTGTGGCCTGCCTTTTTCACATGGACAGTTTTTATTCACATTGGCAGTTAATTTTTTTTCTAGGGAAAATTAAAGGCATACCAGCCTTGCAAGAAAAGGTAACGGCCGGCAGAGAAGGCAAGGTTAACTCGTGGATTAGAAGATGGGATGGCACTGGAAAAACTGGCGGTGAAAGTGAGAGGGATGGCAGTTACGTCTATCTTATTGGACGCAGCTTTGTCTCTGAACGGTGTGGAAACTGCCTTTAGACCAGACGTACACAAGAGGTTAATTGACGGCCGTAGTTGCTCTGGAAATGAAGTGGTCAAGCGAGATTTTCTAATCTGATCTCAGCGCTTTATGTGGTGTCTCTTGCTTCCTCCTGCTTCGTCAGGTTTTAAGCTTCCTACCTTAAGAAGTTACATATATCCTCCGGTTACTGGAGATCAAACTCAAGGGTTAATCTATCTTACGTGTCTCTGGTTATTTGAACTTTTCAACCTAAATGATAATATACGACTTAGTCAACAGATCTCAAGGTTCCTAAAAACATTTTAGAATGATCATTCAAAAAACATTTTAGAATGATCATTCATCTATGCAATGAAAAGACTAGTATTCTACACATGAAGAATTGGAGCAACCTAGGCACAAATTAAACTTGCGGACCAAAGTTCTAGAAAGGCAAAGACGTTCCCAAACACATTATAAGGCTACTAGCGGCACCCTCATGATTTTGTTCGTACGACACGCTCGAACCATCCCTGCATGCATGTTAGCGCCGCAAGCGATGGAATCAATCGATCCCCACCAGCACCGGTCGATCAAGAGCTCTGAAAAATGTTTCCTTGGCCAGTAATTCATTTCAGCGTACTGCACGGATCGATCGATGGATCATGCATGGTTTACTTGTGTCTCTTTTTCTAGAGACCTGTCTGAAGGCAATCATCCCAATAAGCTGTTGTGGCTTAAAAGTAAATGAACTGACTGACCTACTACCTGGCCTGGCCGGCCGGGCACACATGTTTGCATATCATGACAAAAACGTTCAGATCTTGCTCTCTCTCTTGCTTTTTTTGGTCGTGGATAGGCGTGAACACACATGTATTACAATGTTATTAGTTCGGTTAGATCGGTATATATGCGTCGTAGGTCACTGTTTTGTAGTCACTAGCTTTCGAATGCAAGCATATATAGGGAACTCTTGAATTAAACACTGAAACCTATAATTCTTTTCTTTTTCCCTTGCATATTTTCTGGGAATACGTTTCATTAAGCTTATAAATATTAACCATCAATGCATACAAAAAATTAAACAAGTGGTTAAGACAAAAAAAAATGATCTCCAAGATTGGCTACATAAAAGTTATATTTATTTAGAAATGTTTTCATAGCATATCGTTCTATTTTATTAAATGTGTAAAATCCCAGTATCATCCAAAATCATGTCATGAAGCTCGCAAAGATCAGGAATGTCAAAGGCAAAAAAGACGCTCCTATTTTTCTAGCGAGCTAATAATAAGTCCCCAATGTTTCCTTATTAGCTCAAATATCACATTGATATTTCATATTATAAATATAATTCCGGTTGCATTGGCATCTAAGGTTGAGGGAAGATAAGCATGCATGGTTTTAATGGCAAGCTAGGGGACCTTATTGCTGGCAATGGCAACGAGCCAACGACGAACGAATGGGCATCAACAACCGCAGTTGTCGTGGGGATCGGACGGACCTTGCTTCAATGCTGCGAAACGCCACGGGGGGTCGCAGCCCAGATCATTAAGCAACTCCCCTAATTAATCATAGGACTGGTACTCCTTTCCTTTTCCTACAATTATTGCTCGATCCTTCTAGCCATCTGCTGCAATGGCAGTCCTTGACCCCATAAATCGACAAAAACAAAATCGTATTATCAAATTCAGTCTTGAAACTACTAATGACCCATCAGTTAAAAACCATCTAATTTGTAGTAAAATAACTATTAAGATAGCATGGTAGTTAGGGATTTTCAGAGTTTTCTGTTTTTCAAATCCTAGAATCAGGGATTTCCAATAAGGAATGGGAATTCAGTCTGACGATCTGAAATTAAACTCTGTCATTGTCTGTCTGCAAAAGTGCACCCGGCCGGCCGGCGGCTTCAAACAAAAAAAGAAACAAAGTACAAGAAGTGTATATACAACCATTGCTTTATTTGCTCCTTTTAAGCAAGCATACATGTATAATCTAGACAATTAACAAGTTGCTTTGACTTGGGTCATCACCACTTGATATCCAGCCGCGGGAGATCAGAGACCGGACGGCCGGTCCAGTTCAACTATGGTACTACACTAGTACTGTTGAAGCTTGTTAGGCTTGTTCTCGCCTTTGCTTCAAGAGGGGACAAGTCACAAGTGTGTGCACACCCAACCCCTAACCCCCATGCACACACTTATCTTCTTTTAATAAAGTTCCTCCCCAGTGGAGTGCATTGTTGGCTGCTAGCTTACCCAGGGATGCTACCTATCATCCTGCCTCTTCCATCAGCTGGTTTTGAGTCAAAGGGCAATGCATCTTCTGGCAACTGGGCGTGTATCTTATTCTTTCCATCCTCTCTCTCCGTGTATGCAATGCATGCATTAGAATAACATCTTGCCGAGATCATGTTCCTGCTCCCATATATGCTGCCCCCACTTTGCGTAGCTTTACCAAGACTACAAATGTGCTTTAGGTGGCTAGCTCTTTGTATACTAGTGGTAACATGCATGCATATCCAGTTGTTTGTCTGGTCCTGAAACATCTCACTTGCACAACACTTTGTGTATAGATGTAGTGGCTGACATCCACATCTGCGAGAACTCAAGAAGCCATTCTTCCGTTTATTGTTTATCGTATCTTCCAGAGAACCTTGTAACAGTACAAGTTATTCTATGAGCCGCCGGAATTGGTATTGAAGGAACCTAGCGAGACCGTTTTGAGGAATTTGTACTAGGAATATTGTATTGGATATGTGGATCGCCGTCATGGGCTAGAAGCTATCCAGCTAGGCAGGGGAATGTCAATCAGTCCTCACTAGAGATCATCGGTGTGGCAGATTGTGTTTCAGACAACGCTAGCTTGTGCTCACCAGCTGTTTTATTCCTGATAACACGAAACGCCAGCCGCCTCCTGGTTTTGAAAACCAGCATGTAGGAAAAGCCTTTTTAATTTTAAAAAACTTTGCAATGGGTTACTCTGCTTTGAATCCTGCAAAGGACAATTTGGTAGACTCAAAATATGATATCTCGCACAATTTTTTGAGTAAGACGAGTGATCAAATTTTAGGTGAAAAAAATCAAATGAACTATAATTTCAAACGGAGGTAGTAGTAAAGTTGAGAGGGAGCCTGAAACAAAGAAGCTGGATTTCTGAAATTGATTCTCCGAATCTAAACCTACTCATCATAATCAACAAGAATCTTGGCCTAGAGAACTATCTCTATCGATTCCGATGGATGGTATTCAATATGTATTGTCACTAGAATCTATAGACGTAATACATTTCAACTACATCAATACTCAATTAATAAGATATAATGTGAAACAGCCACACTTCGCATACTCAGATTTCGGAGAATTGATTTCTTGAAAGCCACATCTAGAGATGACATTTCAATAACCTATACCTCCAAACTCATCAAGTGCCCCTTGTATTTTCTTTAAAAACTATAAACACCCATACACATGCATGGACACCGTACCCCTATAGACATGGACGAATCTAAAAAAACAGAGCTCTTATTGACATTGATGAGGCCACACCACGCAACTTCCATTTTCGACAAGTATGGCATCTACCACCAATGGAAGAAACTAAAAATACGGCTATGCATGTGCCGAGGTAGAAACTTGAACCAAGATAGACATAGACATGTAAGGAATCCAAGTCAGTGGCCATGGCATCTATCTAGCTATAGACCGACCCTCATATTGCCTATCACCAGAACAGAAATGGTGCCAATCCAAGGGTGTCGCGTGGAAGAGTGGGTTTGCTCTAGAAAAATCTAAAGACTGCTCTCAAACATGAACTATATCCCAGAGATCTGGATCAGCATCCATAGTCGTCCTTTCTCTTGCATTGGGGCACAGGTCATAAAAGATTATTTCAAGCATGTAATCACAACTCATAGCCATGTATGGTCGCCCCATTGATAAGCATGCATGTCCAATCATAGTAATCGAGGACCACCCACGCATCTGTATCTGTACAAACACGTAAACATGGAAAGGGGCCAGGCAGATCGAGCGCATGTGTAAGTGAATTAAGACACGGCTGGACGGCGGATGATCGATCGATCGATCGATCGCACGTACTTACGCTAACTCCGCAAGCAACCTCTCTGCTCGATCACTACTGTACCTGCATGCGTCTGGTACAATTTGCACTTTAGCAGGGTCCCATGCATAAGATCAAAAGGAGATCATAAACCAAATAAAACCAACGAGCCGACCAGTAAAGCAAAAAGAGAGAAAATTAAGTAGGGTCCAGCATGCATATGGAGTAGATCGAGGTCGGTGGTGTCCGTACTGTTCCTGCACCTAAATTTTTGTCCAACCAAAATTAAAGCAAGATTTTGCTAGTTCATACTTGGAAAGAGGTGGATTAGATATAGATACTGTGGTTGTTTGTCCGTTCATCGCTCCTGGTGGTGTCGAAATATTTAAATGTATGTATACTATTATTGTGAGATAGAGGGAGTATTCTCGAAAAAGTAATGTATATGTACGTGATCATCGGGGGTTGTTACTTGTTAGTGCTGCTGTATTTGATCTTGTACTTTTTTACTTTTGATGAAAAATTGAACAGATTTGTTTCTTGATGTCTAATGCTTATGTACACGTGCAGTGCATATCATACTGGTGGGCGAACTAGACTGTTTTCTTGTAGCTAATTTCCTTTAGATTTTTTTATGAAAACGATGGTCGGCCGCCACATCTAATGCTCACACTAGCACATTGAGTGAGCCCCTTTGTTTCTTGTTCTCATAGTTAATTAATTAGGTGGTTTATGATTAGCTAGAGTGCACTTCAATTAATTTGGGTGTGAACAAACACGATGATGATAAGCATCGCCATCGATCACCGCCGTACGAGCGAGGCATGCAGTAGGAAGGAGATGGCTAGCTGGCTAGCTGCTATCCGATCCAGCAAGCGAAGCTCCTAGCCAGCCAGCCAGCCAGCTGCTGGCTGCTGGTATGTGCAATTGTCACATTGACAAGCAAGTACACCAATGTGAGGCCAATGTGTGTGCAAGCTTGTACACAAAGGTATGTACGTAGCCAAATACTAGCTAGTACCTATGGTTTTCTTATCCTTCATTTATTGGCGTTGATGTTTCTTTGTTTTTTTTAGAGCTAGCGACGCCTATTTACTCGTGATGTTGATGGAACGACATGGATTCTTCGAGATAACTTTCTTCCGGTCCTCCTCCATTAGAGCAGGCACCTTTTGGATGGGAGTACATCATCGTGTGAAGTGTGATTGGTGCATGTATGGTGGTGGTGATGTGTCTAGTTAATCATCCTTGTAAATTTCCTTACAACATTGACTAAAGAAAAGTAGTATATATTGAGGTGTGGAGACTCTCGCCGAAAAGGTCAAAATCCGATCCAAGGGCTAGTCATTGGGTATGAAACTGGATGTGTGGTATCCCCTTCATTTCAAATTATATTTTGGATGTTTTTTTATCCTAAGTTTGGCTTGTCTTATACAAGAAATTGAGCAAAACAGCATATATTTCTCTTTGCTATGACTTACTTTATTAATAAAAGTTCTATAAGAATGACTTAAATTTAACTATGTTTGTATAAATTTTTTGAATAAGACGAGCGGTTAAACTTATGGTAAAAAGTCAAATGAATTATAATCTGGAGTGGAGCAAGTAGAGACAACGACCTTAATAACTCATACTTATTCAAAAAAAAATCCCATTTGAGCTAAATAACTCTTACTTTCCCGGTCCCAAAATAAAGAGTAAAGTACGTCACCGGTCCCTAAACTTGTACCGATGTGTCATCCTGGTCCCTAAACTCACAAATCGGTCGTTTAGGTCCTTAAACTTTTTTGCTTGTGTCATCCCGGTCCCTACACATATAAATCACATATTTAGATCCTTAAATTTATTCACTTGTATCATTCCAGTCCTTAAGCATGATGATATGAAAACTTCACATCAAAAAATTATTCATAATTTTTTCATATGAACTCGAATGAAGAAAAGATCTATATCAAAACTATAGCCCTCGACATGATCTACAACTTTGTAGTTAAAAAGTTTTTCATTTAATGTCGTTTTTGTGTTCTAAAATTTAATTTTTAAATTTTAAATTTCAAAATCTATAAACATATAATAATATTTTGAGACCCTTAATATTTTTAATTCAAAAACTTTTCAACAATAAAGTTGTAGATTGTATCGAGATCTACAATTTTGATATAAATTTTGTCTTCATTCGAGTTCATATGAAAAAGCTATGAATTCTTTTTTGATGTGATGCTTTTAGATCATTCTATTTTTACTCAAATGATATTACAAACTGAGATTAAGGACCGGGATGACATAAGTGAACAAGTTTGAGGACCTAAACGGATTGGTTGTAAGCAGGGGCGGAGCCAGAAATTCAATTTTTACCATGTTAGGGGTGGCCAATAGTGTAACCAAATTTCAAATTTGATCAAATTTTGAATTTATTAGTGCTAATCTAGCTTCATTAGGGGGGCCAGGCCCCTGCCCGCCCCTCCCTGTCTCCGCCTCTGGTTGTAAGTTTGGAAACCGGAATGACATGACCGAACAAGTTTGAGGACCTAAATGACCAATTTGTGAGTTTAAGGACCGGGATGACACGACGATACAAGTTTAGGGACCAATGACGTACTTTACTCCAAAATAAACTAACGGCATTTGTAACTACACCCTGCCCTCAGTCCCAAATGGGCTATGGCGTCTTTTTTTCAATCAATATGCTAATGATAGTTTCTTTAGATAATGGATGGAATGAGTTTGATAAGTTAGAATCAATGTGCTAATATGGCTGTCGGCGCATTCTGCATTCAATACTGCTAATACGTCTGGAACTTTTTACAGATGAACTAAGGGGGTATCTTGAAGCAAATTAACAAACGGAGGGAGTAGAGTTGTGACGTGTAGAAGAATTCCCGTACGTGTAGCTCGGGGATGCCGGGTCGTCGTGTCGCGTTGTTTGGAAAGATCGATCAATCAGCAGGCGATGCAACAAGTCAAGAGGGCCGTGCTTCAACTTGTCCGATCAAATGGTTTTTTTTTCCGCAGCCGTTACGGCCGATCAACCCCATCCGTGGCGTGATTTGACCACCGCTGGGTTGCATACGTGGTATAGTACAGTACACTACCATTATGCTACTGCTATATATATATATATATATATATATATATATATATATATATATATATATATATATATATTATATATATATATATATATTATAGGGAAAATCCTTTCTACTCCTAAGTGTAGCTACTCCTATGTCTATATCTCACATATTAGAGAGTATCTTTTCATACTTAAGGTTTCTAAAAAAAAGTATGTATACATACTTGATTTTTTAAAATGATAACCTTAAAAATTTCTGAGTGGAACTCATATTTTTTTTTGCACCTTGTGATATGTTAGATTTCCTGTATAGAAAAATAAGTATGTCCATATACTTCATATATAAAAAAATTATTTTCACATAGCACTTTTAAAAATCAAGTATGTGTATATACTTTTTTTTAGAAACCTCAAGTATGAAATAATACCTTCTGATTCGTGAGATACACATATGGGAGTAGCTACATCTAGGAGTAGAAAAACCTCGTCATATATTATATATATATATATATATGAGTTGAGTTACTAATTATTAAGGATTGCAAGGCGTTGTCTGGGTCAGCTGATTATTAGATTAGAGGGGTGCCTGATGAGCCGCGTGCCAGCAGCAGGTGCTCGAGCGAAGCCGGTTGCGTAGGTGCGACGCGAGGCACAGACCAGGTGGTGGTGTTGCATGCGGCGACCAATCGAGTGCGGTCAAAGCTGCTTTGACTACGCCACGCACGCCTCTATACTCAGCCCACAGGTCGGGTTCGGCGGCTATCGTGCGGGCTAGATATCCGCAGGCTCATCGGCACGGACGGCTCCGATGCGTTCAGAGCGACGATCTCGTTCTCGGTTCAGATTCCAGAAAGCAGGGTACAATGGGGCAACATATTTTTCGTACACGATTCATGACAAATAAATATTATATTTATAAATATGAACCACTAGTTGAACCAGCAGTGAATCGGTAGCATGGCCGGTTTGATCTTTAGTGATTGCTTGCCAAATTGTGGGCCAGAAAATAAAATTTTGGCACATACAGCATATTAGTAGGGATTTACGGGGAGAACCAGGTATGTTCATACAGGTTTTCTCCGTCAGCACATTTTGAAGTGAGGTTTTAATGACAATTTTATAAATCATATCATGATATGAGCCAGAGCAAGCACGCACGTCTGCCACAGACAGACAGCATCATACTATCATGGTCCAGCACATTTATTTTGCTCTCTTCTCTCTTCTTTGGCTCTCTGGTCCAAATCTAACTAAATAAACCTGGTCCAGACTCGAAGATTCTGATGAGTCCTCGTTCCATCTCTTGTTCATGGCACTCCAATTATTGACATACGTCTAGAAACGAGGATTAATTTAAACTTGCTTATTGGCAGGTCTTTGAAGCCATAGACTCTCCAGGGCAGTCAAACACTCCTTGTGTTTGTAAACATATATATATGCCAAATTGACGATAATGACGTCGGGTCATGTTCAAAATCAGAGTCAATTTGGTTGACAAAAAATCCCCCCACAAAAATATTAGGTCTGAATCGCACGGCTGGATCGTCAGATGACCGCGGCCGCAAATTCACAGGGATTGAACAGCCCTGGACGAAGGATCAAATTAAAAGGACGTGCTACGGGGATCGAGGAGTTAGATGAATTGCTAATTTTTAATCGTTGCTAATCTACATAAGCATGGGACCATATGAACATTATTACTATATATATATTCTCATCATCAGCTGAAAATTATTTTTCGAAGAAAAAACACGGTAGGTGCAGCACTATATTGAAAATAGCTTTTAGAAGTAGTAGTTTACATCCAGACATGTATACGATGATGAAGTTGATCTGCTATATACATATTGCAATGCAATATGTGCCTATGATTATTAGCATGAGACACTACTACAGAACAGAGTTATTGTAACACCAACTTGTGTTACTATATCTCAATAAATGTGTTACTAGGCATGCTAGTAACACATCTTATTAGTGTTACTATTTTCAATGTTACCACTACATGATCTATTGTAGCAAAACACATGTGTTCTTTTATTTTCAAAAAAGTGTTACTAGTTCTTTTGTGTAAGATATTTTTTTAGCTCTTGTAACACTTTCACACTTTTGTAGTAACACTTTGTGAATAGAAAATACCCAAAAAATAGCAAAAATTATTGGTGCTACATGAGATTCAAACCCACAACCTCCCCTTTCCACACATGTAACCACATCTACCACTACACCACACCCCAACTTGTGTCAAGTTTTTGTTTTGAATCCTCAAATATTATAGAAACCGAGTGTAAATTGATTATTTGAGCCCTTAAACAAATTTAAATTAAAATATTGTCAACTACAAAGTATCATAACTTTTTAAGACATACAACTTTTATTTTGATAGTTTTTCAATCCAACGTCGTTACAAAATTTACATTTCAAATTTGAGAAATTCGAACTTAGCATTGACAAGATAAATTCAAATAAAATAGTTGTCAACTACAAAGTTTCACAACTTTTCAAGATGTACAACTTTTATTTTGGTAGTC
Organism: Digitaria exilis; assembly: GCA_015342445.1. Taxonomy (NCBI): domain Eukaryota; kingdom Viridiplantae; phylum Streptophyta; class Magnoliopsida; order Poales; family Poaceae; genus Digitaria; species Digitaria exilis. Next base: position 1,285,425 of record JACEFO010001877.1, read on the forward strand.
TTTCAATCTAATATCATTTACAGAATTTCAAATTTTAGAAATTCAAACTTAGTTTTCATTAACAAGGTGAATTCAAATAAAAAGTGTGCCAACTACAAAGTTTCACAACTGATTGTGATCTACAACTCTCATTTTGTTTGATTTGCCATCCAAGATCGTTTGAAAACTGAAATTTCAAATTTAAGAAATTCAAATGTACTTATATGTGTTACAAAATATTGTCATTTCGTAACATTTAGTTGTAACAACAATTTTGTGTTACTATAAATTCTATATGTGTTACAAATATTGTTAGTTTGCAACATTTAGTTTGTAACATTAATTTTGTGTTACTATAATTATTTTTTGTAACACAACTTTACAAAAGAAGTTCAATGTGTTACCGGGGTTAGCTTTGTGTTCCTATAAATTTCCTTTGTAACACATTGATGAATATGTTACAAGCATGTGTTACTAAAAGTATGTTCTGTAGTAGTGAGAGAGTCATTAAGGAATGCAAGACGTCCAAGCAAGCGAAGATAGTGTCCACGAAGGTGAAGATAGACGATAGCTCGCTCGCGTTCGTCGATTTTGACGTGGCCAGACTTGTATACATCTTTATAATAATACACACACATAGCTACTTCTCTCTATTACAAAATGTAGGGCATTTGATTTTTTTACCACAAGTTTAACCGCTCTCCTAATTTATTTATTTTTAAAATATCATACTTTTTGTAATAAAAGAACTTAAAAATGGCTTAAGTTTGACTATGTATGTATAATTTTTTTAAATAAGACGAACAGTCAAATTTTATAGGTGTAAAAAGTCAAACGACCACATTTTGTAACGGAGGGAGTAGGAGAGAAGGAAGTGCCTTGTTGTCAAGGGAAAATCGAAGAAAACAGCAGTGGCGCCGTGAGAGCGATCGATCATATCGGTGGAGACCGAGACAAAGGGGGCGTGTGGTGATGCTGATGCAGCGGCCGGGAAAACAGGTACTAGCAGCTAGCTAGCAGAGACGACGGAGTAGTCGCATGCACGGCGGCGGCCGTAGCTTGGCCGACACGCGTGCGCGCTGGCTGGTGAACGCCAGACACGTACGGGGCGCATGCTAGGGCTCCGATCCTGCATGGAAGTTACGCACATCAGCACATGAGAGAAAGAGAGAGGATATAGTTTGGTATTTGTTTTGGTCTAGGGGGTGCCTCGTGTTGCGTTGTGCAACTACTTGGCTTGCTTGCAAAGGTACGTAGCCCGTGTGCACGCATACTGCGAAGGCGAACGAAATACACACACACTAATAGTATACTAATACACTACTATTATACTTTACTATACCACACCAACACCAGTAGCTTTTGGCAGCGAGCCGTATGCATGCTAACATTCTAACATGCTACTATACTATACTAACTTGCTAACTTGCGCATCTTGACGGATGTTCTTGTGTTTACGTTATCGAAACCGCACAGGGGCTATATGGGCTATGGCTGGTGGCTTTAAATGCGAATCCATGCATGGATATATAAACAACATAATCAAAATTTCTTCAGTTTAATAGCTGTATATGTAACTCCATTGACAAACTGACCAGCAACTTGCATGCCAATTTGCCTTTGCCGTCAACGACAGTACGACACTACGTACCCTAGCTGCCTAGCACCACACGATCGACCGAGTATACCAGCAGATAAAAAGTTCTTCACAACCATGGAATAGTAATATAAGGACGCGTCCATGTTGAAGGCAGAACGCACGGTACCTGGAAGCAGCCGCTCTCATTTTCACGAGGGAAGGTGCATGCCACACTCAATCTACAGAGGCTGCAAATATATATGTAGTACGTGTTCAGCGATATTCCGTGTCTTCAACTCTGGTTGAAGAAATTTTCAGACAAAGACCGGTGAGCAATCAACATCCGAGCTGAGAGAGAAAAATAACTCTCATTTCTTTCAGACACGGACAGAGAGAATTAAAAGTTTGATCCGTTCAACAACGCCTGCAGGTCGCTTTGACGGTCGCCCATGAATTCATCAACCAGCTACTAGCTGGGCAGTGCATGCAGCATGTATGCAATGCAATACAAGAGGACACCAGTACGTCCTGGCATTCAGTGCATGGAGAAATATATAGAATAAACGCCGCGCCACTGGTGTGCTAGTACTACATCCTAACTAACTTAACCCTAAGCCTAACACGCACGATGATAGATCCTGTCTCGGAGTATGGCATGGAAAAGATCGAGTGCCAGTGAAGGAAAGCTAACGGTACATGCTTCGCAAGCGGGCCACTAATTCTCTCGGGATCAATTTCCAAACCCCGGCCAGAGCTTATAGTTAAGCTAACCCTAGCCGGCCGGGAACTAACTACTAACCCCACACGCGACGCGCCCGTGTGCACGCGGAGCGTAGTATAAAAATCCCAGCAACGAACGAACGCCCCCTCCTCGGAGTCCGCACATTCCTTAGCCTTGCTGATTCGGGTTATTATTCCCGTCGACCAATGGATATCGACAAGCTAGCTGCATGCTGGGGGGTTGTTTAGCTTTGAATTTGGGTGGGGATTAGTGAAGAGTGAGATGGAATTAGGGCAGATCAGGAGGAGGAGGGGAAGCAGTTTGTTGCTTGACGCTATGGACGCTGTCCCCCCCCGGCCCGCCCGCACATGATCCCACATCTATGCTGTGATGATCTATCATATATACCATCCCGTGTGCTGATCGATCTCATCTCCGTCTCGTTTCGTTCCCACCGGATCGACGCACGCATGTATGTCGTGCGCCCAAAGCTAGCATGCGGCGTACGTTCGGCCTAGCTCGATCGTCTACTTGGCGGCCCGGTGACCCCGCTCGCAGAACGGTGTGGATCACCGATGTCCCCCCCCAAAAAAAAATGTGATTCTCGCTGTTTGAGAAGTCAAACTCTTTGAACTTAGACTAAATTTATATAAACAAGTACTAATATTCATGACACAAAATGAGTATCATTAGATTAGTTATATAACATATTTTTATAATTAAATTATTTAGAAACATAAATACTAATAGTATTTAATATAAAGTTGGTAAAAATGAGCTAGCTGTGATCAGTAGGATTGCCATATTGCATTCTCTTTGGACAGAGGTAGTGTGTTCGTTTCGTATAAAGGACGGTCACCTGGGACATTTGCTTCATCTCACACACATGTATACTATATATGTATGTTCACACCTATGGATGGATGCAAAATAGCGAAATACACCCCAATATGCATGACCCAATGATGATCTTAGCCTCCTAGGGGATTACATCGACATATTTTAAGATTTTCCACCAAGTCACTATATGTATCTCTCGCTATCATCAATCACATCTTTTGCCAATGGAAAAAAAATACCCGGTATTAACAAGAGACGCAATGCGGCATAACTTGTTTTGTTTTTTACTCCCAGCCTCCCAGCAGGCACTAGTAGGGTACAAGTACAAACACCTCAAGTAAAACATTTTTGTCACTCAGACGGCTGGAAAACGATTGCCGTCGATTGAATAACTTGGTTGCCGGTTCAACTGAATGGAGCAAAGGCACTTGTTCTCGCGTCATTTCCTTTTCTTTGTCGTTCATCAGGGCCCCCGAGCGCGATGAGTAGTGGTGTTCTCCGTGTTTCCGCCAAAGAAACTGCCGACCAGCAGCATCGGCCATCAGGTGAGCTGATTGAAATCGCATGATCTCAGAGAAAAGGAAAAGGAGCTGGTTTGGTAAAGGCCCAACATCCCAGCAATCACGCTACCTGCACATACAAGCTGGGCCCAGTTAGTGAGAAGAGACAGGTGAGGGCCCACATGCACGCTCCCTATACATGCATGGCCCACATCCAGCTGGACTGGATGGCAGGAGAACGAGTGCAAAGGCAACATTCCAAGTTTGCAACGTACGAAAACATTCAGATCGATCACACCTCTGCTGATGATCTGCAGTAAACGGCTCAGATGTACTAGTCATACAATTCTAAAAAAAAGATGTACCAGTCATACAGCGTTTGCAAAAATTCGATCATAAATCAACATATTGTGATATTCTTTTTCTTCTGTAGAAATGGCAGACAGGTCGGCTGACTACTACTGCATTTTTTAGTAAAAGCATTTATAACCCATGAAAAAGTTTTTGACTTGTCACGAACCATTCGTAGTAGAGTTTCTGTCGACATGGAACAAGGGACTCTATACCTAATGCCAACTGTAAGTCCATTGGCAATTGTATTATGCATGGCTTGATCTCATCATCATGGTGGAAGCTTACAAACACTGCTCATTGCAGGACCAACCAAAACTGAACTTTTCACACGCAAAGTAAAATCTGATGTCAAGCGGCTGCTGTCTTGTCAGCTCACACTTGACAGCATTTTCTTGGCGAGAGTTGGTGAGATACTGATCCAGTTTTGCCATTAGCAGATCCGCAATGGATACTGATCAGATAAGAACGGGCCGATGTGGATTGCATTTGCAAATCTAATTGCGAATGCAGTGTGTGTGTTAGTTGGATTGCACTTCAGATATCATGCTTGCGTTAATATACTTGGATACATATATTTCGCTTTGAATTTGATAAATACATTTTTTTTTTGTCCAGTGAATGTGTCCCATCTGTTAGAAACCTATCCGATTAGTTGGATTCTGAAGTTCGTTGGAGAGCCACAAAAGGTAGATGTAGTAATCATATATGTATCCTGGAAAAATAGCACAGGTTTGACTTTGATATATATACTACCGTGGTTCACAATATTCATCCGGCACCGGCAGGCAGCAGTGGCCACATTAATGACTAATGAGAAACACTACCTAGGGTTAATTTGATCCCTAGTGGGCAGGGGTACAACCATCTCCTCTAACCACCCAAGTTGTTACTTGGTTCATGAGTGCTGATCTATCTTATGGTCATTTTTTTTATAAAATTCCACAAGTACTAATATTAATTTGGCTGGGTATGCAAAAGGGGAAAAATATAGTGAAACAAATGATGTAACATGTTTGTCTGGCTGGTAGTCTTTAGGAGAGTGTTTATAGTGGTTGTTTGATTCATTATTACCATTGTTTTGGCACGCCACATGCTCTAGATCTCACCTATATATGATGGACCCATTTCTTACTCAAAATACATTCTCAGCTAGAAGGAAAGAAAAAGCTTTTGCAATAGTTCATATGACAACACAAAAAATCATGGCAAATGATATGTAATATTTTCATGGTTTGGAATTTCATGGCAATACTTATTTTTCAACTTTTTTTGTGGAAAACTTATTTTTCAACTTTCATTGCAAGAGGTGACCATGTATGGCAATAAAAGAATATATTGTTTTATTAAACGATTGGGCATGCCCGTACAGTGCTTCTCAGCAAACATGTAGTGGTTAAGACCAGTCTCAATGGGGGGTTTCATGGGAGTTTCATGGGCATTAAATACACTGCCACATCAGCAATTTTGCTAACATGGCAGGGTAATTAAGAGGGGAGTTTCATGGGATGCGAGGGGAGTTTCATCACCATGAAACCCCTGTGGCACAGTTACCTAGTTTTCAGTCTAGATAACTGTGTCCATGAAACCCCCACTGAGACTGGCCTAATAGATCTTTGGGATCCGATCAACCACTGAGGAATTGAGACTTTGCAAATAAAAGTCAGGATTGGGATTAAATTGCTGTCATAATTTTTAGGGTGGGTTTAAAATAATTTGGTATAAATTATCATTACAACAGCCTGAGCAAGCAAGCACGCACGCACACACATATGTAATGGTCCAACATTATATTTGTTTTCCTATCTTCTTGCCAGGTCTATGAAGCCATAAATTGACATTTTAAGCCAGTCAAACAATCTTTGTTTTTGTAAATGCAAAATTGTCGAAACTGACGTTGGGTTATCCAATCCTAATATAGTCAAATTGTTTGAACAAAAGAATTAGACAGTATAATTAGTAGCCTCAAATCGCACGGCTTGCTCGGTCTTCAGATGACTACCGCACATGATTAGCTAGGGAGTCAGAAAAATGCATTATAGAATTAACCAGGCAATTGAAGAAGTCCAAGCAAAGACAAACACACACACACACACTTACGAATTGAAGCTGGAGGTCGATAGCTAGCGTCGTCGATTTTTATGTGACCATATGCACATATAGTATAAGAAATTAAGAACGTAGTGTTGCCTTTTTTTTAAAGTAGGAACGTATCGTTCCCTTTTGTAAGGGAAACAACGTACTCATGCGCGGAGACGAGACGGAGTAGTGCATGAGCCAGGAAACAAGGCAGCAGAGACGACGAGTCGCATGCACGGCGGCTGATAGCTTGGCAGACACGCATGGGTGTTGGGCTCGTGTAGTCGTGTGTGCATGGAAGTCACGCGCATGAGAGAGAGAGAGAGAGAGAGAGATGTCATGGTGTTTTGATCTAAGCAGCAGGTTGTTCCTCGTGTTGCGTTGCGCAACGACTACTTGGCTTGTTTGCAAAGGTACGTAGCCCGTGTGCACGCATACTGCTGCGAATGAAAATATGAAATACATATATAGTACAAGTATACTATAATACTGCCAGTAGCTTGGCAGCGAGCCGTATGCTAACATTCTATTCTATACATGCTTGACGGATGTTCCTGTGTTTACGTTATCGAGACCGCACAGGGTTGATCGACTTTGAATGCTAACTGCTACTATATACTACAACAGAAATAAAAGGTTTAATAATGTAGCTAGATCTAACAAGCAACAAAAATGAATCATAGCAACTCGCTATTACCTTTAATTTGTCATCATGAACGAGATGTTATTAGCATCAGTAATCTTTATTGTTGACCAAATGTATAACATGACATTACTGTATTTATTATTTGATATTGTAAATATTAATAGACTTTGTATAAACATGGTCGAATTTAGAGAAGGTTCAACTTAGCACAAGACTATATTTGGATATTCTGGAACGGCCGGAGGGAGCGATGGAGATGTTGGGACAAAAATATATATTGTTATTAACCTTGGAGTAAGCATGCGTTGAAGGTGAAAACCACGGTGGATATCCGAAAAAAAAAAGAAAAGAAAACAACGGTGGATGAAGCAGCGGCTTTCACTTTCACAAGTGGCATGACAGTGCTACCATGCGGCCTATAATATATGTTGAACAATTCATCTTCAAATTTGCTGAAAATATTCAGACAAAGACCTGTGAGCAATCACCAACCCGATCGACAGAAACTCTCAATACTATTTGCACGTTTCTTCCATCTGGGATAGCTTTTGTACTGAAGTTTGATCATATATTTTTTGTCGTCCAATCTCTAGCTTAATTTGACGGGGATGAAAAATATACTGATGGTCATGGGATTTGGGATTATGATATAAAAATAATGAAACTCATATGATTCATATTCATGATGAATTCAAAGGGTATACTGCATGCAAAATTAAAGGACAGCCGTCCTGCCATTCAGTGCATTGACAAACAAGCCCTAGGCCAGCAAGCTAACTAACCTGAATACCTGATGCGTGTGCCTTCATGCATGGTCCTGTGTCTTGAGAGCCGGGGCATGAAAGGAGTGCCAGTGAAGGAAAGCTACTGCTACTGGATCGGCGGCCGAGCTTGCAGTAGTACTTGCTTAATTAGCAATATCTCCCCTCGGGATCAATTTACTAACGGGTTAGCCACGGAATTAGCCGAAATTCCCTGTGCCTATTATATTGTAAATCCACATGCGTGCGTGCGTGCGTGCAATGAAGCTAACACATAGTAGTCTGCATATGCTCCTCGGAGTCTGCACATCATTCCTTGTTCTTCTGAATCTCTGATGTCTTCTCTACTCAATTCCATCGGGCCAACGACCCAGGATCGGAGCAAATTAAATAAACTGGAGTGATAAGTGGGTTGTTAACTCTGGCCTGTGGCTTGGGATTAGCGAGAGTGACACGGGATCTGGGACGAAGGACACATACGAGCTATCTAATAGATCGTGCAGCAGCAGCAGCAAACAGCAGTTTGTTGCTTGACGCTATTGCCGCTGTCCCCTCTCCCTCCCTCCGCCGCACATGCGTGCATGATCCCCATGGTCCATGGATCGATCGATCGATCACAACGTGCAGTGCAGCGCTCTGGCTATAGCCCCAGCATGTCGTGCGCCCAAAGCATGCGCGGCCGGGGTGCATGCACACGCACCGGCGAGATGGTGTGGCTCGTCGTGTGTCCGGACATCCGCTCTGGCACATGCATATGTGCATGCATCGGCTCTTGGGAAAAATGCATGCATATGGCTCTTGCCGTTGGACGTTGGTGTAAGCTCGGCCATGAATGGGCTCAAGCTAGCTGTAGCTGCTAGGCGCTAGCAGGTTTCTTTGAAGGGCTGTCGTCCTGTCCTGTCTTCACGTGAGGACATATATGTGTGTTTATATTGAGGCCAAAATCATCCTTACTCCAAGAGTTATGCGTGATATAGGACGGGACTACTAAACTATCATTTCACATCGTGTGCTTCTTCAAACAGATCGGTGAGCTTCTTCAAAGGCTAACATTTATGCACGTACAAGCTAAGAGCTACTACCTCCGCCGCACAATACTTGTCGTACGTTTTTAGGTGTCTAGGTTCATAGTATCTTTTATAAACTGAAAAGGTGCTACTCTAGGTTCATAGCATCATTTAATGAATATGCTAAAAAGCTAGCTAGAGCGAAGCAATTTGGGATAGAGGAGTACTTCCTAAGCAAGCCAGCCAATAGAATTCGTCTAAGGCCAATCTCAATGAAGGGTTTCATGGGAGTTTCGTGGGCATTAAATTCACTGCCACATCAGCAGTTTTGCTGATATGACAGGGTAATTAAGAGGGAGAATTTCATGGAATGTGAGAGGAGTTTCATGGGATGAAACTCCTATGGCACAGTTACTTAGTTTTTACTCTAGGTAACTGTGTCCATGAAACCCCACTGAGACCGGCCTAAACCAAATGAGCCTTGGTTGTGATGATCTGAAAACATAGAAAACAAGAAGTCCAAAACAACCATAAAATATATTTCAAATTATCCAAAAATTTTAAAACGAGAGAGCTGTCTATTGTCTTCTCAGAATCTGAATGAGGGGGGGTTGGATGGTGGCGGAGGAAGACGAGCCAGTGAGAGGTGTAGGAGATGGTGATAAGCCAAAGGATATGGCGGCCCGCCTATGCATTCTTTGTTTTTCTTTTTTACCCTATGATAGAGTGGATGGATAAGGGAAGGACACACATTCACAAAAGTTTTTGGGTCGATGGATCAAATATGGTACGTTACTTAAGAGTGGTCTTAACACTATCGGAACGAATATGTACCCGAATATGGGAACGTTTCCGGAAAAAGGGAACATGACACCGTAGTAGGTTCCAGTGACTATGGGCAAGATACGGGTGCCTTTGATGATTCTCTTTCGACGAGCGCTCTCCCCTTGGATGCACCTTTTTCGTATTTAGATGGAATCGAATCGAGTTTCCGTAACCATTTTCACTCTTACTTCAATTATCGGCTTTGCTTTTGTACCGTTGGTCGGTACCCTGGTCGATTGACCGGGAGGCATATATTCTCAGCTCCCTTTTCCTTTCAATGTTTCCCTTTCAGTCACAGAAGAAACAGGCAAGCAGCTAAGTAAGCATCAAGGTGAACCGACATGGTCTCAGAAAAAAAGGAAAAGAAGATAGAGTCTCAGTGCGTTAATGCTCTCACACGCTACTACACGCACAACCTGGGCCCAGATCGACAGGAGAAAGGTGGGGGCCCACATGCGCGACCCCGTCCATGGCCCACATCCAGCTGGACGACAGAAGCCTGCCGAGAGCAAAGGCAAGCAAATTCCAAGTTAGCAGTCTACGAAAGATTCAGGCCACACGCATCTGCAGAGCTAGCTAGTTCAGATAGACTCGTCCCAAGTTTCCAACAGCAACAAGACGATCCTTGATCGAGTTGCTGTCGACATGCATGGCACGAGGAAGAACTCCGCACCTAACAGCAACTGTTAAAGCCCGTTGAAAACTGCATGCAGATCTTGATCTTATCACAGTGGTGGCTTCACAAACACTGCTCAATGAAGGACTAATAACTGAACCTATTAGCAGACGCAAAGGTAAAAACCTGATGTCAAGCAGCTATGGGCTATGCATATGTACTACTCTCTCCTGTCACCTTGCACTTGACAGCGTCTTCTTCCTCCTCTCTTTTTCTTGGCAAGAGTTGGTGAGACACTTATCCAAATTTTGCCATTATTAGCATCAGAGGCAGGCTCATCAGATCCGTAATCACGGTACTTGGATAAGCTCGGCCGATGTGGATTGCAATTGCAGATATAATTGCGAGTTTGGTGTGTGGTAGATGGACTCTGCACTGGCTATATCAAGCTCGCGTTGCCTCGGTCTGCTAGCTGCTTGATTGGGCAAGCACTTAGCCTTGTATTTTATAGTATCAATAGCTTGTGTGTGTTTGTCAAAGCTGATATGGCCCATGGCTTGGAAAGTTGTACGCGGATTTGGGGGTTAGTTGGAGCCTTGCAGCCACAAAAGGCCAACCGATCAATCGTGTGTGCATCTCGACCCATCTTGCTGCTGCAACGTATCAGGAAAAGCTTGACGTCGAATTGAAAGGGTCATCATCTGGTGTGGCAAAAGTAATTAAAAAAAGAAGGATAGATTAAGTGAAGTGAAGTGGTCATCAAAGGAGCCAGATAATGGTGATTTGAAAATGGTGATGTGGAAGGCCACATCATCTTCTTTCGCACTCAGGCTATCATCATCAGTCCCAGATTTTGAGATGGTGCGCCAAAAAATATCTCATGTGTACTGCGTTCAGTAGGAGCTATATTGTACTGTGATGGGCCTCCTATGCAGTACTGCGATTTGCAGAGGCACTACCTCCAACTATCTCCAACAATAGACCCAAAATATAAGACTCATTTCATATTTATATAGCGCTAGAGTTTAAGAGTTACATATCTATTTTTGGCTTTCTCTAACAATATGATCCAAAAACGAATCCTTTCTACGAATGGGTTTTCATGAGAGAGGATACCCAAATTCATCACTGGAGGCCCATTTTAGGGAGTTGGTTTAGTCTCCTCATGGGTCATCTGTTGGAGATTTACGGGTAAGTGGGGCTAGCCCCGTACAGTACTGCAGAGAAACTGTTTCCGCTATTGTGGAGGGCCGCTATGTCTTCTAGATCGGGTCTAATTATACTAAATTGTTTCAGGATTCAATTGGTTCGGGTTTAAACATTTTTATAGTGTCAAAGCATGGAAAATCTGAATATGGAATAATAAAAGATGGAGCTCAAGAACTCAGGTATACTTTCAAAGCTAGACCGTTATATATGTTGAAAATTTTAAATAAAATGCCTGCGACTATGGGCTTAATTGGTTTGCTACCAAAACTTGCCAAACCAAAATATAGGCAACACAGAATGCCGATATGTCAAATTTTCTTGGCAGTACTTGACCAGAATTTAAGAGTAACACTTGATTGTGTGTCAAAAAACATAACAACCAAAGTTACGTTGCCGAATGACTTGAAGGCAAATATAAGTATTAACATATACGATCCACGTTGGAAACTGATTGGGTGTCAAAATATGGACGCAATTAACATTATCATTTTGTTAAGAACTTTGGCAAAAGAAAATTGTAGCATTTTGGCTTGCAAGTTTTGGTAGAAAACCAATCATGCCCTATGTAACTGCCATAGGGCTGGACGAAAAGCTCGTAACTCGCTAGCTCGCTCGACTCGCTCGTTAATGGCTCGGCTCGAGCTCGACTCGTCCTATAACAAGCCAGCTCGTTTTATAACAAGCCATCTCGTTTTAACGAGCCAGCTCGAGCTAGCTCGCGAGCTGCGGGCGAGCCATAATGAGCCAGCTAATTATCAAGCCAACAAATTTAAATTGGCTTGACCCATTTGATCTAGTGGAACAAACAATTGATTATATAGTTTTGGATGTTTTTATTTTAAAGTTGTTTTGTTTCCTAAACTGTTAAACAATACTTGTTCGTGTTTGAACTGGCATGTTGTGGAAACTAATTATTTTCAGTTACTGTGATATGATGGTTGGGCAAAATGAGCCCAAACGAGCCAAATAAGCTATACTTAGTGATGATGTGTTTACATATCTCCTCTCTACATTGGCTCGCGAGCCAAACGAGCCAGCTCGAGCTCGCTAATGAGCCGAACCGAGCTGGACTGCTAGCTCGTTAGTATAACGAGCCGAGCCATAACGAGCGACATCCAGCCCTAAACTGCCATACGCACCATTTTTTATATTTTTTTGCTTTCACTACCAGTGCAAGGAAAAACTACTTGCATTTACAAGGGGCCTAAATATATAATGGTATCAATACATTAAGGACAAACAAGGGGGGATGCTGGGCCAAGACCTTGTTTCTCAATAGAGAGAGGCCGATATATTATTTTTTTTGAAACAGGCCTATGTTGTCTTGTTCTGTGTACTGCAGCTCTGTTAAATGGGCCAAGATGATGGAATGATGTATGTGGTTTTTGCCCGCCTTGAAATTATTTGGAAAAAGTCCTATCGATGGCCCTCAACTTTTACCCAAGTCTGGTTTAGGTCCCTGAACTATAAAACCGGGTAAAACGCGTCCCTCAACTTTTAAAACCGTCTATATTACGTCCGTGGTTTTAGACGGTTTTTTGCTACAGTAACCGTGGGTTTGCTACAGTTACTGCAGCTTTCCCGTTTTCTTTTATTTATTTATTTTCACTAAATATTTGAAAAATTATAGTAAATCACATAAAAATCATAAAATAGAAACTCTAATTTTATTGGACTCTATACGAATAGATCTACATAGTGAACATATATTATGGTATGCAACATATATTATGGTATGCTTTAGTACAAAATTTTTGTTGCACCTTAGATGCAGTTTATATTATTTCCAGACGAGCATAGATTTTAAGGTGCAACAAAAATTTTGTACTAAAGCATACCATAATATATGTTCACTGTGTATATCTACTCATATAGAGTCCAATAAAATTAGAGTTTCTAGTTTCTATTTTATGATTTTTATGTGATTTACTATAATTTTTCAAATATTTAGTAAAATTAATAAATAAAAGAAAATGCAAAGCTGCAGTAACTGTAGCAAACCCACGGTTACTGTAGCAAAACAACCGTTTAAAACCGCTGAAGGACGTAATATGGACGGTTTTAAAAGTGAGGGATTGTTTTACCCGGTTTTATAGTTCAGGAACCTAAACTGGACTTGAGAAAAAAGTTGAGGGACCTCAATAGGACTTTTCCCTATTAGATTTGATTTACAAAGTCAAATACATAAGCCCACCTATTGGGCCTAATCAAGGCCCAATCCAGTATCAAGATCTCAGCCCAGTCCGAACACAACCGCCTCTCTGGTCTTCTCCTCTCTCAGACTCTCTTCGTACACAAACCGTATATCTCCAGCGCACACGTCGCCCACCGTATATCCCCTGAAAACCCAACAAAATTCTTCATCGATTTTTCTCCCAAACGCCAGACGCCTCTCTCCCCTCCTCTCCCCCTCGGCAGCCGCAGCCATGGCGTCCGCCGAAACCCTAGCCCGCTCCCCCTCGCGCGAGCCGTCCTCCGACCCGCCCCGCGCCGCCTCGTCGGAGCCCCCGCGCGACCCCTCCTCCGAGCCCCACGCCGGCGCCGGGGACTCCTCGTCCCGCCGCCGCCGCCGCAGCCGCTGGGAGCAGTCCGGCGGCGACGACCCCGCCGCCAGCAACTCCGGCGGCGAGGGCGGCGGCCGGAAGCGCAAGACGCGGTGGGCCGAGGAGGAGCCGCGCCCGGCCATCGCGCTCCCGGACTTCATGAAGGACTTCGCCGCCGAGATGGATCCCGAGGTGCACGCCCTCAACGCGCGCCTCCTCGACATCTCGCGCATGCTCCAGTCGGCCTCCCGCTCGACGACCGCCCCGAGGGCGCGCGCTCCCCTTCCCCAGAGCCCGTCTACGACAACCTCGGCATCCGCATCAACACGCGCGAGTACCGCGCCAGGGAGCGCCTCAACCGTGAGAGGCAGGAGATCATCTCCCAGCTCATCCGCCGGAACCCCGCCTTCAAGCCCCCCTCCGATTACCGCCCGCCCAAGCTCCAGAAGAAGCTCTACATCCCCATGAAGGAGTACCCGGGCTACAATTTTATCGGCCTCATCATCGGCCCGCGTGGCAACACCCAGAAGCGCATGGAGAAGGAGACTGGCGCCAAGATTGTCATCAGGGGGAAGGGCAGCGTCAAGGAAGGGAAGCTGCTGCAGAAGAGGGATCTCAAGCCGGATCCCAGCGAGAATGAGGACCTCCATGTGCTTGTTGAGGCGGACACTCAGGAGGCGCTGGATGCCGCTGCTGGGATGGTGGAGAAGCTGCTGACCCCGGTGGATGAGGTGCTGAACGAGCACAAGCGGCAGCAGCTTCGGGAGCTTGCCGCCCTCAATGGGACAATTAGGGATGACGAGTTTTGTAGGACATGTGGGGAACCAGGTCACCGGCAGTATGCTTGTCCCAATAAGATGACCACGTTTAAGAGTGATGTGCAGTGCAAGATCTGTGGCGATGGTGGTCACCCGACAATCGATTGTCCGGTCAAGGGCACGGCTGGGAAGAAGATGGATGATGAGTACCAGAACTTCCTGGCAGAGCTCGGTGGTGGGAGTGCACCTGAGTCCATGACAAAATCTGGTGGTGCAATGTTGGCTCTTACAGGAAGTGGTGGTAGCGGCGGCGCTTCTGCTGCTGGTGGGAGTAATCCGCCTTGGTCTAATGGTGGTGGTGCGGCTGCCACTGGGGCTAATGGTATCAAGAAAGACTACGACGAGGCGAATCTGTATATTGGGTACTTGCCACCTACGATGGAAGATGCAGGACTGATCAGTCTGTTTTCGCAGTTTGGAGATATTGTCATGGCAAAGGTGATCAAGGATCGAAACACTGGGCATAGCAAAGGATATGGGTTTGTGAAGTATTCAGATGTCTCACAGGCTAATGCAGCGATTGCTGCAATGAATGGTCACCATCTTGAAGGCAGAACTATTGCGGTTAGAGTTGCAGGCAAACCTCCGCAGCCAGCTCCGGCCACGTCAGCACCACCATCGTATCCTCCTGCGGATCCTGCTTCTGGTGGCTATTCCTCCCAATCCTACATGGGGGCGCCACCTCCTCCTCCACCAGGGAGTTATGCTCCTGCTCCATGGGTCCACGCACCACCATATGTTCCATATCCTCCGCCGCCACCAGGCTCTAGTGTCTACAATCCTGCACCCCCTGCACCAGGTCAGACAGCCCCTCCTCCATATATGCAGTACCCTCCACCACCCCCACCCCCAGCAGCTCCGATCCCTCCACCAGGCACTGCTCCATCAAGCGACGGAGCTCAGAATTATCCCCCTGGTGTAACACCACCGAGTTCTGGTGCTCCCACTCACCCTGCCCCAGCACCAGTATATGCATCCTCCAGCGCACCAAATGCACCACAAATGTACCCTCCACCACCTTATAGTTACTCCCCATACTATCCTACATACCAGCCACCGCCGCCTCCACCACCGGCTAGTGTTGATCCCTCTCAGATTATTGCAACTGCACCTTGGGCGACCCACAATGCAGCACCACCACCCCCACCACCCGTGTCCTCCACCGACCAGCCAGCTTCCTGTGGCGCTGATGCAGAGTATGACAAGTTTATTTCAGAGATGAAGTGATATGTGCCAAGCTTGGTTCATTCTTCCAACAAAGGGCAAAAGGTAAACTCTCTCTCTCTCTCTCTCCTTTTTTTTCTGTTAATTGCACAAGGTATAATTGGGTATAATTTGCTATTTATTTCACCAGGAGAGCCATGTTCCAGTTATTTATGTTTTCCATTATTATACTATTATCATAAAATTGTCCATTGTGCTATTAAGACTAATAAGCTATATATAGTTACATCTTATCCAATGTTTGGTTTGTCTTATTGAGTTTGCACAGCAAAAAATCCTATAGTCTCTACATGTTTGAACTAACTATACATGGTGAAGTTCGGCAAGATTTCTTGCCCCTTTTGTTCAGTGCAAGAAGTTTGGGATGTAGGTTTTTATGAAAGCCATATTGCCCCTGAGGTTTAGAATGAACATGCTCATTGCTTGTCTAGGATGGTAAGGAAGTCAGTAAAACTCTTTGCAAGAAAGCATTCAGTTTTCATGGGAATTCTCACTTTCTTTCTTATTAAGAAGATAACTACACCTGGATATTATTGTAGGATATGATATAATGCACTTTCTTAGGTGCTATAGGTATAAAGATTTTTTCAATAGATTATATGATTTTATGCCTTTCCCCTGTGTTTCTGTGTTGTTTACTAACCAAACCTCACCTTTTCTATGTTGTCTCAACTTTTTTGACAGGCTTGATCTTTTTTGGAGCTTATACCGACCTGATTTATTTATTGTTGGAAGTTTGAGACTCACATCTTAACCTTGCTGTGTGCTGTTGTGACCATTGCAGAGGTTGCATGCTTAAGAAAGCATGAAGCATTACTGGCTCAGCAAGCATCGGACTATTTGCTATCCCCTTCTTGAACTAATACTTTTGTTACGATATTTATTTGTCATTATTTAAGATTACCATGTGATATCACTTATGCTCTATTGTTTGATGACCCTTATAAGTGTTATTCTCACTTTATTGTTCAAAACACCATTTGTTCTTCTTCCCTTTCATTTGGTAAGTGGCTAGCAGTCCTCAACATCAGAAGCAGAAAAGATTGCTGCCCCTTGCTGATTGGTATGGCATTGAAATGCATGTTGACATCTGATGAGTCTGTCAAGCTTTCAATCTTACGTCTTTGCCTAAGTTGTTTGACAGTTTTCGTGACAGTGGTACATGCAGCCAGAGGTTTTAGCGCTTGAATCAGGTATAATGGAGATGCTGTGAATTGTTCAGTGGAACCTAACACTTTTAATTTGGTTTCTTTACATTCTTACTGACACAGTAATGAATTTTTCATTGTTGGTAGTTGATGTGTGCATTAAGGTATCAAAGCATCCTACCATGCTGGAAATCTTCGGTGCAGAACTTACAAATATATTTTTTATATTACTAATATTCTTAGCATTACTAATATTCTTAACATTGTTGGAATGTTTTGCGGTTCAAGTAGGACATGCCGGCATGCAGGATGTAGTATGGAGTCTATGCTCAAGATGCATAATGTCCACAATCATATTCGTGGGCTCATCTGAAGGTTTGGAAGGTCGTTACCTGAGATTAGGTTTTTCTATCTAAATGTGTTGGGAGGAAAGTAGGATAGTCATTCATCACAACCAGCATTAGCTAACTTTATATCACGTTGCAATTACGCCATCTAGCTGGCATTGCCTTCATAGTTTTCTAGGTGTTATCTGCTCTGTTTTCAGTGCCTTTTCAAAATCTTCTTTTCCAATGGGCTGTAGATGGAAAGATGTAAGGATTAATGGTATGACTTTTTGTGTCTATTGCTTTGCTTTTCCAGTGTTACCTTTGACCTTTCTACTCCTTTGCTTTGCTGTTTTTAATGTGAGCCTAGCACCTAGCTAGTTTTAGATAGTGATGTCAGGTGTGACACAACCACATGTGTTGACGCAATGGTATGATAGATATTGCCTGCATTTGCAGTTTGATGTGAACTTGAATCTGGGCATTAGCCACCTCAATACAACGGCATTTATTTAGGCTTGATGTTTGCAAGTGGAAAATGAACTGAACCATGTCCCGTTCTCCCTTGGTTTCTTGTACGAAACCCTTGAGCCAAGTAAAAACCTAAACCAGAATGGCAGAATTGTCAGCTAGAATTGACTAATGTAATTTATATTGGGATTGTCTTGACCAGTTTCTTTTGTAGCTACTGAACTGATAGTTACCTGTAAATAAAATGGAATAATTGAAGTCTTTGTGGCATCATGTTTTTTTCTTTAACAATGTGTCACATAATTGGTAAAGTAGTTTAGGAGTAAGAAGGCATTGATCTAGTTGTGCTATGGTCGTCTTGTTTTCTTGTGTGATATATGGTGCATTACTGAAGAGAACTGATGTGTATCCTGCTATTTTCATAATGGGAATGGTAACTGACGAGAACTACTGTAGATTATTTTCGCACGTGCATTGCTTTCTAGGTAGATTTGGTATGTATATGATGCCAATGATCTTCGGGCCTGACACTTAAGCCAATGATTTGCCAATCTGCCATACTGTCTTGTGCAGATGACACGCCGTACTAATATTTTCCATATAAACGTGTTCTTAAATTATTTTATTAGTGTTATTTTGTTTGGTTTAGTTTGCGATTGGGCATGGCATTAGTGTGCAATTAATTTAGCAGTGCCGTATGGAGTTGATGCTTGCACAGTGACTGTCGTTTGCTTGTTAAAATCTGTATTATTTCGTATGATTATTTTTTATTGATATTCATGAGGCTTTGGATCTTTAAAACAATATGCTAAAATATTATTCGACGCAAGTCTTGAAATTTCATTCTAACGGTTCCTGCTTCTGTTCCCATGTGTGTATTTGTAAATTGAGAATTCGGAATATGCTAATGTTATAATGAAAGTTGAAGTTTTACATAAAGAGGGGTACTTCTTCACGTGCTGTAGAGTTCTCAAGGAGTCAACAGTTTTTGTTTCTTGCTCTCCTTTCAAACTTACACCCGCACACTGCAAAGATTGCTTGACGACTCCAAAACTTGCCCTATGGAAACAAGGTTATGCCAAAAAATATGGGCATAGCAAATTTTAGTCAAAATATAGCAAGAATTCTGGGCATATGAATTAAGATGCTTGACAAAAATTTAGCAACCGATTGATTTGATGTGACGATACAAATGCTAATAGTCCATGATTCGTGCAAGCAGTATAACATTGTTGCTTTGTCTAGAAACTTCGGCTTTATTTTTTTTTCAGCAATCATGGTTTTAGTGCTAAAAGATTTATTTGCTTGCCTTGATTTTATTTTGGTGGACTTTAGAATTCAACGGTACAGCCAAACTTGTGCGTATTCGGCAATGCATAGGGGTGGGCAAAAAATAACCGAAAGCGATTAGCCGAACCAAATTAACTGAAATTGTCGGTTAAATCGGTCGGTTAATGGGCGGTTAAAAATCGACGACTATTCGGTGCTCGGTTCGGTTTTTATATGCCGTTAACCGATCTGTCAAATTAACCGATTCTGGCTATAAGCGATACCCTGTGAGGTTGTGACCCTGTCTGCCCCGCTCCTCTGCTTTCCTGTAATGCAGGCCTGGCCCAGAGTGCATCTCCCGCTCCCCACGGCCCATAGCTCAAGCCCACCCAAGATTAACAAAATCCCACATCTAGCCGTAAATTTTTTTTCATTTTGGCCCTTTTCTCGTAAGATTTTTACATATGGACCTCTGGGAGAAAGATTTTGAAAAATAGACCCGAAGTTAGGCGCCAGGTCCCTTAGCGCCCAGGTCGCATGGGTGGGCGCCAGGTCCCCTGGCGCCCACCTTTGCCACGTGGGTTCCAGCGTGGCTGAAACCCTAGAGCTGGGCGCCCACCCGTTAGAGCTAGGCGCTAAGGCACCTGGCGCCCACCTTCCACACCTCAAAACCGCACAAAAGGGTGTATCGACGATCGGCTTGAGAGTTCTTCACACGGTGTGGCCTGTTATGCACGATAGCGTACTCCTTCAACCACATCTTAAGTGCATCAATATTCAGAAACACATGCCCCTTCCGAATCATTGTGCTAGACTCTGGCATCGGAATGACAGATTCAACTACTCCTCCATCAGCTACAACTCTGTGTGAATCTCTGAGGTCACAAAAATCAGGAACAAGAGGGTCACGGTCACGAAGGAATTGTCTCATTATTTGAGCAGTTCGTGGTGACACAGGAGGCACCACACGGTCATCATCAGAATCAAGGGCACGTGTGGCCTCATAAGTCTCGTCATCGCCAGTCACTAGGATATTGCCACGATTGAAAGGGCTACCATTATCTGGAATTATCAAAGCTGGAGCCACAGGCACGTCTGTTGGCAATGCTAATTGGATAAGATCTTCAGCACCTCCTGCTCCATCACAGCCACCTCTCCTTTCATTAAATCGCCTTCCCTTTCATAATCCGTACCACCACCGCCTCTGAGCTCATCCACAATGTCACCTACCACATCATCAGCAAAGCCACCTCCCATATCATCAGCAAAGCCACCTCCCATATCATCAGCAAAATCACCTGCCATATCATGATTACAACCACCACCTCCCACATCATCTTCTTCCGGTACTTGCGTCACCGCAACCTCACAACGA
Source organism: Digitaria exilis (assembly GCA_015342445.1). Taxonomy (NCBI): domain Eukaryota; kingdom Viridiplantae; phylum Streptophyta; class Magnoliopsida; order Poales; family Poaceae; genus Digitaria; species Digitaria exilis. The sequence goes on from JACEFO010001877.1 coordinate 1,305,712, forward strand.
CCTATATCAGCCACCAAGCCTCGAGATAATTGTCTCACCACCTTCCCACAATCAAATCCAACGCTCTAACTTCACTATTCATCACAAGAATTACATAATTGTTCCAATCCACTTCACCAGCAATTGGGATCAGTCGTTTGTTATTTCTCCCATTCAACCCGACATCAATGACTCCTTGAACCTCAACATCAACACCAGACTCTGACCATAGCAAACTATCCTTTATTCGTCGCACAAGCACACCATACGACGGTCTAGCATTGAAAAACAATGAAACCACTTCAATCTTCTCAAATTCAAAATCCCCCATACGATTTGTCCTCACGTTACCACCATAACGCAATGTGACTAATTTATCCATCTATTGCAACAAAGACAACAAAGACAATTTAATTGCATCACGAATATTGCATGAACCTCAAATCAAACTTTCAATTTGAAATTCCTATATATTTCCAATAAACATAGGGGATTTTATATTTATTTTGCTAAACAACACAACAAATATCATAGAAATTGATAAAATTGCTAGCAAAAAGGTCACACACATCCACATTGTCCATCTACACAGCTAATTCAACTTAATCCCCGCAATAATCAAAGATTCAACTCATCATATATTCAAAACCTAGGGTTTCATTTTCAACTACAAATACAACAAGAACTTGATGAAAAAAGAAGAGGAGAGGGAGGCTACCTTGCTCCTTGACGAGGGTGGCGGCGGAGGAGGCCGGCGGCGGCGCGTGAGGGCGGTGGCGGCGGCGCTGGGGACGGAGGAGGCGGCCCTGGGCGGCTCTGGTGAGGAAAGAAAGAGAGGAGAGGAAGAAAGAAAGGGGCGGCGGCGGCTGTTATGTCTCGAAGCTGGGCTCCAGGTCTCTTAGCGCCCAGGTTGCACGGGTGGGCGCCAGGAACCTGGCGCCCAGCTCCCGCACCCCATCTAGGGTTTCAGTCACGCTGGAACCCACGTGGCAAAGGTGGGCGCCAGGGGACACCCGTGCGACGTGGGCGATAAGGGACCTGGCGCCTAACCTTGGGTCCATTTTTCAAAATCTTTCGCCCAGGGGTCCATATGTAAAAATCTTACGAGAAAAGGACCAAAATAAAAAAAATTTACCATCTAGCCGCTCCTAGTCAAACCCTAACAGAGAGCAGCTGCCTTCGCCTACCCGTCGCTCCTCCAATCGCCGCCGCCGCCACCATCTGCACGGGAGTCGTGGACTGTCCCTTCCTCTGGAGTCTGGTCTCTGCCTGCCAGGCCTTGCGCGCCGCGGTGACACCCGCGTGGCCCCTGGCCCTGGCCAGCGGCAAGCACTGGCCGCACGCATGCAGGAGCTGAACAGCACTAGCTGCTCGCTAATCTAGCACTGGTCAAAGGCATGTTCCAATCAATTTGCCTCTTCTGTGTGGAATTTTGTTCTCAGTTTCTTGGGATTTGACTTCATTTGGGGTATTCAGATGCTTACGAGGACTCCCGGGACTTCGATGTGCTGGAATCTAGCAAAAGCAGGGCATGAGTTGATCGACTGATAAGATTTTTCTCCTAGTTTGCTTGTTAGCTTCTAGAATTACGGTTAACCGAGAAACAAAACCGATTTAACCAAAACTGAATTTGGTCGGTTAATGATTTTTTGTTTGTAAATTCGGTGAGCACTTTGTCATAACCGAAATGTTTCAAAACCGAATTAACCGACCCCGATTTAACCGTTTTAACCGAATGCCCAGCCCTAGCAATGCATTCCAATCCATGCACCACATCTCCCTATAATTCAGTCGCCTCTATAGGAGTTTTAACAGCCGAAACGGCAAATTACAGGAAATGATGAGTTGTACATACAACAAAAACGGAAAACGAGTTCGCAATACGGCAAAATCTATGTAGATTTATTCAACTTCACTATTTATACATATTTTTATTTGATTGAAAATTGTGTTTCCTTCACAATTTTTTGTTCAGGAACCGCACCCTGATCTTCCTAGGAAAATCCCCACCGCAGATCTTTATAGAAAAAAAATCAGTGGTGGATCCGTCTAGAAAGATCTGGGAAGACCTCCCGTTTCCATTATCGATGCTTCTAGAGGTGTCCTTTTGAGAGGGGGAAAAAAAAGCGTCGGACGCATGGAATGATCTATAAACGGCCTGCCTAGTGAAGTGGTTGTGACAGTCCATTATCGTCCTCTCCTTTGCAACGAGACAGGTCAGGATCACATTAGCTGGTCCAGCTCCCTCCACTTTGGACCGCCTGCTCCCTCCGGCGCTCGTTTTTTCGTTAGTGGAGAAAACGATGCGACAGCAGGTAAAGGGGGGTGACGGTCTCCGTCGGAGCCATGGGAGTCGACGGAGACCAACCCACACGCCAGGTTCCTTCTTGACCAAATCACGTTAGTTCACCCCCAGTCCCGAGCTTGGACTGGCGAATACTACTGGGCATTCAAACTACGATTACGTTCTTTTTTTAGTCACAAAGTACAGATGTAGACGTTTACATACACGTACGTACACTTGTCCCTACAAAATACGCACGCATCCCTGCCTCTATGAGTACCTATGAAAGACTGGGTCGACAAATCCTCCAAATTGGCGAAGTCGCCACAGACGCCTCGCTATCGACAGGCACGTCGCCTACCACTGAAAGAATAGCGCCGGTTAAATCCTAGAAAATACGAGCACCAATACCAAGTCGAAGACTCGAACCCTGGTGGACTGGTTCCATAAAAAACCTTGCCAGCCAAGGTATAGCTCAGTCCGCTACGATTACGTTCTTTGTGTTAGCATACACACTAGCCACCTTCCTGACCGAATTACTACGACTATGCTGCTGCTCTGGTTTGGTGGTATGGTCCACGTGAAAGGTAGCATCCCTGGATATGGGCCTGGTTTGAGGGGGGAAAACGAAACGTCCCTGGGACTGGGAGTTGTGATTTTTTCATTATGAGAACACCCACCCAGTCTTTCATTACGAGGAAAAGCAGAGCAGTTACGGCTGATAAGATCAGTCTCAATGGAGGTTTTATGGACACTATTACCTAGACTCATCTAATAAATACTTGAAACTAGGATGAAACACCCATCTCTCAATGCATAGTTTCATCTATTGTTGTCTCCTAGGTGAGATGCAAGACACAAGTTGTCTTGGTAGCTGGGAAAAGAAGTGTCATGGTGATGACACTGATTTCTTTTCTTTCTTCATAAATGCAGTGTCAAGTCATCAAAATTTACCTACATGGCACCCTATTTATTGCCGATGACACCCCCGCTAAAACTGGCCTAGCTGAACTCAGCAGGTGGTGCTAGTTAACCGGATAGGCTTAAAAGGACTAGAGTTTGTGTTAACACCAGAATATCAATGCCAACGATGCCATGTTTGAGTAGAGCAGTTGGCGAGCAATAGGACACAGCATTTCCGCCAGGGAGAAAAATGCATATCATGCCTCGTCTCAAAAAAAAAAAAAATGCATATCATGCCATGCACCTGCTTGGCGCGCGCGCTGTTTCGACGATGTTGGCTCATGGCATGGTCGACATGCATGGCAGCAAGCGCGCGGTCGCCACCACCAGCTGCCGGCGGGCACGGCGGCTCGTCGGCCGCCACGCGCTGAGCCTGGCCGGTTTATTCCGACAGCGAGCTGCCAGCGGTGGCGAAGAGAGCTCAAGTGGAACAAGCGCCCGCGCACGTGCCCAAATCCCAACGCTTTCGGCCGACCTGACGATGCCCTTGCTGACAGGGGCATCATCTCATCTGATCCGCCGGCGGCGAGAGGCAAAGCAAGCGTTCATGACCCGGTGCGGTGCGTGGAGGAATCCGCCGTGACAGAATCCGAGCAGCATAAAAAGTAATAAACTACGGCGCAAATCTTATGCTACAATCTGATCTAGTACTAATACTGTATGATCTAATCATGCAGCAGTCTCTGGTCTGACCGACGACTGCCGGGGAGAGACCGGAGAAGGGTTCCAACTTCGAGGGCAGCAGGTGGGGCGGGGCGTGTGTGTGTGTGTGGTGTCAGCCAAATTCAGGTGTGGCTCGTTCAACCTTCAACGGAGGGGAGCACGTGAGCCGCCGTCGCTGTCCCAGGTCTGGCGGCGGCGAGGCCGGTGGGTCTCCAGTCCACTCGATCCCTTATTGCCACCGCCGCCGTGCTCACTCCGACGGCTGACCGGTCGTGTGGTTTAGTCGCCACGGCGGGCGGAGAGCGCAGCGGCGACCCACCGCACTCGGAAGATTGCTTGACCGTGTATGCGAGACAATAGAGTAATTAGCCCTAGTCGTCAAAACCTCAGTTACATTTTAACCTCGTGTGTGATTGGTACGGTCAAGGTAGGACTACGCTACGCACGCCAGGTCGATCCTGCTTGCTTGCGTGCGTGCGGGAAATCTGCACAAAGGAACCAAGATTTTTCTTCTTCTTCTGGATGCATGCACCAGTCTCAGTCTGTGCTCCCAACAAGTTGAGCTTAATATAAACTAACAATCAATCACCGTACTTCACTATTGTTTTATGGGGAAAAAAAGTCTATAAGAAGCTTCGTCAGAAGGACTAGAAATCCATCAAGGATTCGCAGCAGCTAGCATTGGTCGCCTGGATAACTTAATAATCCACGAGATTAATCATGCAGCTTGCATTGCTTCGTGAGCATAAAAATTAAAAAGGGTCCAGCTAGGACTTGTTCACTCCGACTTGAATTATGTCGCTGTCCTTCTTGGCTTGTATAGAGCATAGACGATTGGCCAGTGATCGAGATGAGTGATCTACCTGCAAGCTTCCATGCGGTGTTGTACCTGAACGGAGGTGGTAAATTTCTCACGAAATTGCTCCCAGCAACTTTGTTTGCTCGGCATATCGGACTGACAGGGAAAGCCGGCAAGGTGAAACGCCTCCGGGAGGTGGGGCCACCACACCGCCGGGCCGGGAGGGGAAGGGGGAGAGGTGGGCGATGGAGGCGGGCAACTGGGAAAGCGACGACGCCGACACTGACCTCACCCACTAGGGAGGGCCACTAGCTCAGCTCATTAATCACTCCCTCCTCCGCTAATCGCCAAAACCCCACCCAACCCTCCCCTTGACGCTGACGAGTCGCCGGCCCGAACGACTCGCCTCGCGCGCTATAAAAATCCTCCTCACCCGCGCGCCCCTCCTCACCAGAGTTCACCCAGACGAGACGACACAGAGCGCGCGAGTCAAGAAAAGGCGCGAGCTCTCTTCTCTCTTCTTCCTCGATCCACGATTCCCCCCTGATTTCATCCCGTCACAAGAATCACGACGGCGGCGGAGATGGTGGCGCCGATCGCGGTGGCCTCGGCGGGGCTGGGGATGCTGGCGGGCGTGGCGATGGCGAACAGATCGTCGTCGGAGTCGCAGTCGCAGTGGAGGCCCGGCCCGTCCGCGCTGCGGTGGGGTGGCGGCGCGCCGCGGTGCGAGGCGTGCGGCGGGTCGGGCAAGGAGGAGTGCTGCCTGTGCGCGCGCTGGTCGGACGCCGCCGGTGCCGGTGGCCGGCGGTCAGGGTGCGGGGCCTGCGCCGGCACGCGGCGGACGCCGTGCCGGTGCTGCGGCGGGTCCGGCACCGGCCGGCGAGCCCCCGTCCGGGTCTCCGCCTCCGCGCGCGCCGCGCCCACCGCCCGGATCGCCAGATGAGGGTAGATGATGAATCATGGATGGAGTGGAGGCTCTGCTCTGCTCTGTCCGGCTGCTTCTCCTCGTTCCTGCTCTGCTCTGTGCGGTGACCTGCTGGGGACAGAGGATGAGAGGAACCATGGCGTCCATAGTTGTTTCTTGATCCCTTGTGTTCCTGGCTGCCAAAAAAAAAAATCAAATTAGACAGGATTTTTGTAACATATACAAGGCTAGTATTAGTACAGTAGATTAGGGACTTTTGATCAATATATACATTGGAGCAAGGTTAATTCCAAGCAGATAGCTCGTCTCCTACCCAGAGAATCCAATTCGATTTGCTCACTTGCATCCTTGCTCATGCCAAAGAGTTTTTTTAACCTATGATTCCCATGATCTTTGATCCTTGCCGGCAATCGATGTCGAGATGTCCACAGTTTCTGCGCGTGAAAGAGTCCATTAACAAAATATGTCCCAAGGCATGGTGAAGCACACAAGGGATCGTTTGGGAGAGTTTGTTTGTTGAGCTACTGCTGATGATCCAGTGCCAAAGGAAGCAGATCGATCCATGGCGCAGTGGTGCTGAGGGGACAGTGAGGGAGGGGTACTAGCTAATTGAGATCGAGCTAGGTATGTGGCGTGTGAACGCACGAATCAAAATGGAACCCGTTCACATTCGTGCGAAGAAAAAAAAAAAAAGAAAGACCCCACTCGCTAGCGACATGAGCAGAATCTCACCTTCCACATCGTCCTAAATAAAAAGGCTGATGTTACCGTAATTCCTTTACACTAAGGATGAGTCCTTACTTCACCCAACTTCTAAAAAAACACTATTCATCTAACTTTTCTCTATTTATCTCATCTCTCCCACTCACAGAACACGCTTCCCAGCACGATCTACAGTATTTTTCTAGATCTACGGTGTTTTTTCTTCCAATCTAAACTCACCGAAACCACTAACAAAAGGATCACAGATTCATATCTCGTCAGTCCCCACACCTGAACCCACAAAAAACGACATGAATCAACACTACCGAGAGGACATAGCAATCTACCAGGTATCGATTCTCTCTGCTGCCGATCTCCACTCCAACAACTGAACATGGACGGTTCTATCATCGATCTCTTGGAGAAGAAAGCTGTTAGGAACTTAGGATCATGCTGGCCCCTTGCCATGCATCTGAGGCATCGAGTGTCACAGCATATAGGGATGAGGGCACTGAAATGCAAATGCTCCGGCCGGCACCGGCAGCGTGACAGCGCAATAATCCTCGACCGTTGGGCCTCCTGAGACCGACCCACATGGAGAGCTCACCATGCTCCGGCTGTCCGAGCGCAGCGACCCGTCACGCAATTGCCGAAGAGAGCGACGGTTAGTGATGGAAACACTGAAAGAGCAAGAACTAACTGCCTAGTGCATCTGGAATTCGTGTGTGGGCGGCTGTAGCCATGTCGCGTAGCTTGCATTCGACCTTGGAATTGTCAAGTGTTCTTCTTTCGACAGTTCACGCCACACGATCGGGACGGTCGTATTTGCGTACGTGTGTTTGTTCGGTTCTCTCGTCAGAGGCCTCAGAGGTAGGTGGTAGTATAGACAAACTTCTTTTTGCGCTGTTTCTTATCTTTATTTTATGTAACCTTAACGGATACATATTGAAATGCCAATTGACATAAACTAATTGCAATTCTATATCATCATGTCGCATAATTGCACTGGTTAAAGGAGTTAAACCCTCTAGAAGACTTGGCCAGTGCACTGCTTTGGAGTAGTGAGTACCTGTTGAACTGCACACCAGGTCACCTGGCCATGAGTCCATGACGACACATCAGCACGTACGACTGGGTCAACCATGCCACGTGATGGCCTGGCCCAATAATTTAAGAGGCAAAACAAAAGGATGCAGAGTTTATTCTTAAAAAAAGAAGGATGCAGTCATTGCAGTGTTTATATTCTCAAAAAAAAAAAAGATGCAGTGTTTTGTAAATGTTGTGTACTCGTGTTACATACCCACAACCCGGCTTCTTTTTATTTTATTTTATTTTGGACTCTGTAAAAAATAAACATTTGCTCGTTAACTTGTTCACTAATGTACATTAAGTATTAATGAAAAAAAAACATCTGGATTGTCGGGTACCTAGATTAGGGTATCCTAATCTAGGAGGTAATTAGCCAAGCAATGCAAAGCTAGCAATCCTACTGTTTACTTTTTTTTTTTTGAGAGAAAACCCTACTGTTTACTAAACATCTGCAATGCGGATCAACCAACAAGGCCCACTGACTCATCAAGGGAAATGACCCGCTTAGGACCCAGCACAAGGGTCTTCTCATGCGCCGGGCGATCTCCATCTTGCCCGAGCGGGAGCCATCTCCATCTCGCTCGAGGCTCCCCTATCGAGCCCTCTGGAGGACCCACGACACCAGGGGCTCCGCCTCGCTCTTCTGACGGGCGCACTCAATGGCATGTACGACCGCATGGCGCGGGGGTCAAAGGGCAATCACTGTCCCACGCCAGCCAGGGAAGTGACCACTGTCATTTCCACCTACACCGTCCATTGTGCGGCCAACTCCCGATACGGCACTGGCATGCGATGCCCTGTGCGGATAGGCCTGCACTGCACCGTGACGCTGTGGCAACAACTCCCGAGCCTTCTCCGGCGGAAGAACCCTTGTCGCAGCATGGAACAACCCTCGAAGATGTGTACGGATCTGACCGGATTGGCAACAACGGTCAGCGCCAACCCTCGAATACCATCCCTCGACGACTGCAGTGGCTCAAATCACCAGCAGTGATCACCATACCGCCCACTGGAGGTAAAGCTGACTCACACGACCTACGCCCGTCATGATGAGTCACCACAGGACGGAAGACGTGCCTGGCTCCACGCCTCCAGTACGACGCCACTGTAGTCTACTTAGCTTCCTGCGCACAACTATGTAATCTTTCCTCCCCCTTCGGCTATAAAAGGAGGAGAGGGGAGCACACTTAGGGGAAGGAACACCCACGACACCGACGGCGAACACAACTTCACGATCACAGCACCCGCATTAGCACACACCCACCACCACCGATATTGCCACTTGCCTCAATCCATTGTAGCAAGAGACTTGGGAGCTTCCCTCCCTCTCTCGACAAGCTTGTAAACCCCTACTACAAGCACCCCAGTGCAAGATACGTGGTGCATTCGCACTCTTTGCTGGACGTACGGCCCCGTGGCCGGATCCAGGATGAACCCACCGTGTCTCCGTGTTCATCTTGCATCACCATCGAGAGACGTGATCCGCAGCGCGATTACTGGTCAGTGCCGGACCGCTAGTCCGAGCACCAACATGCATCTTAATGGTCTTTAGATTTTAGAAAAAAGAGGAGCTGCGTATATTATAAGCCTCTAATTAAACTTGTGTTGATGTTTGAGCCTGCATTGATTTGCAATCATCGAAACCCTGTGATAAATAATTGTGTTGAGTTTGCACACTTTAAACACATCTATATTTACTTATCGCAATTACTTTTTTAATTAGAGTCCACGTTCCGCTCTTACTTTTCTACGGAGTAGTTTGTATGCTAGTTTTATATGATTGGCTTAGCTTCCAAAACTCTTTTGGAAGAGTACATAATACTAGATAGACTTTGGAGTGCATCCAGATAGATATGTTTAGGTCTATTGAACATAGCTTCTGTGGAAACCGAGCATTACTTTTAAAGTGTATTGATTCCCTGGGTCATGGTGGAGTCGTTCGCATGGACTAAGAACTTACAGAGGACTTAACTAGAGCGAATGATTACAAAATAATTTAGCGGTCCAATTGCTAACCTTTGATTTCACTTTTCTTTTGTTTCTGTAGAAACAACAGAACCCGGAAGAAGCCAGGAAATTTCAACAGCCAGTGTTCCACTGGTGGGAGAAGAATCTTACCTTCCACTACACATTGTGAAAGCTGATTCTGATAATGACGTAGGAAGGTGATGTTACAACTTCCCTTGAAAATTTTAAAAGGGTCCTCAGTGGTTCATATTTTGGTCCCCTAGGCATTGATCGACACAAGAAGATACTATTGCTACTACAAAAATAATTTTCTAAGATGGGTAAATTGGCTTTTCTAAGACGGACAAGTCAACCGCCTTAGAGACAAGGTCACAGTTAATCGAGACCTTTACCGAGACAGAGTTGAAAAGCTTCCACGCTTGCCATAAGAGAGGTGTCGTAGTTTGCCATCGTCCTTCAAGCTTTTTGTCGATGCATGCCAGGACGACAGGACAACACAGCTTGACATCATCTGAGTTTTCGAATAGCGCACGCAGGTGATCGATCATGGGTAATACCGATAGCGCGTGCCCGTGCCCGTGCCCGTGCAGGTCTCCGCCTCCGCGCGTGCCGCGCTGATCGCCCGGATCGCCAGATGAGATAGATGAATCATGGATGGAATGGAGGCTCTGCTCTGTACGGCCTCTCCTCGACCCGGGGACAGAGAGGATGAGAGGAACCATGGCGTCCACAGCTGTTTCTAGATCCCTTGTTTTCCTGGCTGGAAAAATCAAAGTATACGAAGTAGTATTAGTACACTAGATTAGGGACTTTTGATCGATATATATATATTGGAGCAAGGTTAATTCCAAGCATCTAGCTCGTCTCCTATCCAGAGTATCCAATTCGATTCATTTGCTTGCATCCTAGCTCATGCCAAAGATTTTTTAACCTTTGATCGCCATGATCTTTGATCCTTGCCGACGATCCATGTCGACATTTCCACAGTTTGTGCGCGTGAAAGAGTACATTAACAAAAATATGTCGCAAACCATCGTGACTGAAGATCGTTTGGGGGAGTTGTTTGTTGATATACTGGCCTACTGCTGCTGCTGCAGTCCCAAGTAAGGAAGCATATCCATGACGCAGTGGTGCACTGGTGCTGAGGGGACAGTGAGGGGTACTAGCTAATTGAGATCGAGCTAGGTATATGCCGTGTGAACGCACGAATCAAAATGGAACGCGTTCACATTCGTGCAAAGAAAAAGAAGAAGAAAGACTCCACTCGCTAACGACATGAGCAGAATCTCACCTTCCACATCGTCCTAAATAAAAGGGTGATGTTACTGCAACCACTAACGAAAGAATGATGAAACAAGATCAGATATTCATATCTCGTCAGTCCCCACACCTGGACCAAAAAAAAAACCCGACACGAATCAACACTAACGAGAGGACATAGCAATCTACCAAGCTATATCTTCTCTCTGATCTAATAGAAAAAAAAAACTCTCTCTGTTGGCGATCTCCACTGAACCTCGTCTTGCTCCTCCCTCCACTCCAAGAACTCAACATGGAGGGATCGATCTCCAGCTTAGCAAACTCTTGGGACAACGAGGCTGTCAGGACGAACTTAGTTCCCTTGCCACGGCTTGCATTGGAGTTATATATTCTTGAACGCCTTTGAGACCTCTCAGCTTCACAGCACAGGCATGGGAATGCAAGTGCTTCGATCGGTAGTGACAGCGGCAATTCTCAGCCGCTGCTCCCCCTGAGACCGACCTGCACCCACATGGAGCTCCACCATGGTCAGCAGCAGCACCACCACCTCCTTTCCGTTCCCCTTCGTGCCGGTGCGGTGATGCCGATCGAATTGCCATCGCGAGCGTAGGTTGGCGAGGGAGAAAGAAAGAAAGAGCAAGACCTGCCTACTCGATCTGGAATTCGCGCGTGTGCCTCAGTGTGTTCGCGTATGCTTTCATTCGGTTTGCGACACCATCGATTGATCTCTACGCGACAAAAAAAAAAAGCTTCGATCGAGCTTGGAATGTCGATGTTGTTCTTTCGAAACCGTTCACGCCACACGAGGGGGGACGGTCCTATTTGCGTGTGTTTGTTGTTCGGTTCCGTCGTCAGAGGCCTCACAGGTATCGACAAACTTCTTTTTGCCCTGTTTTTTTATGTAACTCCAACGGATACATTTTGAAACGACAAAGCGACATAAACTAATTGCAATCACATATTATGCTAAGAAACATTACGTAAGCATCATGTCGCATAATTGAACTTGTTGAGGTTAATCAAAGTTAAACCCTCTACAAGGCTTCCCTGTTGAACTGCACACCAGGTCACCTGGCTATGACGACACATGAGCACGTACGACTGGCTCATCAACAATTTAAAGAGGCAAAACAAAAGGATGCAGTGTTTATTCTCAAAAAGAAGAAGAAGGATGCAGTGTTTTGCAAAAGGTTTTGTTAAATATATACAACAAGGAATACTCTAGAGGCAACATAGCAAAGACCCTAATCAATCCAAGGGCTCCCACAATCCGTCTTCTTTATTTTTTTTATATTTTGGACTCTGTAAAAACTAAACATTTGCGCGTTAGCTTGTTCACTAATGAACATTAAGTAATAATTAGAAAAAGAAAAAAAAACATGTGGATCTAAATGGTCTTTAGATTTGTTACATAAAAAATGGTCTTTAGATTTCAGAAAAGAAGGCGCTGCATATCTTATAAGTCTCTAATTAAACTTGTGTTGTTGTTTGAGCTTGCGTTGATCCACAGTCATCGAAGCCTCAGAATAAATAATTGTGTTGAGTTCGCACACTTTTTCTCATCTATATTTACTTGTCGCACTTACTTACCCTTACTTTTCTACGGAGTAGTTTGTACGCTAGTTTTATATGACAGGCTTAGCTTCCAAAACTCTTTTGTGGATAGACTTTGGAGTGGATTCAGATAGATACGTTTAGGTCTATTGAACAGAACTTCAGTAGAATCCGAGCATTACTTTTAAAATGTATTCATTCCCTGGGTCATGGTGGAGTCGTTCGCATGGACTAAGAACTTGCCGAGGACTTAACACAGAGCGATTGATTACAAAACATTTTGGTGGTCCAATTGCCAACCTTTATGGTTTCACTTTTCTTTTGTTTCTGTAGAAACAATAGAGCCCGGCCGGAAGAAGCTAGACAATGTCAGCACCTACGTACCTCAGTGTTCCACTGGTGGAGAAGAATAATCTTACCTTCCACTACACACTGTGAAAGGTGATTCCGATAAACATGTAGAAAGGTGGCGAAATGAGCTCTAGCTCAGCTGGTAAGGTTCCTTGTTGCGGAACCATCCCACCAAGGTTTAAGTCCTCGACTCAGTACTAGTGCTTAGATTTTGCCGGAGTTAACCGGCGCTATTCTTTTAGTGGTAGGCGATGTGCCCGTCGATAGCGAGGCGCATGTGATGACTTCGTTAATTTGAAGGTTTTGCCGACCCAATATTTCAGAGGTGCTCTAGGGGCAGGGTTGCATGCATATATTTGTAAGAGCAAGTGTGTGTAGAAAGGTGATGTTACAATCTCCCTGGAAAATTTTAAAGTAAAGGGTCCTCAGTGGTTCATATTGTGGTCCCCCAGGCATGGATCCACACATGAAACATACCCTGCATGCCTTTCTCTACTGTCCTGTTCACCGCTATCGCTACTGAACCTCGTACTACCTTCCCCTTCGGAACCCCGGCACATGATCTTTGATGCACCGGTAGCTTTGGATGCTTGGATCAGGTTCCATGAGACCATCGTATTTCGGTCCACATAACCGAGATCGTAAAACCACGGGCCTTCTTTTTGTGAAGTCTTTCATAGACCATACACATTGGAATCCTATATTTTCTTATTATTCTTCCTTCTAGCTATCATCCCTCCTTTTATCTACACCCTTTAGTTTTGCTTCACAGCCTAGAATCTGGTTTCTTTTGTAGAGAAAAAAATGCAGTTGCTACAACTATATGATAGATCTAGTCATTTTTTATAGATGTATTTATTCACATAGTGATTGTTTCTTAGTTAGGATTTCGACAATACAAAGCAATAGGTTGGTTATTAGTTAATTTTCTATAATTACTAAGTTTTTTCTATTTTTAGTAGGGTTCACCAATTTTTTTTAATCTCCATTTTTGACCCTAAAGAAAAAACTAACGAGTCACACACTAAGCATAGCAATTATATTAAAAGATTTATACCCGTCAGCCACCCACCAGCAGCCAGCGCTGGTTGCAGTGCAGCCAGCCGAACAGGGCCACGGTTTTGAACCGTCCCAGTAAAAAGCTTGATGGTGGCTCTTGAGGTTTACAGGCAATTAGAGAACGAGATTTTGTCTACCTCGGGGGGTGGGCTCTCACATCGATCCCAAAATGACGAAGCTACATACGGTGCCCCTGAAACCAACGTGTAACGGCAAGAAGCTCCATACGAGCATCATGTTCGGTTGTCCAAGTGCAGTGCTCCATGACGGAATTTCACGCCTGCCTTCAAATGCAACAGCTTCGTGCATTGACGCCACCAATCCATACGTGCATTAATTCAGTTCATTCTGTTAGGCTCTCGATTGCGACTTCATGCGGTTGGGGAAGCTGCAAGAGGTTTCCATGGCTAGCAGGAAGTTGTATGACTCATTTTGTCGTCTAGGGATGTTATATCCCCATGTTTTCCTACTGCTCTGAAGATGCTTTAACTAGCCTATGTTTTTCACAAGGAGACTTGATCCAACTTGGTGTACACCTAATGTCACGTGGGACACCTATAGTTCGGATGAACATGGGTGTTTGAGCGGACTAAGTTTCAGGGTAACAAATGTTTTCTAAAATAACTCTTCTTTATATAAGAGATTATATGCAACTCTAATGGATACATATTGAAACTGACGGAACACTGACCCGATTGACATAAACTAATTGTAGTTATGTATTATGCTAAGAAATATTACATAAGCATCATATAGCGTAATTGCACGCACTGGGTTAATCAAGTAAATGAAGTTAAACCCTCTAGAAGACTTGGCCAGTGCATTGCTTCAGAGTAGTCCAACCGGCCTTGTTCCCTACTGAAGTGCACACTAGGCCACCTGGGCATGATACGTCAGCACGTACGACTGGGTCAACTATGCCACGTGACGGCCTGGCACAATAATTTATAACGCAAAAAAAGCATGCAGATGCAGAGTTTTGCAAACGTTGTGTTATATAGAAACAAGTAATATTCTAGCTAGGCAACGTAGCAAAAGACCCTAATCATTAATCCAGGGGCTCGCAGGAATAATCTAGGCAACGTAGCAAATGTTCTTTTATATTTTGGACTCTGTAAAAAAATAAACATTTGCTGTTTAGCTTATTCACTAACGAGCATTAAGTAATAATGAAAAAAGAAGAAAACATCTGGATCTTAACGTTCTTTATATTTGAGAAAAAAAACCTCTTTATCTTACAAGTCTAAAATAAAACTTGTGCTATGTTTTGAGCTTGCGTTTGCAATCATCGAACCTGAGGATAAATCATTGTGTGTTCTCATATATTTACTTTCCAGAAATCACGTCTCGCCCTTAGTTTTCTAGATTAGTCTGTATAGTAGTTTGAAATGATTGGCTTAGCTTCCAAAACTCTTTGTGATAGAGTACACACTACACACTAGATAGAATTTGGAGCCCATCCAGATAGAAATGTTTCGGTCTATCAAACATAACTTTTGTTGAAACAGAGCATTAGTTTTAAAGTGTCTTGATTCCCTGGGTCATGGAGTTGTTCGCTTGGGCTAAGAACTTGCAGAGAATTAACAAATCCCGAGCGAACCTAAAATCTTCACGACTATAAAACAATTTGGTGGGTCAATTGCCAACCTTTATGGTTTTCATTTTTGTTTCGTTTCTGTAGAAACAATAGACCCCGGAAGAAGCCTGGCAAGTTCCGCAGCTATCTCAGTTCCACTGGTGGGAGAAGAATCTTACCTTCCACTACATTCTAAAGGACTAAAGGTGATCCAGATAACTCCTTCAAAAACAAAGGTGATTCAGACAATCAATTAATGATACAGAAAGGTGATGATACAAACTCCCTGGAAAATTTTAAAAGGGATCCTCAGTGGTTCATATTTTGGTCCCCAGGCATGGATCCACCACAAGAAGATACCTTTGCATTGTTTTCTCTGCTGTCATGTTTACCACTATCACAGCGAACCCTACTACCTTCCCTTGGGACCGGGGACCCCCCTGTGCCTGATCTTTGATGCAGTAGCAGCTTTGGATTAGGTTCCACGAAAAGTAAAAAACCATAGTTTGGAATCGTTCCAGTAAAACTATGATGAAATGGTAGTATAGATATTGTCTATCCAGTCCAGCAACTTTTGTTTGGGACAGCAACTCGATGTCAAAAACAACAACTTGGCCTTGTGTGTGCATGCATGCATTACGTGTATCCTGTACCGCAAGTACACAAGATGACAAGTTGCACATATAGACCACCAAACGGGGACATCCAACTTGTTCGTGTGTACCACGTCGGTCTGTCTCTGCTACGAAAGGTGAGGTTCAGGATGCCGCACGCCATGATCTTTCCTTGTTTGCCCACTGAAACAGCTTAACTTCCCAGACGCTCGCGCTAAACCTCCCCTTGGCGACGAATCCCTGCGTCTTCTTGTCGTGGCATGCGCGGCATTTCCTCCCCGTGCGTGCGCTTGAAGCGCTTCTAGCTATATAAGACGGTGATCCTGCTTCATCGACAGATCAACAAGAATTAAGCTCCAGTGTTTCAGTTAGGGCCCTAGGCGTTCTCTTCTCCAAGCCTTCGAATTCCAAGCTAGCTAGGTGTCACGCACACACCTACCACCTGATATAATATAATCCTTGTTCAAAGACGATGGTCGGGCCGATCGTGCTGGCGGCGTCGGCTGGCCTCGGCATGCTCGCCGGCATCGCGGCGGCGGACAGGTGCTCCTCCTCCTCCGGCGCCGGCACGAACAACCTGCCGCTGGCTGGCGGCGCGTGGCCCAGCTGCGCGGCGTGCGGTGGCACGGGGGAGGTCGCGTGCCTCTGCGCCCGGTGGTCGGACGGGGACGTCGGGTGCCGCCCCTGCGCCGGTCCGGCCGCACGGCGTGCCGGAGATGCCGCGGCTCCGGCCGCTCCGGCGGGCGGCGCGCACCCGTGCGTGTGGGTGTGGCCGTCGTGCGTGGGCAGGGGCCTCTGGTGGCTGTTAACAAGAGACAAGTGATCAAACAGCAAGAATGTTGACTAGTGCCACAAGCACCAGAGAGCCACATTTAGCCAGCGTCTGGAAGGCTTGGGCGTCGTCGAACTGCAAATTCTTCGTATACCTACGTGCTGAATGCATGGTAACAAGGCGAATCTGGATACAAATAGCCAATTGGCTCTCAGCTCTCACAACCGAGCCTGCTTTTGGAGACATGGCCTCAATCGACAACTGCTGCGTAATAGTGGTACAACTTCACAGCCAGGCTTGGAGTCCCAAGTAATAAGGCAGCACGAAGCCTCGCGTTCCTCATTATATGTGAGATCTAGAAGAAGAGGAACAATATTGTTCAGACGCCAAGGAAAGCTGGTCGCATCAATCATGACTTTGATCAAGAGTGAAGCGGCAACATGGATAACGCCAGGGCCAATGACTTAAAGAATTTAATTTTGCGACAATAATCCTTACATCTATGTTGTAACCGGCTAGCTGGATGTAAACTATTATCCTATCAATGGAACAATCACAATCTTGTGTCATTCGTTAAAACAAAACTTAGTGCCACAACGGTTGTGCTATTGTTGTGTTGTCCTTCCATGATTTCGCTTTAATATGAGCGCTATTTCATCCTATGCCTAAATCATATGTTGTGCAGCGTTATTCAGTACGTTGCTTGATGACAAGACAAAAATAAACTCTAACATCATGGGCTAATCCATATGTTTGATATGTATTTATTTGAACCCCTTGTTTCAGCTACGTGAACAATATGAAAATTGGTATTCTTATTGCTTCCCTTGTATATGAATACATAGTCCCTTGGGGTGCTGCCTCACACATTGCCATGCATTACATGGTGAGCTATGGACCAGGTCCGTGTGCAATAGGTTGGATTGCTTCGGTTTTGTGGGCTTTTAACGGATTTGATTATTCGAGCACGAACTATTCTTTATTCTTTTTTCTTATTTCTTATCCATTTTAAAATATGTACTTAAGAACATTTAGACACCAAATACAAGTGAACCAAGTTAATCTAAACAAAATATAGTATTTTTCTGAGATATTCATAGTAAATTTCAACAATTTAGGTTAATCTAAACAAAATATACAAGTAAGGTAGTATTTTTTCTTAGATATTGATAGTAAATTTCAACAATTAAGGACAGTGAACAAATGCCTCTTGCATGAATGTCTCAAGGCCCCATTCTGTAAGAAAACCAGTGTGGTTCGGGCTTCGGAGAATATTAATTTAAAATAGGTAACTTTAAAATTCAATCCACTTGGAATTTTTTTTTGGAACCAAACGAGGCCTAAGACAGAAATGTTCATCCCGTATGGGCTCATCAAGGGCTATAGTGGGCCAGTTGATGTCATATTGCTCCATCAATCGCGCATGCTTGTGTCGTTAGGCTGGTCGCAGTGGGGCGGTAGACCCCAACGCTACCCCGGATGTAGTCTCAGTTTGCCGTTTTTTCTCCCGCAGTGGGTGCGCTACCTAGCGACGGTATCATACCGCAAGCCTTCTCTCACCTCAAATGCAGCGCGGCTGCGCTCGCACGCCAAGCGCGGACGTGGCGCGGGGCCCGCGCTCTCGCGCGCCATCCCAACCTCCGGGCTCGAGCAGAGCAGCTACTCCGCGCGGAGGAAGAGGAGGAGAGAGAACAGAGGATGGAGCTTGCCGCCGAATCGAAGCAAATCACCAAATCGAAGCAGAGAGGAGAGAGGACTAGTAGGCAGGACATCTCATCGAAGCAGAAATCACCAAATCGAAGCATAAATCAACGATTGGAAGCACGAATCACCGAATCGAAGCACAAATCGACAGCGGAATCACAAATTGGAAGCACGAATCACCGAATCGAAGTATAAAAACCCAAATCCGCCGGGACCTCCATGTCCTCCTCTCCGCACCGCAAGCAGCAGAGGACCTCGTCCCCCTCGCGGCAGCTCGGGAGAAGGGAGCAGGGACCGAATCCGCCACCTCCTCCTACTCCGCCACCACCTCTGAGGACCGGATCCTCCTTCTATTCCGCCACCATCTCCTCCTCCACGGCGGCGCAAGCGACCTTCTTGAGCAGAGAAGAGGCCGGAGGGGCACTAGCGCGTGGGCGAGCGCGGATGCCGGCCTGCTGCTCCGCCTGCCTCGCCGCCACTGCTGCTCCGCCTGCTGCTCCGCCTGCCTCGCCGCCGCTGCTGGCTCGCCGTTGAGAGAGCTGGGAGAGAGGAGAGAGCAGGGCCGGCGGCGAGAGAGAGAGCTGGGCGGAGAGAGCGAGAGAGTTCACGGGAGAGAGCGAGAAAGATCGAGAAAAGAGATAGGCCGGCGGAAGCTACGAGAAGGGGAAAAGAAAAAAAAGAAAGGGTGAAAGAAAAAAAATAAAAAAGAAAAGAAAAAAAGAAGAGAAGAGAAAAAAAGAAGGAAAAAAGAGAAGAAGAAAAAAAGAAAGGAATAAAAAGAAAGAAAAGAATGGGAGGAGATAGAAAAGTAAAGGGAAAAGAAAAATAAGGAGAGATGGGATGATAGTTGGGGATGGTTAAATAAAATATAGTTTAGTTGGTATAGGGTATGAGATTTAGAGTATTACGGGTGCGGAAAGAGTTGGGATAGAGTAGAGAATCTCGATGATCAGGATAAGAATATTCGTTTAGTGGATGGAAATAGAACACACCAGTGCGGGTAGCCTTAATGTCTGCTCCGTCTACGCTGTTGCGGCCGCATGCGTGCCATCGCTGCTCGCGTGGAGCCTCTGCACATTGCCAGCCGTGCCCACGTGCGTCGCCACCTGCCCCGACTGCAGTGCCATGCACGCCCACCAGCCAGTGCCTGAGGCCGCCTCCAACGATTATTATAGCTGCCACCAGCGACGCTATCTGAATATCTGGACGGAGGAGAGAGAGGAATAGCTGTGTTGCATTGGGACACACGTACGCGCGGCTTATCGTCCAGCTATGGCTGCATCGCTAGACTGACACAATTTTTACTATTCATCAATTAGAATATTGTTTTGGCCGGCGACATCGCACGCCGTTGGAGAATGCCTGATGCTGCTGCTCACGTAGAGCTGTCGTGCGGCTCCGAACGCCCCCGCAGGTCGCTCGCGCCTGCGAGTGCTTCCATGCTCCACAGTGCTTGTTGAAGAAGGTGTGGAGAAGGTGGCAGGTTTAACATTTCGAAATATATATTTCAATATTCCGTTATTCCAATTCCAATATTTTTTCCCATTTTCAATATTTCAACACTAAATTTTGAACCTGTTTAAGGAAAAGGTTAAATGTATTTAGGGCAAACATTGAACACTACATGGGCCAATTTCTCTTTATTTCACAGTTAATTGGGCCACAGTGTGCTAAAGATGAACTACAAGGCCCGCCGCCACTTGTGAGAAAATTAAACCCTAATGCCCAAGAGTCCTCTATATAACCACGCGCCGGAGAGCTCGGTCCCTCACGCCGCCATCTCACATATGAAGTTTTTCCTCTTTCCGTCCTCCACACCTCGTTCATACGCAGATTTGGATCAGCGGCTTGTTTATATTGTTGTGGGCATCTGCAAGTTTGGTCAGTCTTCTTTTCAATTTTTTTTTTCTTTTTGATGGGGGATTTCAGTTGTTTATCGGGTTGAGGACGGTGAAGATTGTATCTATTGGTCTCGTTCGTCGTAACTGGCATCTGTGTGCCTTGCCGAAAATTCTGATATATCACCACCCATATTTCGAGTCTTCTTCGCAACCACAATCAGTAGCCCCATCGAGCTTTCACTTTGGTGCTTTTTTACGCCTGTTTTTAGATCTGTAATGGTTTCTGACCGATGATTAAATTTAAAAAAATAGACAAGCATTTGTCTGAATCCTTCTATGTGGAAAAGCCTAATCTTCTCTATGAGGTCAAGATCTTTTTATTTTTAATTTGTATTTGTTTTTTATTTTTTTTATTTTGATTGCTTTGGGGCCTATGATGAACCCTTTGGATGTTAACACGTGTATGATCTTATGATTACAAAACCATTACTGCCTTCCTTCTGAGGCCTATTTATATTTCTATGTTCTGAAGTCTGAACCCTTTGCATCTGATGCTCTCCATATGTTTTTTATGCTATCCTGATGTTCTGTTTTCTAAGGTCGGATGATGAGTAAAAATGCATAGTTCAGATGATCTAACCGTAGTGGTTCTGATTACTTTGAATAAATAGTCTTTCGCTCCTAACTGACGACCACATGAAACCCGGTATCTGTACTCCGCATGTGAAATTAGATTTTGACATTCTGTTGTGAAATTTTTTTAGAAGATGTTTTTCCTGCAATTCCTTCATAACATTCTGATTTATGTTGCCATTTGTTGAAAACCAAATGTAAATTAATGCATACTGATCTTATTTATCAATTTGTTGTTCCTTGTATGATGGACTTACGAACTGTTGCAGTTGTAATGGAGAGAAGTTTCATATGGATAGTTACCTAATTAAAAAATTATTCCTTATGTAGAACCTGTAAGGTGGCAGGCATTTGCTTTTTTATGTGCACGCCACGTCGTTGAGTGTATAATCCATATTTAAAATTGCTGTTCGGAGAGAACACTTCCAAACTGCCCTTGGCATAGTCATTTTTATTTATACTGTCACTAAATCTTGGCACGTCTGTTGCCAAGCTTGGCCAGAGTTTGGCCGATTCTTACAACTAACATGGTCGGCCATTGTATAGTACTCTCTTTGTCCTAAATTGTAAGTCGTTTAACTTTTTTTACTCCCAACTTTGACCACTCGTCTTATTCAAAAAATTTGTGTAAATATAGTCAAATTTAAGTCATTCTTGAAATTCTTTTATTACTAAAGCTAGCCATAACACAAAAATATGATATTTTGTGAAAAAATTGAATAAGACGAGTGGTCAAAGTTGGGGTCAAAAAAGTCAAACGACTTACAACTTAGGACGGAGGAAGTATCTCTTTAATAACGTGCTCATTTTCAATCTTATTAATGTTGAGTAAAAATTACATAGCCCGACAAGCATTGTGATGGATATCAATTAATGTTTAATTGGAGGAAAAATATTTCTATTATATTCATGAAGTGTTATGGCAGTATTATGGAGAGTATCAACTTTTGGTTTGTCAAAAGGCTAAATATGGAGGAGAAAGCAATAGCCACCAAACAAAAATCAAACTCATTGATATATCATTGTGTCGTCCAAATTCAATATTTTTAGGTAGTAGAGGATCTCCCTAGAATCAAGAAAATATTTTATTACTAATGGATCGCATATAAATATTATGCGAACCAATTACAAAAGTGCTTTAATTGTACTTTTTTGTGTAGCAAAATATTAGGTTTTTAAATGTGGAGCAATTTTTGTATTGAACATTTTTTAATTTGAAGGTGTTCCGATGTTAATTTGTAGCATGGAAACATTCGTGCGAATGACGAATGACTTGTGGAAGTGTTTTGAACTTAAAAATATGCTCTAAAATAAATTTGTAGATTTTAAAATTTTGAGAAAATTTGATATTAGATACCTTTTAATTTGAACATGTTTTGGTTCTCTATGCACCCTCACAATAATCTTCTTGGGTCGGAATGTGTGTCCTTTGATGTTCGGTATATGCTATACCAAAAACAAAGATATAAAAATTATGTTCCTTAAAAAAAATAGTTCGTAAATTTTAGTATGATGTTATACGGAAGAATCAAAATAAAAAATGTTATAACGTAACATCTAAAATCATTTAAACAATGTTTGTCCCATTTTTCTTTAAAAAATACAAAGGGTCCCACATATAATAGGTTCAGTGGGGTCCATGATGTAGGACCCACGTCGCAAGTTCCCATGGGACCCACCTGTAGAAATTTCTGGAAAAACTATAGTGGGTCCCATGTTTTATTGTGTTGGTCTATAGACGGTGAGACCCATGTTGCTAGATCTCTTGGGTACCACTTGTGGATCCCATTAGTCCATGGTGGGCCCACTTGTGGGACCCACGTATGAATAGTTCATTTAACTTCTATTAGATAGATGGCAACATATCCTATGGAAACCAACCTCTCCGTGAAAACTATGGAAACTAAAATCTGGGCCACACGATGTTTGTTCTATTATCTGCTCAGAAAAGTGGTAAAAGTTTTTTTTTCCCGGTCTTCATGCACGATGAAATGGTGGTAGATAGTGTACATGCAGTCGACCAACTTTTGTTTGGGACAGCGACACTGCCACAGTCCGGTCGACTTCAAACAACAATTTGGCCTTGCGTGTATCATTCCTGTGCAGTGTGGTGCACCAGTGTAAGCGAGCACAAGTTGCATATACCGCCAAACGGGGATTAATTAGCTAGCTGTGTCCCAGTTTGTTCGTGGAAGATGCATGTGGTTCAGGATGGCGCACGCCGCGATCTTGCCTTGTTTGCCTACTGAAACGGCCTAACAGCAAAGACCCTCGCGCCAACTCCCCTGCCTTGCCCCCACGATTCCCCGGGATGCATGGCCTCCCCCGGCATCCCCGTGCACGATCTAGTCACTTGTGTATAAGACGGCGATCCTGCTTCACCGACAGATCAGTCGATCAAATATCAGATCAAGAAGATATCAAGAAAGGAGGAAGCTCGATAGCTCTAGTATGCCAATTAGGTCCCTAGGCGTTGTCTTCTTTCAGGTCTTCCAAGTCCAAGCTAGCTAGCTGTCACGTAAGCACCACCTGATATATAATATAATCCTTGTTGAAAGACGACGATGGTCGGGCCGATCGTGCTCGTTGCGTCGGCTGGCCTCGGCATGCTCGCCGGCCTCGCGACGTCGTCGCAGAGGGGTTCTTCCTCCGGCGCCGGGACGAACAACCTGCCGCTGGCGCCCGGCGGCGCGCGGTGGCCCAGCTGCGCGGCGTGCGGTGGCACGGGGGAGGTCGCGTGGCTCTGCGCCCGGTGGTCGGACGGGGACGTCGGGTGCCGCCCCTGCGCCGGGTCCGGCCGCACGGCGTGCCGGAGATGCCGCGGCTCCGGCCGCTCCGGCGGGCGGCGCGTGCCCGTGCGTGTCGTCGTGCGCGCACAGGGGCGGCCTCTTGTGGCTGTTAAGAAGAGCCAAGTGATGAAACAGCAAGAAGCGCTGTGCTGTTGTTGTGTTGTGCTTCCATGATTTAAGGTGTTTTTTTTTTGCGAATCAATTTAAGGTGTTTTATGCTTTAAGATGAGTGATGAGTGCTATTTCGTCCTATGCCTAAAATGATGTGTTGTGAAGCGTTTTTCAATATGTTCTTGATGAAACAAGACAAAACAAACTCTAATATTATTCGCTTAGGAGAAAAGGCTAACCCATTTACTAATCGTCGTCGCAATCGAATAAATCCATGGTTGCTTGGTTACAAAAGGTGCTCGGGCAGGGCGACGACGCCCGACGCGCAGTTCTGTGGCAACGGCTCTCTGGACGGCCTCGACGTCAAGGGAAAGATCGTGTTCGGCGACCGTGGCAATGGCGTCGGCCGGATCGACAAAGGTGTCGAGGTGAGACGAGCAGGAGGTGTCCGCATGATCATGCATGGCCAACGAGTTGGCCTCTGGAACCACCATGTTAGTTCCCTCTTCTGGTTAAGTCGGCCCAATATTTCGGAGATGGTGAACATCTATTATGGTTGGTATTTGAGGATATCTATGAAGTCTACCATCGAGACGCTCTAGATGTCAATTTTATAAACGCCTAGACTCTATAAGTCAAAGCCAAGACACTATTACTAATTAAACTTAGTGTTGTTTCTTTGTAAGTTAGTTGTCACTTCAAAATACTTGCATTTATGATGTTGGTTTCATGGACCCAACAGTCATTAACCTTAACCAGCAAGAGTTAACGCGATCACCAGATAATGTCAATCAATTAATATACAAATTCTTGGACCAACAATATTTCGAAAATTTCGTACTACTCTTCTACAACTCTGAGTAAGTATGACTATCGTAAACTGTTTTGCACAACTTTTCTAACCATGTTCATCCTAAGTTTGTTCTAATAATATGAACATCCATGTACATAGTTGGCACTGGTGTCTATTTGTAATCTAAGTAAATAACAGCAATGTTATTGTGTTCGAGTCACTGTGTAAATCTGAGATTGAGTTTGTGCAAATTCGAGGCGCGCTTATTGCGTAATAGTTCTTGACCTTTATCTCCATGCAAAAATTTATTTCTTAAATGTTCACCTAACAGTGTATTATCATTATTTTATTTCGCAAAGCATGGAAAAAATTAATTGAAAGAGCGCCTAGTGAATTCAAAGAAGAACTTCATTTCAACTTCAATATTCCTGGTATGTATTTTTGCACGTGTTCTATTTACTGTATTATAATTATTTTAGGACCTAACTTTTTTTTTGTCAGTGCTCTAGACAAGGACGAGGAATAATTTATGTGGATACTATGTCTATAAGCACCACCATTTTGTGTGTGGGTGGGTGGTGGTGGTGGGGGGGGGGGGGCGAAAGAAGCCTCAGCACACGTACGTAGAATGCTCCTTCAATAATGAATGATTTTGCTACCTGTTTAAAAATATGCAATTGTATTTAATATTCACATATTATCAAATTGCAGCTGATGTGGTTTAGAGATGAAGCCCTGTCAGATTCAAGATTATTGGCAGTTCAACCCTAAAGGAGAGTTTTATTATAATTTATATCACATATACACATAGATCATCACCTCTCGCTGGAATGAATACACTAAAATAGCGAATATGTAGAAATTATATAACTTCTAACTAGTATGAAGTGTCAGTTATACTAAAAACATATATGTATATATAAAATTACTATATGTATATATATTTATGAATGCAGGCAATATTGGCGTATTTACGTGTATAAATAGAGGTACAAATAGTAGCAATGAATTTCAAAAAACAAATAAGAAAACTCTTTAGTCCCTGTTGGTAAACACCAAAGGGGGCTAAAGAGACCACGTCCACGCGCATACCCGTGGCCTTGTTAGTCCCAATTGCGGTACCCAACCGGGGCTAAAGGTTGAGAATAACAACCGGGGAGGCCTATGCCATGCACGTCCCTAAAGGTTCCATTAGTCCCAGTTGTAATAACGGGATAAAAAGCGAGGCCCTTTAGTCCTGCCCTGGCAGTCCAGGTTGGTTGCTCGGTACGAAAGGTCTTTACGAACCGGGACTGTAGGGGTTTGTGCAGCCGTGGTTCCAATTCACTGGGTCATGGAGTGGTTCGCTTGGACTGATTAATAATAAACCGCAAGCGAACCAAACTTCTTCGCGATTACTAGTACAAAACAATTTGGTGGGCCAATTGCCAACCTTTATGGTTTCCTTTTTCTTTTGTTTCTAAGAAACAATTGAACCCGGAAGAAGCCTGGCAATTTCCGCCGCTAGCTAAGGGTTCCACTGGTGGGAGAAGAATATTATTACCTTCCACTACATTGTGAATGGCGATTCAGATAATGATGATGCAGAAAGGTGATGTTATAACCTCCCTGGAAAGTTTTAAAAGGCATCCATACGTTGGTCCCTAGGGATGAATCCACAAAAAGATACTTTTGCATTGCTTTCTCCATTGTCATGTTCACCACTATCACTGCAACCCTACAACCTTCCCTTCGGAACCCCCTGTGTGTGATCTTTAATTTGATGCAGTAGCAGCTTGGATGCTAGGATTAGGATCCATGAAAACCCATCTTCTTTCGGTTCACAGAAAAAGGAAAGTAAAGCCATGGTTTGGAGATGTTGTCTAGCTCCAAGGCTGTGCGGTGTCTATATATGAGCATCATGAATGTTGGGATGTCCAAGTGCAGTGCTCCATGACGCTATTGCATGCCTGCCTTCAATTCAAACATCAGCTCCATGCACCGCCGTCACCAATCCATGCGTGCATTCAGTTCATGCTTTTAGGCTCGATTGCGACTGCATGTCGATCGGTTGGGGGAAGCAAGAAGTTCCCGAGGACCATGGTTAGCAGGAAGGTATATGGTTCATTTTGTCGTCTAGGGATGTTCTATATCCCCACGTTTTCCTACTGCCCTGTCTGAAGATGCTTAAGTCTTAAGCAACCTAAGTTTTCGTGAGTAGGCATGTTCAGTGGATGAAGTTCGCATATCAAAGGTCACGTTTATCAACTGACCACTGAAAGTCTACATGCAATCAGGCGAGGAGCAACCTAAATTTTACACTGAACGACCAGCCAAGAAAATGGAACTATGCTGCGACCAAGGGATCACTCAAACGTGATGGAGATGGGGCTTCTCACGGTATGCTTGTCAGACACCCACCGGAGCGCGCCCTGAAGCACCTTCTCCGCACTAGTCTTCCCACGCCACACGGTCACCGTGAAACTCTGCTCCTGGTTCGCCTCCGTGAACCGCAGCGAGCTCGGCGCGACGTGCGCCACGCCGGCCGGCAAGTCCATGTACGGATAGTACACCGCCGGCGCGTTCCCGACGTTCCTCACCGTGCGTCGCGCCACCGCCGCCACGTTCGACGACGCCGGCGCCGGGAACGAGGCCGAGATGGATGGGTAGTTCAGGTCGTGGTCCCTGATCACCTCGACGTCCGAGCAGTCGACCTTGCGCCGTGCGATCACTGACACGTCCTGGCTTTCGTACACGCTGCAGAGGAAGCCGACGTAGTCGGCAGGGTCGATGTCGTAGACCAGGCCGGGGTCGACGGCCCTGTCCGGGTTGACGTGCCCGGCGCCCGTGGCGAAGAAGTTCGCCGGAAGATGTTGCTCGTTCAGTATCGGGTTCCCGGACCGGTCGACGGGATCGGCGGTCGTCACGATGGCCGACCTGATCATCGCCGGCAACCAGTCCGGGTGCTTGCTCTTGATCAGCGCCGCGACGCCGCTGAGGTGCGGCGTCGACATGGACGTGCCGGAGACGATGTTGAAGGTCGGCTGTCCGGGATTATTCTTCGCTGGCGACGACGACGACGACGACGAAGGGCCGACCTGGAACGGCCACGCGGCGAGGATGCTGACACCGGGGCCCGTGATGTCGGGCTTGAGAATGCCGGGGTTGTGCAGGCTGGGCCCACGCGAGGAAAAGGAAGTGATGGCTGGCGCCGGCGACGTGCCGAGCACCGTGCCATGGAACACGATCTGCGCTGCCGGGCTCGCCGTCGAGTTGATGTACTCCTTGATGTCCACTCCGGCGGCGTAGCTGACGTGGCACGCTGGGAGGACGTGCGCGTCGGCGAGCGTGCTGTACCCATCGGTGAGCTCGTTGGCCATGATCATGCCGACACCTCCTGCTCGCTTCACCTCGGCACCTTTGTCGATCCTCCCGACGCCATTGCCACGATCGCAGAGCACGATCTTGCCCTTGACATCCAAGCCGTCCAGCGAGCCATTGCCGCAGAACTGTGCGTTCGGTGTTGAGCTGGCGCCGGCGTACACCAGCGGGTAGAAGACGGCCGCCGCAGAGATGTCCGACTGGTACACCGACTCGCCAACGAACGACTGGCCGTTGCCCAGACGCACCTGGGCGGAGATCGAACGGTCGACGGTGCTCGCGGCGACGGTGAGCAGCCACGTCGCGTCGTTGAACAGCGTGCTGGCGTTGGGCCCGCTGTTTCCCGCGCCGATGCTGACGAAGACGCCCTTCTCCACGGCGCCGAACGTGCCGACCATCAGTCTGGTCTTGTGGAAAGGCACGTCCGGCCCCCCGGCGGCGAGGGAGATGGAGAGCACGTCGCAGCCGTCGCCGACCGCCGCGTCGACGCCGGCGAGGACGTCGGCGGCGGTGCACTCGTCGCCGCACACCTTGTACATGGCGACGTGTGCTCGTGGCGCTATGCCGGAAGCCATGCCGTGGCCTTGCCCGAGCACGTCGGCGCCCGCCGCCGTGCTCGACGTGTGCGTGCCGTGGCCGTCCACGTCGACGGGGGACGGGTTCGTGGACACCAAGGACCGTGCTCCGACGAGCTTATTGTTGCACGCGGAGGCATTGAAGTCGCAGCGCCCCTTCCATCTCGGCGGCGGCGAAGGCATGCCGGCGCCGCTGTAGGAGGGGTGGTAGGGGAAGACGCCGGTGTCGATCACGCCGATGATGACACCGTCGCCGAACCCGGAAACACTATGGTTCCTCGTCGTGCTCGTCGGCACGTCGAGCCCGAGGAACCGAGGCGTGTGCGTCGTCAGCAGCTGGTAGACCTCGCTGGGCACGGCCGAGAGGAACCCCGGCGTGCCGGACATGGCGTCGACCTCCCGCCGCGTCAGCCGGGCGGCGAAGCCGCTGGCGACGTGGTGGTCCGAGTGCACGAGCCGGCCGTCGTCCGGGAGGAACGACCTGTACCACGCCGTCCGGTCGTCGGCGGTGTCGAACACGTGGTTCTTCTCGTGTGGCGGCTGCACGTGCACGATGAACGTTTGGACCACATCGTCGTCACCGGCTGTCGTCTGATCCTCGGCGACAACGGCGGCGACTGAAGCAAGGAGAACGAAGGGGATCGCGATACGGAGCAAGGATAGCTTGGAGCTTTCCATGGCTGCCGGTTAATTTGCTCCGTCCGATGCGGTGCGCTTTGCTTGCATTGCATCCATCCATGGCGGCCTTATATTCAAGATGGTCGTGTATCCGTATTGGTCGTTCATTGTTAAAGCCGGTGAGGCTTTTCGAGCACTGTTCGTGTTAGCAAGTTGATTGAGCCGTACTAGCTAGGCCGGCCAGCGATTTGTTGTGGCCATGACAAGTGTTATAATACAATTTGAATAGAAAGAAAGGACTAGAAGTACTAATCCATGTCCGGTTGCCTGGACTTGTATAGAAGGAAAGAAGGACTAGAAGTCCTAGTCCATGTCCGGTTGCCTGGACTTGTATAGAAGGAAAGAAGGACTAGAAGTCCTAGTTCATGTCCGGTTGCTTGTGGGCTCTTACCGAAACTCTAGTCATAGGTCGGAGTATATATATGAGAGAGATTGTCATTATAAATCGTTGAATATGAGGAATAAAGAGAAGCTCCACCTACATTGTGTCTTGTCTATTTTGTTCTTGTGTTTATCATGAGAGGCATGAGAGAGAAGATTCAACCATTGATGACGTGTTTTACAACACGTTATCATCACGACCGCTCTTCGTCGACTACGTCGGAGGAGTCGCCATCAAGTTTGACGTCGGTGGAGTCGCCAACTCGCCACCAAGCTTGACGCCGGTGATCTCGCCGCCGTCCTCGCCGATGACTACTTCGACGACGTCGACTACATCAACGTCGTTAGCGGAAAGATCTGCTATCTCTACCTGCTACTGATCTGCACTGCAATGACATCATCGTCATCAAGCAAGCAGGTCTATGACCATGCCTAAAGCCCTACGCGGTATGTATCTATTGATAACTGCCCTACGCGGCAAGTGGAGTAGATCAATTGGCATCACAAAATTCAAGGTATGAATCGTTGAAAGAATGTAGTAGATTATATTTATAGCCCGACATTCGAGCTTCTAGAATCGTTTTTTTTAAATCTACTACATTGATTGCCACGAAGGCAATATAAAACTCATATGTGGCATGTAATCTGTTAGCTTTCATATGTTCATCTGTACATGAACTAAAATATCATGCAAGCAGAAAGTGAAGCATGCATATTCTTTTAAGTAGGTGTATGGTGCATGCAAGCAAGAAGCTTAGCTTGTATATCCATGTATACGTGTACACCGTATACTTATCTATTTTATGAACAAGGCTGCAGATCAGAAAATTTGATGTGACCAGTATCCTTACACAAATCCTGAATAACCAGTACCAGCTTGAAAGCTGGGAACAAGGTGGCGCCAGCAAAGTAGCCTGGCGATTCAATGGTACGTATGCCTCTGTCAAGAAGACTCGTAGTTCCAACAGGCGCGCCGATCAACATGAAGTTTGACGAGCACAAAAGTGTGCTCCGCTGTCTGCTGGCATAAATGCCATAGTACCTGTACATACTAATCCTGGCGTATTACATCTTGGCTTGCAGCCGTATGCAGCGTGTCCGTGTCCTCGATGCAGCTCGAAGCTAGATGAGTTCATGAGTCTGTCTGGTATGAAGACTAACTCTATGAAGACAGTAAGCTAGGCTACGCCCAGTACGAGTTCTACTCGAACTCAAGCTCGCCATGGCACCTGAAGATACGTTACTACTCTGAATAGTATGCCGCCCGAAGTTGAATCCGCCAGGTTCACAATCCCCATGTTAAATCCGCTTACTTCCACAAGTCGATCGCGCTCGCACGCGTTCGGGCCACGACACATCACCGGTAACACCTCGCCGTGCCCGCATGCGCGTATGCCACTCTAATGTCGCACGCATACTGCTCACCATGGAGTAGACCAGAGACTGGCTTGCAGCCGATGTGGCATCTCCACCCGTATTGCAGTGGAGAGCAAAGACAAACGGGGTGAACCATATGGACATTGTTTAGTCTGCGGAACAGTGAACATAAAACCTAGGCCCAGTTAAGCTATTTTTCCGGATAGCCATATAAGCGGCCAATTCGATAAACTTGGAGTTAATCTTCTAAGTATCAAAGAAAATTATGAGTTTGTTTAGGGTTTTTCTAGCAGAAAACACATTGGGATGATTTTTTTTAAAAAAACAAAATTTACTATTTTTATGATACATTCATAATTGTGCATAAATATAGTAATACAATGCCTTTAATTATAGAAACATGGTTTTAGGTATATGGGCTCTCTAAATTTTGAAACCTCTTTTGAGGCTCATATTTTTTTTAGCATATTTAATGGTTATATAATTTAGAAAATTGAACCATTAATCCCTGAAGTGGTATGATATCTCTCAATCTTGAAGAACCTTAGACATAATACCCTGAGAGTGTCATATTTGAATGTTTTCCTAGCAATTGTGTGAATGGGGTAAATTTTTTTGTTTTTGCTAGGAAAATTCTGGGAAATTGTGTGAATAATCTGTTGAATAAATTAACCGATATTAATTTAGCACTTATTTCATGCATTTAAACACATGAAGTGTGCTTGTAGCAGTTGCATGAATAATGTAGAATATGACATGAAGTCAATTATTTCTTGAAGAAATATATTTGATTTAAGCCTGTCGCAATTCAATTCCTAGAAGGGATGCTATATAACTCTGAAAGTTATTTTAGCTTATAGAAACCAAACATTTTTATCTTCCAATATAGCATTATGATTTACTAGCAGTAAACTCTTCAAAAATATATTAATTAATTGAGTTTGATACGACATGAAATTATACAAAAATTAATATGTCTTCTAGAAGAAACATATTGTTTATCTTGTAGACAATTTTTCAATTCAAGAAGAATTATACATGTTGTTTGTCATGTAGACATTTTTTGTAATTCAAGAAGAATATGCATAAGCTCAATACAACAAATATTTATGCTACCAGAAGTTTCATAAGCTATAGAAGTGGAAGAAAAATAAAGTACATTCCAGAAGTGTCAAGTGATGCTAGGCTCATGGAGAGTTGCAATGGGACACAGAAGTTTCATACTCACCCCATAACCAAGTGATGCTAGGCTTATGGGGAGTTGCAATGAGACACAGAAGTTTCATACTCACCCCATAATCATGAATGAATAGAATTTTCTACATAAGTTGCATTATTAGTTATTCATGAAGAATTTGGTTATACTCGTGAAGAGTTAGTATTTACCATTTTGCTTAAAACATGAAGTTTAGCATTAATTTAAGAATCTTTCCCAGACTAGAAGGGCAAATTCATAATTTGGTGTTTCTTACCTCTGCATAGGTTTTCTCACCTTACCTTTTGTCCAAATGCTTGTAGCAATTTTTTTTACCTGTAGTAATCAGTTTAATCTCATGGAATAAATAAAGAATTACATATTGAATATGTAAATAATTGCTTTATATTGCCTATTAGATAATCATTTGTAATGATATATCACCACAACGCCTCAAGTAAACATGAAGTTTATTTGTGCACTACTACCATGTAGGTAGAATGAAAATTGAATTTTCAAGAAGCACATAAAAATAGTAATATACATGCCACTTCATTGATCTTGAAGGATTCAATTTGGCGACGAATTGATATATTACTCAACTATGCACTGAATACAGAGGCCCTGTAACTTGAAATTTATTCTACCCACCACATTATTGTACACCGAATAGTACACTAATATATGAATTCATATCATATTAGATATACTAGCAGTATAATTTAATTCTATGAAACTTTTTCATAGATCATGCTTGAAGCATTACATCACCTGAAGTGCAATTGTGGTATGACGAGGGGGAGAAATTTGGGCCAAGTGGTATACGGAAAATTTAATAGGCATATCCCTAATCCTGTAAGATTGTTGGTTCAGAGCCTCATCCTATTAGATGTGAGACAATCAACGTGCAAGTTGGCTCATAGTCATAGTCCCAATGACTAAGCATGTAGCTCTGCACATACTTTTGTAATCCATATACCATTGTGTCAATTAGAATGACCAATTAACAGTTATTCCACATTAATGTAAGGATCATCATGTCACTACATTAATTAGTACCTTTTGCAGGGGTATCACATTAAAAAATTCGCTATACAGTGGTTTGCAGCCATTGTGTTATTCTTGTATTCACAGTAGCTTGGATGCTATGTGTAACTCAAGCTTCTCTTGTTGAGTAGCAGACCCCATTACACTAGGATGGCTAGTAGTCCGTCATAAAAATGTATCAACTAGCTAGCAAGCTAGCTCACTTGTGCGCCGTATGCACATATACTAAATGACCAGAAATCATTAAGTAAATTTTTAGTCTAGAAGGCTAAGATTAGGGGGAGAAAAATGACCTAGAGTTGGCTTAGTATATCCAATTAGAAATTAGTTAACCCAAATCAGAATGGGTTTTTGCGGATACATGAAAAGAATATAGACCTGGTAGTCTATTATGTGGAAAAACATTTTATATTATGGAATCAATAGTATATGGAATATTCTTGAATGAATGAGCAATTACTTTTCTAGAACAAAATTCCATGTAGATTATATTTTGTGTATTTATAAATTAAAAGTTTATGCTAAATACTTGAAGTATATGGTATGAGTATTATGCTTACAAATAGGCAAAATAAATAAAGAAGTTAGACAACAAAAATAGTCTCATAGACTTCGAATAGTGCAAATTAGCGGTATACCGAATATACCGCATTGCACACTATGCTAAAATAAATGTAGCATTCATGTTACTACATTAATAAAGTCTAGCTCACTGCATATAACAAATAACCCCTATATTTAAAAGAAGTGTGTGTAACTATTATTTTATTTCACCATAATTGCATACATAAATGGCCATCAACTTGAAGTTGTAAAATGGATATGAATTTCCATTATACTAAGCCCATGGGGACATTTTAGAAGTATGCTAGTAATGAAGATATAATATCGGCACTAGGGGGAGAGAAAGTCCATATGAATGCCTTATATTTTAAGCAAGGAAGATCTTCATATAATATTCCTGGAAGCTTGAAGCAGGAAATAAACACACACACTATATTATACTTGCATGAAGAAAAGTATATTGCCAGAAAACTAAAATTGTGAGGAAGCCCACGGAAGGGCGCCACTTGATGTAGCAAACACTTAAAGTGAAACTCCTTAAAGGACTTTATCCCAGTGAGAATGTGCACATGATGAATACTCACGAATGGGACATCGGAAATTAGGAGAAACAACATGAGGTTATTAACCTGAAGCTAAAGTTTACTTGTAGTAAAAAAATGCTATGTGTGGTATATCCCGGGTATCTAATAATATACTCACATTAGCAAATGACTTGGTCATTAATTATTTAAAATCTACAGGGACGCCTGTTGGTTTTAGATAAAATGAATTTGTTAAACAATTTTAATAGAATCTTTGCAAATTCCGAAGCAGAAGACCTTTAAGGTTAATTACCTCACAAATTGAGAAATATTCATCATGAAGATGAATGCCTAACACTTCAAAGCGCGCGCAATATTTTGTGTTGGGATAAGCAGAAAAATATTGACTATATAATAGTCTTATCCTGAAGATGTGGGAGAATTGAATGAATGTCGACAACATTACCTCTATAATTGCAAATGTCTCTCTAAACGAGAGTATGGATCCAAAACTAAAGTCCATGGCCGAGTTGCATGAAGCACTCATATCGGGTCAATGAAAGAATGCAATTGAGGTTGAACCTTGAAGAAAGTATTTGAACCTAGAAGTTCAAACTATATGAATCATTATGAAATAATGATATGGTGAAATACTATGGTTCATAAGTCTTTCAAAAGACTATTAAACTCCCATTATGTATGAATAAATATTCTGTAACATATCTGGCAAATGACATGAATAAAAGAATAAAATATTATGCAGTTAATCAGTGGATTCTGAAAATCCCTGAGAAATAATCCTTGAAGGACTCATTTTCCTTGAAGGAATAAAATAGTAAGAAATAGAATCAAAGATGATACTAAACATTAAATGTCTAAGGTAGATAATATTCTTGAATGAATATTAAAATCTCACGAAGAGCATATCCTAGAAGGAGTAAAAGTAAAGAGTTCATATAAGAACTCAAATTATTGTGAAAATTATTTCTCTCCATCATGAGAAAATTTCTCATAGAAGAGAAATATTATTCTTGAAGAATTAAAGATTCCCAAAGAAAATTGTCATTGAATGACTTATCATCACTCAACTCTTGCATGAGCACCAACAATCCTGAAGATACAAATGAAGACTCGTACAGACCCGAATGATTAAGCTAGAAGTGCAACGAGGATTTAAATGGTCTTGAATGTACCATATAAGCAGTCGTACGTGCATAAATAGCTAGCTATCATTGAATAGCAAGTATCCTCGAATACCATAGAAGGTATATTGGTGATTGGCAAATTGAATTATCCCCTTCAAATGCCAAATGATGACTGACTAACTTCAAACACCGAGGTTTGAAAATATAATACCTCGAAGGTATACTAATTTGTAACTCATTGTCCCATGAAAGGATAAAATTTATTTGTATTGCATAATTAAATAAGTGGTTATTAGTGCTCAAAGCATTGCTCCTATCATAGTCTGGAAGAACTATATTAAGTCTTTGAAGGACTAAATATTTTGGTAATTGAATACCAATATTCGTACAGATTTATGAAGAATGTGCTTAAAAATCATCATGAACGTGAAGTTCAAAGAATGTCGTTATGAGGGGGAGCACATATTTTCATTACTATCTAGAATGAATCAACTTAATGATTATTTACCATGAAGGTATACCACTTGATTATTAAAGATCACATATATCATTATTGTAAGAACCTTAAGTTTATGCATAATCTTGAAGATTGATCATTGTTCATGAAGAATGATGAATGTATAATTATATAAAAACCAAGAAGGTTTGATGTTGTACTCTTTTTCCCTTTGTGAGTTTTATTTGAAGGTTTTTCACACAAGGTTTTTGACGAGGCAACATATGCAATACAATTGCGGTTGATATGTACTCTTTTCTCTAATAACCGTTTTTTCCCACTGGGTTTTCGGATGGAGTTTTTATTGAGGCATATACATTCGTGGCAATCGCCCAAGGGGGAGTGTTGTAATACAACCGGACTTGAATAGAAGGAAAGGATTAGAAGTCCTAGTCCATGTCCGGTTGCCTGGACTTGTATAGAAGGAAAGAAGGACTAGAAGTCCTAGTACATGTCCGGTTGCTTGTGGGCTCTTACCGAAACTCTAGTCATAGGTCGGAGTATATATATGAGAGAGATTTTCATTGTAAATCGTTGAATATGAGGAATAAAGAGAAGCTCCACCTACATTGTGTCTTGTCTACTTTGTTCTTGTGTTTATCATGAGAGGCATGAGAGGGAGAAGATCCAACCATTGACGACGTGTTTTACAACAAAGAGGAGCATTTGGAGGCCCGTGCCGATGGTGGGAGATGTTTTTAAGGAAGACAAGACCGAGTCTATGATATGGACATGGAAGTATGGAACCACCACTTCGGTGTGTAGCGGACTGTGATGTGCTGCCCGTACGAGCAGTGTACATACAACAAGCTAGCTTGCCAAAAGAAAGATCCAGGTGAAGCATATAGTTCTGGAACCAAGCATCTATCCCCTGCTATATGTACTAGAATTCGCCATGCCAAGACTGACTGACAAAAGAACAGTAAAAGCACGAGCAAACACTGACTGACATGTAGGGTCTGTAGTTTTTTTATTCTCAATGAATCGATTCAAGAATATGATCCGGATCTCTTCTCTCTCTTGAATGAGTCTGCTATCTGCGCTGGATGAGCTGATTCATCCATGTGCCACTTCAGACAATGATCCGGCCACTACATATGGCCTAATTGATTTTTTTCATGTACATGCATATGCTAAATAGAATAATATGACTTGTTTTTTGGACAATTTGAATTTTAGAATGCTTTTTTTGGACGGTGGGAGTACAGAACAATGGAACTTATTGTACATGTCCTGTTTTATAGTTGGCACACAGAGCAGGGCTGTTTCACCTGAAAACATGAAGTGCGATGTTTTTTTAAGCATAAGTCTCTAGACTAATCAGAAAAGGAAAATATCCCCTCTCCTCTTAGGTGGTGTTTGGTTCAAGAGAGTGTAGGATGGAGCCATATCTTATCATGCGTTTGGTTCCAGAGTGCGCGGAGCCATCCCCAAGAGCACATATTGGCTCTACATTCGGGACGGCTCGATCCTGCAGAATCGGGCGAACCGAGCCATCACACTTTGATGTCATCTTGCACCATGATGAAGACAACCAAGGCAGGTGCGAAGGGTAGCGGAAGAGGCGAAACCTGGTGACCGGAGGAGTTGGAGGTCAAGCAGTCCCGGGCACGGAGTCTTGTTGGTGGGATGAGGGCGGAGCCAGTGGCAAAGTTCGGGTAGCAGCTAGTAGGAGAGGGCTGAGCCCATGGTGCTAGGGACAGAGGTCAGCCTGCATGAGGCGGGTGGAGCCAGTCGACATTGGGGATGGAGGTACAGGTGAGAGTGGATGGAGCTCACATTGGTGTGTGGGGGAGAGGGGGGAATTCGGTGGAAGAAAAGAATGGACAAGGGCGATTTGATCGTGCAGCTCAAGACTGAGGGGTGCAGAGAGGAAGAAGAGATGGGGTGATGAATGGGTAGGCCCCACATGACGGTGGTTAACGGAACAATGACTGGAATGATTTCAT
The DNA here is from genome assembly GCA_015342445.1 of Digitaria exilis. Taxonomy (NCBI): domain Eukaryota; kingdom Viridiplantae; phylum Streptophyta; class Magnoliopsida; order Poales; family Poaceae; genus Digitaria; species Digitaria exilis. Next base: position 1,343,432 of record JACEFO010001877.1, read on the forward strand.
CAAAACCCTCCAACCGAACAAGAAATGGAGCCATTCCATCTCTAGAACCAAATAAATAGCATAGAACCATCTCATCTCTTAAAACATGAATGGAACCAATTTGTTCTTCCTGCCTCGCACATCAACCAAACGCTACCGCTACTTCAGTTATCCTGCGGTTAAAGCACGGAACACTCAAATCATGGAAGCACAACACAACAACAGCACAACGGTTGATGACACGTACTAGTCAAACATTCTTGCTGATTGATCACTTAGCTCTTGTAACAGCCACCAGAGGCCCCTGCACGCGCACGGCGGCTACACGCATAGGCGCACACAATATTTAACACCGATCATGGCTATATGGATACACACAATATTTAACAGTCCGATCACCAGGCGCAGAGGCATGCGACCTCCCCCGTGCCACCACACGCCGCGCAGCTGAGCCGCGTGCTGCCAGTTAGCGGCAGGTTGTTCGTGCCAACACCGGAGGAGGAGCACCTGCTCGCCATCGCGAGGCCAGTGAGCATGCCGAGTCCAGCCGATGTTGTGAGCACGATCGGCCCGACAATCGTCTTTCAACAAGTATTATATTATATCAGGTGGTGCATGAGTGACACCTAGCTAGCATAGCTAGCTTGTCTTGTAAAATGTTTTGTGTACTAGTGTCGGTGCACCACGGCCGGATCCGCACCAGCTCGACGCGCTGCCGCGCCATCTCTTGCATGCAGCGTCGAGCCCGGCCAACGCTAGTGCCGACGTCGCGTCGCTGAACCCATGGGACACCTTCGCTGGATCCCACTCCGCCTCGCCTCGGCGCCTCACTCCTCCACGCTCCACCTGGCGAGGGAGAGAGGCGGCGCGACTCCTCCTCTCGCACGACACCTCTCCTCTCTGCCGGCAAGGGAGAGAGGCAACGCGGCTACTGCTCCTCCTCTTCGCCGGCGAGGGGCTCCTGTTGTCGCACAGCGCCTCCAAATCCACCGGCAAGTAGAGTGGGAGGGAGAGACGACTGGAGGGAGTGGAGGGAGGGAGAGAGAAAGAGAGAGAGAGGAGGAGGAGGAGAGAATTATAGAAGGGTTAGGGTTAGGTTTGGTTGTTTTTGTATTATGTGTAGTTATGGGGCCTATTGGGCTTCGACAATTTGAGAAGGCGGCCATATAAGCCATCTGCCTCCGAAAATTGATTTACGTACGAAAGCGAATACTTTAAGGTAACCGCCTCCAAAAATAGATGATTTTCTAAGGCGGTTGTTTTAAAATAACCGCCTCCGTTAATCGATTTTCTGAGGCGGTTAATGCGAACATCCTTTAATAAAAGATGCCCACCTCCGTTAATGCCTACGATTAATATCCGCCTCAAAAAATTAAAATGTAGTGGCTCCTAAAATCCTATTTGTAGTAGTGTGCATGAGACGGGTGGAGACTGACAACGTTGGGGATGGAGGTACAGGTGGAAGTGGATGGATCCCGCGCTGGTGTGCGAGGCGAGGGGGGGAGCGGGGTGGCGGATCGGAGGGCGACATATAGGTGGAAGAGGACGGGGGGATTTGGTCGAAGAAAAGAGTGGACATGGTCAATTTGATCGTGCAACTCAATACTGAGGGGTGCAGAGAGGAAGAAGAGCCAGGGTAACAAATGGGTGGGCCCCACATGAAATGGTTAATGGAACAATGACCCGAATGATTTCATCAAAACCCTCCAACCAAACAAGAAATGGAATCATTCCATCTCTAGAACCAAATAAATAGCATAGAACCATCTCATCTATGGAAACATGAATGCAACCCTTCCGTCCTTCCTATCTCGCACTTCAACCAAATGCTACCTTAGTTATCCTGATGTTAAAGCATGGAACACTCAAAACATCGAAGCACAACACAACAACAGTACAGAGGTTGTGGTTGTGGCACGTACTAGTCAAACATTCTTGCTGATTGATCACTTTGGCTCTTGTAACAGACACCAGAGGCCCCTGCGCGCACAGCGGCCACACGCACGGGAGCGCGCCGCCGCCAGCGTGGCTGGAACCGTGGCATCTCCAGCACACCGTGTGGCCGGACCTGGCGTACAAGCAGCACCCAATGTCCCCGTCCGACCACCGGCCACAGAGGCACCCAAAATGGGCCAAATGGTTGTTTCAGAAATCTGTGTCGCTGTTCCAAACAAAAGTTGATCGACTGGATATGCAAATATATGATTCCAATCCCGCCTAAAAACTATGCCAATATATACCTCGATCCCTCAATGAGGAACAAACACATCATCGTAGAAGAAAACGATGCACCCTCTGGACTCTGGAGTAAATCCAATACAAATATATACTCAGATCGAAAACATCAAGACAACGATCCAAACCTTAGCTCAATTATTCAAGAGAACAAAAATTATTGAAGAAAACCTAAAAAAGTAGTGGATTTACTTAGAGGGCAGACCCGTTCCTCCTTGCCACTACCTAAGGATATAGTATTCATCATGAAAGGCTAAACGCTGCCTCTTGATGCCAAATGTAATATTTTCTGATATGTGAAAACACAGTATACATGATTAGCACCTAACTTGCCCAAGATTCAATTACTTAGCCTAAGCATGAATCAACCGAATCAATCTATTAATGCCGAAAATGGTGATTAATGCTTACACCAACGTTAATTAGCAGCCACAGGTATATTCATCGCAATGGCCAATGGTTGTAGTTGTTGTTGCAGGGTTAGGGGTGTAAACGGACCAGGTACAGAAAGTTATTTGCTCACACCATATCGTTTTCATATTTTCTTCCGAAACCAGATTGGACGTGTACCTGCCAGATAAAAATATTAATACGGATAAGTTTGGTCACAAATATGGATAAATACATACAGAATCTATAACAACTAACAAGACAGATACAGACAATATTGATACTTAGTATAGAAAGTTTGGGCAAAAGGTCCTTAATTCGATGACGAATGAACACTGAACCTTCGGCTCACTGGAAAATACACAACTGGAGTTTTCTTATGCCGAACTGAAGTTTCTCAGCGTTTTTCTCAACCTTCCAATCTCCAAATCGATTCAAACCTCTAAGAGAAGTTTTAATTCATCTTTGGTTGCCATCAGACCAACGGTTCCAGTCTAAATCAGACCCCAAAATTCACTGCATTTCAGCCTTTTAAGCTGAAACAAAAAAACAAATTAAAACTTCATATCAGTATCTTCCCTCTTCTTTTAAGATCCCAAATTCTAGTGACTTAACAATTGCTTTGATCCATCTTGCAAGTGTACTACATTCCACTTGCTATAAATTTCTCATTCTTGTATTTGGTCTAAAAAATTTCAGATTATTGGCCATTATTTGACTTTTGGTCCACTTTCATCCAAATGTTGATTTTTCTTCATTTAGTTTTCCTTAGTAGGCTGAACTTGAGCTTTCTCAAGGTCATTATTCCTTTCAAAGTACTTTACAAAGCATGGGGCATGACATTTCTTCTGTTGTAAAAGGTTGCACCAAGGAGGATAAATCCAAATCAAGAGATAAGATCTTCTAGGTCAAAATGCACTTGGATGTTCTTGGCAACTGAGAGCTAGGCAACACCAGAAGAGGAAATGGGCCGAATTGTTGGGCCTTAGGCAACTGTTCTAGACAAGTAGGTGCAGCGAGCGAGGCCTTGATTGGTTAGTAACTAAAAGTCGCAAGTAAACTAAAATGTTAGCATATCATTTTTTTAGGAAAAAGTCCAAATTACTCCCCTCAACTATAAGCAAAGTCTACATAACCCCCTAAACTACCTTTTGGTTCATTTTACCCCCTAAACTATGCCACTTGATGTATTCTACCCCCTAATACAAACTTTTTTTATTTCTCCATGCACAAGTTGAATTTTAATTTTAAATTTTGTATGATTGTAGTGAACATCATAATGTATGTTAAAAAAAATATATTATAAATTTTTCGTCATTAGTTTTTGTATAATATCATATCCTAAGGATTAATTTGATTATTAAATATCTTACCCCATCAAAATAATGATATAAAATATTTTATATTTTTATATCATGCATTATAATGTCTACTATCATCTCACAAGTTTTGAACGTAATATGACACGTGTACATGGAAAAATAAAAAAAACAAATTATATTAGGGATAAAATAGGCCAAATGACATAGTTTAGGGTGTAAAATAAACCAAAAAAATAGTTTAGGGGTTGCTTAAATTGTATTTTGGTCTCCTTTGTTTATGTGTTTGTTAGGCCGGGTACACTATATATGTTCATGCTATCATATAGCCCAAAGAAAGAACACTATGGCGTCGGGACCATATCGTTTGTTTACGTGTTTGCCTTGGCCCGCGAAAACAGCCCAACGGAACTCCATCTTTTCTTCTTTTTTTTTTTGGATCGGCGGCGGCTCTGCCGTGGGCCTAACCACGCACATTGGGCGAGGAATGGTTTGTTCATGGAAGCGCCGACGCAGAAACTCGATCGCCTCGCCGCGCTGGTCTCGCAGGTGGAATCCGCGGCGCGGAGACAGTGCGCCACCGAATCGCCAATATGTTCAGGCGCAACCACCGATCCGCACCCAAGTCTACATATTCTACACCTTGCAGGCGAGTGCTGATCACTTCTGTATAATCCCGTGGAAATCTGAGGCATATTTCGTCTTGGAAAACAAAATTATATTCCTTGCACCTAATTAGAATAGTTCAGCACCTCACTGATTGAGTTGTAGGAGTGACGTCTCCTAATTCGTTTTCTTCTTCCTCAAAGGGGAAAAAGCGCAAGGTCTAGAATCTTCATCGGGATAACCGTATGCTTTTAGTCCACTACTATACTACATGTTTTTTGATCATCCGGATCTCGGCAGCAAAGTCCATGCCTTTGCACTTTTGAGTCTACTAGAAAACCTTCCATTGGATTTAGGGGAAGTGCTATAATCAAGTACAGCGCATTGCCGCTGATATGTCGTCAGTCCACTGTGAAGACCAGCACCAGATGTGCTTTCATTCTTCAAGCCTCTTGTCGATCCTAATCCTACCAATATTGAAACTACAATTGCCGGCGACAGACAGCATTTGTGTTTGATGTTTGATTGTGCCAGCAGCTTCTCTCGATCTCTTGCCTTCTCCTCTGTCATTGTTTCGTTTTCCAGGACTAGTTTAGCCAATGGGTTGTCGCTTTAGCCAAGACCACCCTGTGGATTCCACCATGCGGTGGTCTGCCGTTTGGTTGTTGTTTCAGTGACACAGCCCACATTATCTCAGGTCAGGACCCTATCACTTTACAGTCATATGGATCAATTGCCCCAAGCTTTGCCACTGGTACAGTGGTACTAGTTGATCAATCACCTCATCAAGCTAGCTAGTATCAACACACTTGAGGATTCGCTGCCGTTAATTCCATGGTGCTCCTTTCGCCTTCGTCCTTGCGAGTTAAGAACCTGTTCCTGAATAATGCTGGTTTATAGCAGTCGAATTAAGGTGATTGGTTCAGCGTTCACATCTCCATGGGTTATTGTTGGCTCCATGTCGTTAGCCTTTCCCAGTATGAGCATCACCACTCTGTGGCAATGGTGGCCTGCAACGCACATGCTGTATGGACATCCTACTTTGCTCGCTGGCATATGGTTTGGTACAAAAATCCCTCATCGATCGCTATGGGTGGTCACCTGCAGGACCGGACCCTCGGGTAGGCCGGGTAGCTATGTTCGTTGTCATGCCATTTCGCTCTCAACAGCGGCGTATGCTGCAATTCTTTCTTCTATTTTTGTTAAGTTCGGACAAGGCCATGTGATCTTATCGCCCTGGCCCTAACATCCTTAGCAACAAGCCAGCCTGATTCATCGTTTCATCATCTGACATGTCTATCTTGGATTTTGTTTAGCAAGATAAAAAAAACTCAACTTGAAGGGGTAACACAGCCCCCGTGCATTTTACTAAGAGAATACCTCACGCATGTCGAGAAAATTACCGAATCTCTGTCCCACCCTTACACAGCGGCACCGTTGTCCGTTGTCTACGTCATCCGACCAACGACTTAGAGCCGGGCCTTATACCTGTGCTTTAGTGTGGTGACCGACGAAGGGATTTTTTTAACACCAACCAGAAATTCTCTCCCGTGGGGAGTCGAATCCATAAAGTGAGGAGTGTTACTGAGGCCATCTAATCAATCTAGCTAGAGGCATGTTTGTTGTAACACGGATTTTTGTATCACAAACAGTATGATGTATCTGGCTATTCTTTGATTACATGCCCCCGTACAATTACTGTTGACCCACTATTTATAGGGTGCTACCTCGTGCATTTACATAATCGGTTCTTCCCGCCAAAATTCTATAAACTAACTTGATTCCAGACGACCGTTGCTTCCCGCCAAGCTCTGGTCTAGCTTCGTCGCAGGAAATGGATTCGTTCTCCTCTTGTTCGAGCTTTAACCTCGCACGAGCCGACCTTGTCCGTTTTGCCGTCAGCTTCGTGACCTGAGGCTCAGTGTCGCCCATCTATCCTCTTCGTATTAACTTCTTCGCATCACCTGTCTTCGTGATTGGTAGCCTCGTTGGTTCTCCTTACGAAGATAAAAGGTTTGTTTCTCAACTTCAAGGGGCGTCCGCCCAACAGTAGCCCCTTCATCCTTGGATTCGAGCTTTTCCTTTTTGACTCTCGAACTCCTGGGACGAAAACAGAACCCAAAAAGGCGTCCCCTTGGAGTGAAAATTGGCGGTTACTTTGGCGCCCTTTCACCTTCCAACCGGCGCGTCTTTTGAAAACTTACCACGCCTATAAATAGGAGAGCTTACCCCTCCCCCCATTACCTTCGTTTTGAACTTTGGAATTGCGCTTTGTTTTCGCTCAGCTCCTTGTTTTGCTGTCGGTTGAGATTCTTCGGGAACAACAGAGGTTAGTTGCAAAAGCATTTATCCTTGTTTTTTGCTTTGTTGTAGGCTTTTAAGTTTTGTTTGCTTTTTGTCTTTAGTTTCGAGATGGCTTGTGTCAAGTCTACGGCGATTCTGACCTCGGACGCGGAAAGAGAAGATAGTCCGCAGGCTTCGAATCCAGGAAGTGAAGATCTGGAGGGGTCGAGGCTAATGTTGATGAACTTGTTGGCGAATCAGCTCCCAAGGCTCTTCATTTTGGTCGGTCTTCTGTTACTGTCAATTTGATTTCGTCCTATTAACAAAGTGGCTTTTTTTTTTGCTGGCGTTGGTCGGGCTCCCGGACGCGAAACTACTCCTGATCCTCAGTTTGGAGAGGCGTCATTTTTTCGGACTTCTTTACTGCAGGTCTTCGATTTCCTTGTGACCCTATGCTGCCTCAGATTCTTGACCGTTTCAAAGTCAAACTGCATCAGTTGACGCCGAACTCTTTTGTTCAATTGTCAAAATTTTTCTGGGGAGTCAAGACATTTGGAGGCGAGATTGATGTCGATACTTTTGGTCGATACAACGAGCTTTATCTTCAAAAGAGATCAGTCTGTTTGGAAGAGGGCGGCGAAGAGCACGTCGGGCAATTTGGTGTTGCTACTTTTACTTCGCGTCGCCGAAGCGCAGCCTTGAAGATTACCAAGGTTGGCTTTACCTACGCTCAACGAAACCGTTGGGATGTGAACTGGCCAAAGTCTTGGTTTTATGTCAAGGTTGGTTTCGCTTCGCCGGACTCTAGTGATATCCGCTATCCTTTTGTTGGTCCCCTGGGCGATAAAGAACTGTCGACTGTGATTGATTTCGACAAGAAATCTGATTAAGAACAGTCCCTGCTTTAATCATGCTACCCGGCGACTTACAGGCCGTGACGTAGTTGAGGAATTTTTGGCTGCCGAAATTTGGCCCTTGGGAACCGCTTGGAAACCTTTTAAGGTTGAGGAGAGACAAATTCCTGGTTTTGATTTGCCGACCAGTTTTGCTACTTTTGGTCTCGTGAAACCTGCTGGTGTTGACAATGCTGACCTTATTTCGAAGGTTGAGTGGGACGCGAGGTCACTGGTTGTGGTCCTCTCACGGAAAAAGAGAAGAAAGCGATGATTGACTTCTTCAAGAGGCCGAGTCGTTTGAATCGTCTATGGATAGAGATGGAAGTTAAGTACGGGGATCGAATCAAACCCGCGAAGCCCCAAAAGCGGATGAAAGCTCCTGGGAATGTTGGATCTGAGAATATTGTGGTTGCTCGGAGATACAAAAAGACTACACCAAAAATTTTACTGAGTTCGAATCAAGACAAGCCCAAGACTGAACAGCTTGAAGCCCAGAAACGGAAAACCATTGATGCTCAACAGTAAGTGGCGCGAGCAAGAAACCGCGTTTAGCTCGCAAATTGGATCCGACGCTGCTTAATAGCCCAGTAGCCAAAGTTCCTGAGGGGAAAGAAGCTGCCGATGCAGCGTGTGGACTTCTGCAAATTTCTAGTGTTGCTGGCGATGACCTTGGCTCAACAACTTTTATGGAGGATCTGGCAGGCACTTCTGCTGCTTCTGGTGAAGGTTTGTTCATTCCTTTCATCAAATGCCCTGGTGCTAGAATGAACCTCGTTGGCTCAATATCAAGTGTGGTTTCGAAACCTCCAAGAGGATTTGATCCAAATTTTCTTGAGCTCTTAGAGCATAACTTGGGCTTGTATTCTACAGAGTCGGCAAACAAGGAAGTTAACATTGTGGAAGATAAAGCAGCCAACGTCGAACACAAGGTTAGAAACTTTGGTTATTTTGTATTTTCGCGCTTACTTTACTTTTGTTGTTGCTTATTTTGTTTACGATTTTCACGTTGAGATTGGTGTTGCCAAGGGAAAAAAGATCCCTGAGGAGGCAGTTGCCAGTCGTCCTCAAGATTTGGCTTCTTCTTTTGTTCAACTTGGCGAAGGTAGCGCTTAGATGCAAGGTAAAATATATTTTGGTACCGTTTCTTGTTTGGTTTCGTCTTTGATTATTATATTTGTCTTCGTTTATTTTATTCTGTAAATTTTAAAGCATCACTGGAAAATATTGACTTCGAGGAGTTATCTCGATTGAGCGTCGCTACAGCCCACAAGGTTGTTTTTTGTTTTGACTTCTTTTGGTTCGTGTCATCTTATTTTTTATTTTTTCTTACTTGTTTGTACTCGTTCTATTTTCTTAGGTTAAGTTGATCAATGCGGCTTGTGCCTCGAAGTCGAAAACTGCGACTGAAAGGCTTTCTTTCTTGGAAAAAGAGAATGAGAGGCTTCGGGATGTCAATGACAAGCTTCGGAAAGACTTGACTAGAGTTGAAGACCTGTGGGATACTACTGACAGGAAGCTTAAGGCCCTTCAGAAAGATTATGACAAGAACCAAGTGGTGATTGATAATCTTCGAGAAGCCGTAGTTCGTGAGTCTGATGCTGCTAAGGAGGCCAAGACTCAGATGACCTCTCTTGAAGCTAAGTTGAAAGAAGCTGAGGAGTCTTTAGCCTCTTCCAAAGTTCTTGATGTTGAGAGAGTAATCCGAATCTTTGATTCGTACTCGAGCTCACTCAAGCAATTTGGGGCTACTCCTTATGCTTTGCCGGAAGAGTTAAGCGTGGATAGTTTCTTATCTTGGATTGAGGAAGAATTCGCTGGCCTCGGGGACATTTTTTCGATTGCAGGAGACAACTTTGGGCTTACGTGCTCTGATGGCTTTGGCAGATTTCTTGAGAAAGAAAGTAAAGACTTGCTCCTTCGGGTTGCCGGCCTTGGATTCCGTTTTTCTGATTTCGGAGACCTGTCCTCATCTTTCTCCAAGGAGATCGAAACTATGAAGCGTTGTTTCTTGCGAGACTTCTGGAACATTTATGGGCGCGACATGGCTAAGGATTCCTCTTGGAAGGAAAAATTTGTTTTTGAGTAACTCTTCTTTTTTCTTTTGTTTTTGGAAAAAAAATTTTATTTTGCTTTTTCATTTCTATCAGGACGAAGGTGAAGGCGCGGATGTTGAAAAGGATGATGAAGAAGAAGATGATGCCCTTGAGTCACCGCATGCTGAGGACGAAACGAAGTCTTCCCAAGAGGAGGGAGATATTTAGCTGTGAGGATGGAGAGTGATTTGTGTAAAAACTGTTTTAAGTGATGTTACTGATGCGAAAGCAACTTTGGCTTTTGCATTAACTAAAGTGCTTTGCTTTTTACATTAACCAAAGTTCTGGTAACTTGTTTGATTGTTGTACTTCGACTGTTGCGTTGCTCAACATTTTGTTCATATCGGCCTTGTGATTAACCTTGTTCTTTATTTCGTATAATAGTGTATGCGTTAGACTCGTAGATATGTTGTTCCCTGAAAAAAGCTTATCCTTTGTTTTCTTTGTACAAGATCATGGCCTTTAGATTTGTTTTTACTAGAGAATACGCTTAAGTATTCTTTGCTTCTTTTTGGACTTTTATGCTTGTCGTTGCTCTTGATGTTGCGAGGCTGCCTTGAAGCAAATGCACTCTTCTATAGGATTCTACTGCTGGTGAGAGTAACGTTGTATGAAGTATCCATGGGCCCTTTTTTATGGATGGTCCTTAGCCTGGAAAGGTCATGCCGTCGAGCGTTCTCGTGATTCCTGTTGCCTCTTGTTCCTAAGGAGAGGTTTGCTTCATTTTTTCTCTTGTTTGAGCTCGGGTTCCCTTCTCTTTTTATAGTGGTCTGTTGACGCTTGACGAAGTTATGGTTTCACCTAACATGGCGTCCTGTAGAAGGTACAGTTAGGTGGTTTGTTTTGGTGAGTTATTGCTTTGGCCTGATTGTCTTTGAATAAGTGCAAAAGGAGGCTTTTCCTTTTGGCCTTTGAAAAAGGTGTCCCCTCCCTCGATAGCCCCTTTGCATTTATTCATCACTCTTTAGGTTGAGCAATGTTTCTGAAAGAATACGTTCTCTTGTTTTGCTTTCCAAATAGGGCAACTTTTGTTGCTTTTTTCGTTCTCCTTGTTTAGTCTCGGCCTTGGGCTATTTTGCTCGAAGTTTTTGCGAGGTTTATTTTCTTAACTTCGGCCTCGGGCTATTTTGCTCGAAGTTTTTGTGAGGTTTATTTTCTTGACTTCGGCCTCGGGCTATTTTGCGCGAGGTCTTTTGCGAGGTTATTTTGTTGACCTCGGCCTCGGGCTATTTTGCTCGAGGTCTTTTGAGAGCTTATTTTCCTAACCTCAGCCTCGGGCTATTTTGCTCGAGGTCTTTTGCGAGATTATTTTGTTGACCTCGGCCTCGGGCTATTTTGCTCGAGGTCTTTTGCGAGGTTTCTTTCTTAACCTCGGGGCAGTTGTTGGTCGAGTACTTTCAGGGGGAATCTCCTTTATTGATTTTTGGAGAAATTTACATAGGTTCGCCTCATTAAAAACATCACCTCCAGTTTCTTGGAGACCCTTGTGTGAGGAAAAGAGTACGACCCTTTTGCGATGAGAAAAAAAATGGTACTTCGTATTTGTGCGTATAGTTTTGCACATTTACGAGGTTGACCTTTATAAAAAACTAAAACTTGAAAGAGATTGTACATCTTTGCTTGCCCTATTCTAGTTGTAGTATTTGCGGAGATGCTCCACGTTCCATGAGTGAGGTAACTCTTCTCCATTTTCGGTTGAGAGGTGATAGGACCCTGGCCTCGAGCATCTTGTGATGATGTAGGGTCCTTCCCATTTTTCTTCGAATTTAGCTAAATTTTATGCGTTGTGCTTTCTTTTGATTACCAGATCCCCGACTCTGATCTCTCTTATCTTTGCCTTTGGGTTGCGCCACTTTCGTGTCTGCCTTTGATATGACTCGAGGTTATGGGATGCAACAAGTCGGTCGACTTCGATTAGGTCTTTTTCCACCATTTCTTTTTCACCTTCTTCTTGGCTTAGGGTGACTCTTAGAGTTTTGGACTTGATCTCTTCAGGTACTACAGCCTCGGTTCCGTATAGCAATCTGAATGGAGTGAACTTTGTAGCTCTGGACTCTGTAGTGTTGTGTGACCATACTACGATTGGTAATTCGTCGATCCATTTCCCCTTTTTGTGATCGAAGAGCATCTTCCTTATGGCCGAAAAGATGATGCCACTGGCTCTTTCTACTGCGCCATTTGACTGTAGGTGATATACGGATGCATACTTTACTTTAGTGCCCATTGTCATGCAAAAATCTCTAAATGACTCGCTGTCGAATTGCTTTCCGTTGTCAACTGTTATATCTTTTGGTACTCCGAATCTGTAGATGGTGTTGTGCCAAAAGAACTTTTGAACTGTATACGAGGTTATCGATGCCAGAGCTTTTGCTTCGATCCATTTTGTGAAATATTCCACCACAGCTACCGCGAATCTGCAATTTCCTTGAGCTGTTGGAAGAGGCCCCACTAGGTCTACTCCCCATCTTTGTAGCGGCCAAGACGATGTTAGGAGCTGTAGTAATGAAGATGAGATCTTTCGGTGGCTTGCGTTCTTTTGACTCGCCTTGAATTACTGCTCGTGCTGGTATTCTTTTGGCTTCACTTGCTGAGCAGGGGTGAAATTGTCTTGTAGATATGACATAATTGGTGCTCTCCAGTCTTCCCAGCAGATGTGAGTGAGATATTGTTTTTTTGATTGAAGGGATAGTTATGACTTCGTAGATTACGTCTTTGGGGAGTTCCTCATTCTTTGCTGCTTTCTTGGTGAGGTCATTAGCCTCGTTGTTATCGTTTCTGTGGATGTGCTCCACAGTGAATCCCTTGAAGTACTTTTCCATTTCCCTGACTTCTTTGAGATAACTGATCAGCTCTGGCTTTCTGGCTTCGTTGTCGTTTTCGATGTGATCCCTTGCTATTTTCGAGTCCGTTTTCACAATGAAGTTTTATTTCCCTAATGATTTCATTTTTCGTAGCCCAAGCAGGAGTGCTTCGTATTCTGCCACGTTGTTTGTGATTTGAATTTGTTGATCATTGAACTCTAATCGTGATGCGAATCTGGTTTTGATTCCGCTTGGTGAAACTAGGATTGCGGAGATTGCTGCTCGTTTGTTGCAACACGCTCCATCACAGTAGACAGTCCATTGTTTCTTGTCTTCGTTTAGAATTTCATGCTCTGGAGAAGTCCAATCTGCTACGAAGTCAGCTAGTACTTGAGACTTGATTGCGTTTCATCGCTTGAATTCGATATTGAATCCGGAAAGCTATGCGGACCATTTGCTGATCCTGTTTGAAGCTTCTCTATTTGTGAATAGCTCGGCTAGTGGTTTGTCGGTGACCGCTGTTACTTTTTGGGCTTCGAAGTAATGTCTGAGCTTTCTTGACGCCATGACTAACGCGTATGCGATTTTTTCGAGCTCGGAGTACGACTTTTTGGCTCCGAATAAAGCTTCGGAGACGAAGTAAGCTGGCAGCTGCTTCAAAGTGCCTTCGATTTCGATTTCCTGCACAATTGTGGCGCTTACTGCTGATTCGGAGGCTGCGAGGTAAAGAAGCAGGTCATTTCCTTGAGCTGGTGGTGATAATTTGATCATTGCTGCGAGATATTCCTTTAACTCTTTGAATGCTTCCGATTGTTCTTCGCCCCAGTTGAATTTCTATGCATGTCGGAGGGTTTTGAAGAAGGGCAGACTTCTCTCAGCTGCTCTTGGTATGAATCTGTTTAGAGCTGCGATCCTGCCAGTTAGTTGTTGCACTTCCTTGACTGTCTTAGGTTCCTCCATGGATGTCAAGGCTTAGACCTTGTCTGGATTGGCCTCAATTCCCTTCGAGGTTACCAGGCATCCCAGGACTTTTCCTTTGGTTACTCCAAAGACGCATTTTTCTGGGTTTAAGCTGAGATTTGACAGCCTTAGGTTGTTGAAAGTCTCTTCGAGGTCTTTAATGTGGTCTGATCTTTTGATGCTCTTTACAACGAGGTCGTCTACGTAGGCTAACATGTTTCTGTCAATTTGCGACTTGGAAACTTTTTTGGTCATCCTTGAGAAGGTGGATCCTGCGTTTCTTAGCCCCTCTAGCATTCTGACGAAACAAAAGGTTCCGAAAGGAGTTATGAAGCTTGTTTTCTCCTCATCCTCTTGCTTCATCCAAATTTGGTGGTAGCCCGAAAAACAGTCTAGTAGTGATAGAATCTCGTTGTTGGCTGTATCGTCGACGACGCTGTCAATTCTGAGTAAGGGGAAATCATCTTTTGGGCAATGCTTGTTTAGGGTGGTGAAGTCGATGCACATCCTCCACTTTTCGTTTTTCTTTTTCACTGGGACAGTGTTTGCCAGCCATTCTGGGTATTGTACTTCTCTGATGACCTTTGCTTTCAGTAGCCTTTCGACTTCGGATTTTATTCCTTCTACTTTCTCGTCCGACATTTTTCCTCAGTTTTTGCTTCCTTGGCTTCGTTTCTGGGGTTATATTGAGGCTGTGCTCGATTAGAGTCCTGCTTACACCCTTTAGATCTGCGGCTGTCCATGCGAAGACATCTTTGTTTTTCCTTAGGAATGCTACCATATTTTTCATCTTCTTAAGGAGAGAGATCTGCCTCGATCGTGACTTCTCTGCCCATGATTCCTGGCTCGAGAGAAACTCGCTTGGTGTCTTGTGCTTGAATAGTTTTTTTTCCTTTTTCCGCTTTGAGTTGCGATGGACTCTTTTTGAATGATTCCGCTTGAGCCTTGTTGCTTGGTTGTTTCATTTCTGTCTGCAAGAGGTTGACGTTTTTTTTCGCCCGGAGTGATTCCTTGTTCGATGTCCCTTGCAACTTGCTGATTTCTGAATACTGTGATTATTCCATTTAATGCTGGAAGTTTCATGCAGAGATATGCTTGTCGGACAATGGCTTCAAAAGTGTTAAGGAAACCCCTTCCGAAGATTGCATTGTAAGGGTAGTACATATCGACTATGTCAAAGGTGACTCGCTCCGTTCTTGGATTGCTCATGTCTCCCAAGGTTACTGGTAATTCGATTTTCCCTAAGGCTCGAATTCTTTTTCCTCCGAAACCAATGAGTGGTGTTTCTGATGGTTGCAGCAAACTTCTGCTGATGTTCATTTGATCGAAGGCACTTGCGAAGATAATGTTGGCCGAACTACCATCATCTATCAATATTTTGGTCAGTTCCCAGCCTGCCACATTTGTTTCGATGACCATGGCATCAGTGTGGGGGTAACATTGGAGTTTGAGGTCTTGCTCGGTGAAGGTTATTGTGATATGAGACCAGTGAGTCCTTATTACTGGGCCCTCGGGTAATATTACGTGTACCCTTCTGAAGTACTATTTTCTTTGCCTTTTGCTTTCGAAGTCGACTGAAGATCCTCCTGCTATAGGCATCAATCCACGAGAGGGGATAGGACACTTAGAAGGTGTTGAACTTGGTGTTGGAGCGGATTGCATCATGGTTTCGTCTTTTCTTGCAGCGGTAGATTGGACTGAACTGTGTGCTTGTTGATTTGACTCTGACTAGGCTTGGTGCCATGCTAGTTGAGGCTGGTGGTATGTTGAGTAGGATTCCGAGTTCGTCGAAAGTTGTTGCTGTGGATTGCGTATTGTGGGGGATGCACTGCCAGGAGTTTGTTTGAACTGTGCGGCCTTGATTGTTGCTCTGATTCATTTCTTGCTTTACTCTGATGGATATGGGACATCTTCCTGTGCTATGGTCTGGGTTTTCACCATGGAATTGGCAAAACCAAGATCGAGAGTGGTTTTCTTGTTGGCCTCGCCCCCTTCCACGGCATCTGCCTCGTCTGCCCCTTCCTCGTATGGATGAGGAGTTGAATTCCTGCTTCGTTGCATTCGAATCATTGCCGTGTTGTCCGCTCTCGTTTTCTATGTTAAAGACTTGAGCTGGTCGGTTGTAGTTTTGCTTTTCATACGTGGGTTGCTTGTAATTTGCATTTGCTTTTCTGAGCATAGCTCTTTCGCTGACTCTTCTTCTATGGTCATCGTCTGATCTGCGGAACTTCTCCATTTCGTGAAATAGTTCGTGGAGGTTTCTTGGTTTATTTTTGACGAATTCACATGCGCATGGCCCTGGTCCCAATCCGTGGATGCATGCATCGATTGCTATTGAGTCTGGAATGTCATCTGATTGAGCCTTCAATTGGATGAAGCGTTTGAAGTATTGGGCCAATGGCTCTTTTTCCTCTTGCTTACATGCAAAAAGATCTCCCGAGGTTAATAGTTGCCTGTTGAATCCCTGGAAATTCTGAAGTACTTTTGCCTTGAGCTGTTCCCAGTTGAATATTGATCCTGGGCTTAGTCTCGTAAACCATGTGAGGGCCGGTCCTTCACAAGCTATATGAATGACTTTGCGAGAACTAGCTCGTTTCCTCCTGCCGAAGCCACGGCAACTTCGTAGCTCATCAAGAACTACCTTGGATCGCAGGTGCCATTGTATTTGGGCAGTGTGATGGGTTTGTACGAGGTTGGCCAGGGTGCATTCTGAAGGCCTGGGGATAATTGCGAATTCGCGTCGTAGCTTCTGAAACTCGCGTTGTGGTTTGTTGTTTCGAGGGGAAACTCTCTTTCGAGCTCCTGAATGTTTTCTTTGCTCGCGTTGAGCTCGTTTTGGTGTCTTAGGAGCTCATTCTTAGCCTCTGCAATTTTTCGCTCTTTCTCAGTTTCTTTTCTTTGGATCTCTGCTTCCTTTAGCAGATTTTCTTTTTCTTGTTTGAGTCTCTTGATTTTGGGGGGCATTGGAGATAGCTAGCTCGGCTGAAACTATTTATAGGGGCTAACCTCGTGCATTTACATGATCGTTTCTTCCCGCCAAAATTCTATAAACTAACTTGATTCCAGACGACCGTTGCTTCCCACCAAGCTCCGGTCTAGCTTCGTCGCAGGAAATGGATTCGTTCTCCTCTTCTTCGAGCTTTAACCTCGCGTGAGCCGACCTTGTCCGTTTTGCCGTCAGCTTCGTGACCTGAGGCTCAGTGTCGCCCATCTATCCTCTTCGTATTAACTTCTTCGGATCACCTGTCTTCGTGATTGGTAACCTCGTTGGTTCTCCATGCGAAGATAAAAGGTTTGTTTCTCAACTTCAAGGGGCGTCCGCCCAACAATGTTCAGTATTGAATGAGGTGCAAGCTCGTCTTCCTTACAGCAGTGTATTGTAGTTTTCAGAATGAGTGTGAATTGAATGGTAGACAGCTGCTGCAGCTGTGTACTATTGACTGAGACATCTTTTATAGTGAATCTTACTTAGGCTATCAGCTTCTTGTTTGTTTGATTCCTTTGTCTGTTTGAGGGGAAAGGTGCGTGTGCTAGTTAATCACCTGCTAGTTCCTATTCTAGAAATTCCAGGTTTTGGATCATAGCTGTTGTCATGTTCCCCTTTGATCTTTAGTTTCCTTTTTATGGCAACTGATTTCCATGCAAGAACTCAAGTGGAGGACTAAGTAATCTTTAATCTT
The DNA here is from genome assembly GCA_015342445.1 of Digitaria exilis. Classification (NCBI taxonomy): domain Eukaryota; kingdom Viridiplantae; phylum Streptophyta; class Magnoliopsida; order Poales; family Poaceae; genus Digitaria; species Digitaria exilis. The sequence goes on from JACEFO010001877.1 coordinate 1,360,674, forward strand.
TATTTTTCAGTGGCATGAACGCAGGCAGGATCTCACAACTTATGCTGGCAGCTGCTTGAATGGAAAGAGAGCGCTGCAATTTTTCTGAAACTATTCATGCTTTCACTGCTTTTGCACAACTGGAGATGATGGAACATATGGTTGCCACAGGAAGACATATATGGTACAGTGCAGTACATATATAGGCGTAGCTGCAGCACCATGTCTTTGTTGGCTAGTAGCTTGAACAGATTAAGTTATGAGCCCTACAGCTGATCCATCAGCTGCTTAACTTTGCGAATAATTCTTTCAGGAATCTTCAGTGTCCTAGGATCAGTTACCTCTAATTAACCACGGCGAGGAATCAGCTTTCGCGTCCATGATGATAAGGTCAATAATGCTGTATTGCTCGGGAGCACGCATGATTCGTCCAATCTTTGCAGGAAGAAAGACGAGGGGCGGTTTCAAAAGGGGCAAAAAGAGGAATGTGCAACACGGATGTGATCCTTGCAGTGGCATCATGATGTTCTCCTTGACGCATTGTGGTACCTTCTGATCAAAGGCAATTGACTTGCGTTCTTGAGTCAGGGCCTGTAGGGAACTATGAGCGCAATGAGAAGGCGAGGGTAACTTTTGTCTGGAGCTCCTTTTGTGGTAATGCATGCATGCCTGTGGAGCATATTGGCGAGCTGGTCCCTGCAGTGCAGGCGATGACGCAACGGTGACGGCCGGCGAGCTGATTGGTCAGTCAGGCTCAGACAGATACCTAGTCCACCCTCCCATACAATGTTCCCTCTCTATTTTTTTTTCCTCCTTCCCATTTGCAAATGAAAGCCAAGGAAATAAAAGCTGATGTGGTGCTGGTGTGATTGACTGGCCGCATCTGAATCATAGTCATAGACTCATAGGCTGCAAGAGCTGACCTAGGCAAGAGTCACAGTTGTGAGTGAGTGAGTAGCTTGAATGGACGAAGTGTTACACTGGGATATGCACATGGGTACCCTGAACTGAACTGTGCTCGCTGATAGCACATAGTACCAGTACTGTGCGTGATTGTTCTTTTGCGCCCTGTTTGGTCCGCTGATGAAAAGGCCGGCCGGCCGGCCGGCACATGAGCTAAAGGCAGTCAGCAACACCTCTTTTCCTGATGATCCCTCACACCCATGATTCGTCTGCCTCAATCATTTGCTACCGCCTGAAGCAGGAGCCTGGACACATACGCATCAGAACAGAATCCATGCTTGCATTTGCATGAACCTGTATTCAGCATCAGAGAACCGGCCGAACCCATCATGCACTCGGATACGCCGATGTACACTGTCGATCGTCTCCATCTGCGCCGTACGTACGTGTGTCGCCGTATCGGTCTGCAGTGTACAACGTAATGTCTGAACGTTGTTGGGGCTGAGAGCTAGCTCGAAACTGTTGTGCTACATTCAGCTCTGAATAACACCATTCAACTCAAAAGCATGGAAGGCACTGTGCTGATACATCCAGGTTTGTCTGCGGACAAGACGTGTGGCTATTACGCTCACGTATGTAAACACCATCATCTTTTAGCTCCATGCATGCACAGTTTTTGCTCACAGTGTGTCCATGTACAGTTTTAGGGACCGAATGATAACCATGCAGGGTCAGGTCGTACTTAGTGGTTGACTGGAATTTAGCAATTTGACAGAGGATATGCAGTGTCGACTTGACTGCTTTCCCTGATCACACACCTTCAAAGGCCAAATTGTAAAATTGATCGGAGCGCACACGTTCCACTCTTGATGGAACAAACGGACCCGATCTAACAAAAATGCAGAGGGGACTAGGGGAGGGCATCTGCCCCACGGTTGTTTCAGCTTAAATTCTCATTACTACGGAGGTCCTTTGAATAAATTTTACATCTATTTTTTATTTTACTTCATGCTTATATCCTGTAAATGAAATGAATTACTCCGGGAGGTCCTTTCAACAAGTTTTTAATTTATTTTATACTTCATATGTTATGTGAATGAAATGAAGAAAAATCAAGTACTTCTTTGATATGTTTTTTGAAATTCCATAATAAATTTTTTTAGTGTTTCACATAAACAAAAAAAAAGAAACGAAAAGAAAAGATTGGACTAGTGCCCAGCCGAATCCTTGGTCTTGCTCTCAAAATGTAAGGTTCCAGGATACATATATAAGTAAGTAGCCATATCTGCCACATTAATCTTCGAGCTCTTTTACGGTGCCTTATACTAGCCCATGCTACTGTTCAATAAGGACTAGTATGAAAAGATCCAACGGCTACAATTAATTGCATACTACTAAACTTATATATCGAGGTATATGTAGTATATGTGAGTAATATGGGTAGTATGAGGGTATTATAGGAAAAAATATTTGGATAATTTTTTTTAGGAATGTCTGATAGGATTATAAAGACTTTCTCATCTGCATTTCACTCCTCTCTCTCGTGTGACCGGCGGCGATGTTTGGATCGCTGCAGCGGGATGAAGGACGGTGACGTGGGAGGCCTTGGGAATATGCACAGTACACTCTTTGTGTATTGTTATATCAAACTCCATCATCGACAAGCCATGCTTATCTCAAAGTCAGTCCTAATTGAAATCTAAAATAACTTGCGTATGATTTCTTCTAATCAACTTGGTCGTGAAAGTCGGAAGGATGCACATTCACGCTGCCATCGTCAGTGAGAGGGCGTGCAGCACCACGTAGCCAACACTCACCTACCTGCTGTTGATGGCGAGTAGATGGTGGCGTGCAGTCACCGCTGACGCCCGGTCGAGCAGGCAACCAAGCTAGGGCGGCGGCCGGTTACGGGGACGGGCAGGAGCAACGCAGGTAGGCTATGGCGGCGGCCCGGAATCGGTGACGTTGGGAGATCGGAAAAAATATTAGATGCCTAATCTGATAAACAATAATTTCTAAATTAACCCTGTTTATGGATGGTCAGATCTTCGCCATACTACATACTACCAACTAGTAGTATAAGGCACCCTAAAAGAGCTCTCATCTTTGTCTCTTTGTCTCACATTCTCTCTCTGCTACATGTCCACTATCCGACAGAACCTTTATGAGAAAATGGATGGCTCGGCATATAGCCGCCTAGGAACATAACCACATGGTTGCTTTGTTCTCTACCAGATCTACATCCATAGCTTAACAAAAAAAAATACGCCCCCTATGTGTCGGGTGTCTAAAATTAGAGATAATTTAAGGCCACACAGCTTGTGGTTAATAAGGCCCTAATAGTTTTTCTTCTTTTTTACCGAGGTTTGCAACATGCTTTGGTGTCATGCCCCTTGCTAGAGGTACTTTTGTGAGTAATCTCTCGCTTGCTCACGTAGAGGAATTTTTGTTGAAAACCCATGCTGATTTCTGTATTGTTGTGGTCTAGAGACATTGTTCCCTTGACTTAGGATGAAAACTGTGAAAACTATTTATCGATTGTTGTTTCCATCACTTCTCCAACATAGAGGGGCCACAGACCCTCTAATATACATTTATGTATCTTCTATATATACATTTATTTAAACTTTTTTGTGAATATAATATCATAAAATATAATGGGTAAATAAAACTTTTAAACTTTTGACCAAATATGATGGTAATTGTTTAAATATACCACAAAAATTGTCTAATATTTAAATTCCGCTATTTGGACTTAGCGTCCGCTATAGCGCCCGCTATCCACGATCCGCTACACAAACACTAAGCCGCTACCACACCGCTAAACGCTATTTAGTACCTTGACTGGGGGACTGAGCTTGAGAGCGCGGCGGTGGCGATAGGGATGAAAACAGATGTTATATAAATTTAACAATTATGCATGGAAATAACTATCAGTGTTTTAAATCGCAAGGTAAGACATTTAGCATTTAAAATCCTAAAGCAATTAATAGACATCATGGATCTATAGTGGGCAACAACTGCTAAATCGCAGCAAATAGCGGCATCCTCCTCAATCAGCTATAGAAGATATTAATGTCTATAGCCATCTAATTCAAATATTGATAAATGCAAATATTTATTTTTTTGGTGGATTTGGATTCAAATAAATATGGATAGTATGAAATGTGTCGAATATAATTTGGATATAGATAAACATCATAATCTAAAATAGATATCTGACTTGTATCCTAATTTGGATATAGTTGGCATAAGAAATTTCTGATTTGAATATGGGTTAGTCTCCCATTTATGTAAACCCCCTGGGTTGGACAGGCGAACGAATAGTGTCCGGCCATCTCATTATATCCTCTAGCAGATGCGAAGCACGGAGGCAGGGTGGCGAGAGTGGCCTTAGCTGTGAGGAAGCCACTTGAGATGCCTACGTAGCTAGAGAAGTGAGGTCACCGGCCAAGTTAATTTGTCATTCCTCGTAGCTGAATTAGTTATTAGTTGGACGGAGAAAGATTGAAAATATTCTCTAGAGGAAGAAGAATGATTGTGTACGGAAGGTTCAGGTTCAGATTCGATGGCAAAGCATGTAGCAACAAGAAAATAATATATTTAGGAACTCGACTAATTAGGTGACATTGTAGACATAAGACATCCAAATTGAAGTCCAAACAACAACGGACTCGGAACCTAACCTACACAGTCTCGACTCAACATCCTTTAGTTTGTTACCTACAGGGTTTTCCAAATTTTAATATAAATTTCTTTCTAATCACTTTCTTATAGCCCTGCAAAGCGCTAGTTTTGTGTTTTGTTCCCTAACTTAGTTTTATTTTTTCCTTTTATTAATTAGGAAGCTTTTTAAACTAAGGATGTGATCTGAACGGATCAACGGAGTGGCAGCTTTTAATAAGGCAATTCAAGCATTTCTCCTCGTTGGCGTGTGCATGAACCAGATGAGTATGATGCTCATTCATCATCTCACGCTGAACAGAGCGACATGGCATTAATTCACAAGAGCTGATCGGAAGAAGCTGAAAGATGAGTTATTACAACAATGTCGGCAGCCATATCAAAAGATCACCAATTAACCGGCTGCTCACATCACACAGCTAGCTATGGGTGGAAGCGCTGCATGCAGGCGTGGCAGGTGATCTCGAGCGCCGCCGCCGCCGCCGCGGAGCCACCGCCGACGACGAGCCGCCTCGCGGCGATCTGCTTCATGCGCTCCACCCGCTCCACCTCCTCCCGCGCGCGCTCCCATATCGCCCTCGCGCGCGCGAACTCCCTCTCGGCGAGCTCCACCTCCCGCCGCGCCAGCTCACGCACCCGCTCCGCGTAGGCGCGCTCCGCGCACGCCATCCTCGCCTGCTCCGCCGCCTGCTGCTTCACCGCCCGCGCCTCCGCCTGCTGCTTCTGATGCCTCGCGCTGGCCGCCGTCGCCGTCGCCATTGACGACGACGGCGGCCTCCTGGTGTTGTCGTTTGCGAGCGGCGGCGGCGGCGGCGGCGGCGGCGCGGCAGGGTGCGGCCTTGGGCCGATGCTGATGGAGAGGTCGAGGTCGAGCTGCGGGTGGTGGTGGTCCGGAGGGGATGTTGAGACGACGTCGGCGGCGCGGAGGGCTCGGGATCCCGGCGAGGGGAGCAGAAGGAGATGGAGCTGGATATCTCTCTGGCCTTGATCCTCCATGGATTATGGAAATGGAAGAAGATGAACCAAGAAGTTAAGGGCGGTAGATGAAGTGGTAGGAACGAGCGAGGTATCTAACTAGCTCTTGCTTGCTAGGTAGTTGATGAGGTGTTTGTTTGTAAATATTGACATTGTGTAGTATAGGGGGTGTTTATATGTATCCTCTAGCTGGGAGAGCCAGTGAGCATACCAGATGTGATTTTACTGGTATGCCCCTTGCTATATATTATCTGAAAGACATGGCGGCATGGCAGGTAGTTAGGGACATCTATCCATGGTTTAGGCAGCTGTTGCTGATTTGTGTGGTCCAAAAGGAAGGCCTGGACAACGAACAACCTAGCTTGTGGACGCAGCTGCATCTAGTCATCAAATTCATGGTTGCAACCTTTGTAGCCTGTCTACGCATTAGTTTCCACTTCTTTTTCCTTGTGCGATTTCTTCGGTACTTTGTATATATCATCAGTGGTCAACTGGTCATAGCCAAAGCGTTTTTTGTTGTTTGTTGCTTGTATATATGATGCTGTGGAATAAGCCGTAGGTTTTGATGTCATTTGTGGACAGGGATCAAACTTTTTTTTTTGTCCAATTTTCAATGACATATAGTTCATAAAAGAAAACATTGACAAACTGAAATTAGGCGTCATCACCAGGTGGCGCATGTGCTCAGGGCCGGCCCTGACCTTTTGGTGGACCGGTGCCGCAAAAAATAGAGGCCCTATTCACCATAAAACATACTTCATCCCAAATTATAAGTCGTTTAACTCTTTTAGCCCAAATTTGATCGCTCGTTTTATTTAAAAAATTATACAAAATATCAGAAAAAATTTATGGCTTACTTTACTAATAAACGTTTTTTTGAAAAATGACTTGAATTTGACTATGTTTGTACAAATTTTTTGAATAAGACAAACGGTCAAAATTTGACCTAAAAAGTCAAACGACCTATAATTTAGGATGGAGTAAGAGTATATATATATATATATATATATATATATATATATATATATATATATATATATATAGGATAAATCCTTTCTACACCCACGTGTAGCTACACCCATGTCCAAAAAACCATGTTAGGGATGTGTACATACTCATTTATTATTTTGAGTATGTACACATACCTAAAATAAGATTTATCAAAGTGCTAACCATGAAAAAATTTGAGTGGAACTCATATTTTTTTTACACCTTATGATATATTACATTTTCTGTATAGAAAAGGGAGTATGTCCACATACTTCATGAATAAAAAAAATATGTCGACATACTACTTTTAAAAATCAAGTATGTGTACATACTTTATTTAGAAATGTCAAGTATGAAAAAATACCTAGTAATTTGTGAGATACACACATGGGTGTAGCTACACGCGGGTGTAGGAAAAACTCGTCCTATATATATATATATATCAAGTATATTAAAAAAATCTTATTGCCATAACTCATATTCAGTTGTCCACACAATCTAGCTAGCAAAGCTCATACTCATAAGCCTATGCGTATCTTGTTCAATAGCTACCCTAAATATTACCAGAGCTCCCAACGAAGCTGCTGCTGGCCACACATTCGGTCATCTTCAGACATGGACACGGCGACTCGGCAAGGGCTACTGGCGTCCACCACCTGACCACCGGCGCTTGGACAGTCGTTGACTTGATGGTGGAGGCCCCCAATTTTGGGAGGCCCGGTGCAGTCACACCGCTGGCACCGGCTCAGGGCCAGGCCTGCATGTGCTTTGCTGCAAGTATATTATTCTAGACTAATTAATTTTTGTTCCCTGTGTATTCTTCTCTTCTTCGTCATGGAGAGGGCACCATGAGCTTACTAAGCATTATGAAGGCGATCTCTCTCTGCATAGCACAATTCTCCAACTCAACATGAATGCTCACATTTTTCTTTAACAAAAGGTTATGTGCGTTCACATGCATGAATGTACCTTCACATGCATATCAGCATCTTCGTCAACACTGTGTTTTAAAAAATATACGGAATCATTTATATTCTAATGTAGTCATGTAGATACTCATATTACTAGAATCTGGGATTTAAAAAAAAAATAGGGAGAGGGATCCCCCCTCCCTTTTCTTTATCATGCAAGACCTTAATTTCTGTAAACACATTCATAGTTGATGCATGACCTTTTATAAGCTCACAGGGAGGGATCTGCCGACCAAATCCACAATGGGGGCACACAGGGGGAGCTCAAGATGTTGTTTCATGGCTGCTTTTGTTCCACATGCTGCGTGTCTAGCTTTACGGGTTGGCAATGGCGCAATAATGCGTTGCGTTTGCATGCATGCATGCACATGTTCTCCTCCGATCCCGCGCGCGCGCGCTAGACGGGAGAATGAAGTTTCATGCATGCCTGCTTGCATTGGGTGCATGCTGAGCGAGAGCTTTATGGTAGGCCTAGGTTGTCCGTCCTGTAAAAAAGATAGAAACCACACAAAGGCAAGGGGTTCGAAAAGTGACGAGAGAGAGAGAGAGAGAGATGAAATACTATTCGGTTACAGGCAATGGAGTTTCTTCTTTGGAGCTTGCCTCGTTGCCTTTGCTCTTTTGCAGCTTCGATCTACTGCTTTGTGGGTGTATTGGGATCATTCACTAATTGATGATTCATGTGCGCGTGGTGTTCTTGTTTGTCTCTGCTTGTTACTGATGGATCATCTGGCTCTAATTATTTGCTAATTTCATCATGCATAGGAGATACTCTCTCCTTTCCACTTTGTAAGTCATTCCATATTTTCTTAGAGTCAAACCATTTTATGTTTGACTAAAATTGTACACAAGATCATAAAGATCTATGACACCGAATAGATATACTATGAAAATATATTAATGAAGAAACTAATACTATTTTATTTGGTATCACGAATGTTCATGCTTTACTATATTAATTTGATCAAATTTGAGATCGTTTGACTTTCCATGCTTTACTGTATTAATTTGATCAAATTTAAGATCGTTTGACTTTCCAATAAAGTTGGAGTGATCTACAATTTAGAACGAAGGAATCGAAGTAGGAAGAACATCAGCATCAATTAACACACAAATTCTATTTGTGGATATATAATCCCATTGTGTTATTACATACTCCCTCCGTGCCATAAATGATGGCGTTATGAGATGCGTGCACGTGTTATTTTCTCAACTTCGACTCGATCTGTAGAAAAATATATGCAACATTTATATCTCTAATAAATTTGTTAAAAAACTAGATTCAAATATTTATATGATGATACTATTGACGTATATAAATATTAATATTATTTTATATATAATTGGCTAATGATCAAAGATGTTGTTTTTCTTGGGAAGCGAGAATAACATCTATTTTGCAACGGAGGGAGTATATTCAGCGACAATATTGTAAAGGCGCACAGTTACAATTCTTCATTGCCCTAGCCTCTTAATTTTCCAGAAACTTTGACACATTTTTTTGCTTTGTTTTTAGAATGTATTGGAAAGATAAAGATGAACTATAGCTAGGACTTACTAAAGCTAGCTGCCCCGCCCAAAGTGGTAGATACTGCATTGCTCCCAGCTGTTAACTCGCTCTTTCACACAGCATCAATCAGAGTGATCGATGCTAGTAAAAAAACCAAGGCAGGCCTGCAGGGCACATAGGCAGGGTCCATAAAAAGATGCATGATTCTATTTCCCCTGGGGATCTCTGCTGTGCTCTAGCTTGCATGCATTGTTGCCACACCTGCAGGGGTACGGTATTGCGCTCTCCTAGATAACACAGCTTAGTGGCGAGAAAAAGATTGAGGTGACTCCAAATCAGTCACTGGCTAACGGCCGGACTGGCGCCATCGGAGGAGAGCCAGACACCTGCATGAAATCATCGCATGGCGTCTGCATGGGGGTAAAGCAGCCTGCCTCTTTTGCCCGGGAGATGACATCACCATGTGTAGGCCTTGTCTGCCATGGGATCTGGGCGAGATCCTACTAGTGTAAGCAACCATGCAAATCCCAGCTGATTTTGGGCGGTGAGATCATCCTCATGTTAGGAATTAATAATCATGCATGGCAAAACCTTTAGCAAAAGCGTTTGTCCATTCCATGTGGTCCAGAGTCAATGTGTTCATGATGAGTGGGGCCTTAGCTTAGTTTCTTGATGAATTTTGTTAACTGGAATGAATGTGACAAGTATAGGAGCTGAGAGGGTACAGTATTTTCGTGTAAATGGTATCAAATAATTCTCTGATGGTTATGATTCAATTTGAGCGAATGAACATGCCTACGTCTATTATATTTTTCGCAACAAAGTTACAAAACTAAATGCTCTGTTTGTTTGGAAGCAGCCGCGCTGATAACAGTAAATCTGACCGCTGTAACATATATAATTTTTTTATGTCCAAGATTAATTTTAAGGGCTATATAGATGTATGGAAGTACTGTGCTTGCTGCTTAGCAGGTCCTAATTAACCATAACCTACTGATGGCCAAACAATTAACTAAAGTGACATTGGTTATCAGATCACAGAGAATGTAGCATGCCAAATCCCACTTTTTGGGTGCACGCAGTGGCTTTTGCTGGAGCATGGTAAAAAAAGAAGGCAGGGCATGCAGGGTAAAATTAAAAGGGAAAAAAGACTGCACAAGATCCAACAAGTGCATCCGAGTGCGTGGGTTTTGCTTTATGTGGGGGAAAAGCTGGGATCAAAGGGGACATGGAGCATGTCAGGCCACCATGAATTTATGTATCCATGCATGCATGTAAGCTCTACCTAGGTCAGTTTTACTTGGCTTTGGGGACCCTTGTGCTCTCCACTAACTTAATTCTAGCCTGCTACCACTGCAACTACACTACTGCACCAATACATGTCACTACTACTCGTATCATGTGATCTCACCAATGCTACTAGTTACTACTAGTAGTGAGAGCTTGCGACATGTTGGTATGAGAGCTTGAGGCAAAGAACCTGCCCTTTTGGGCAATTATTTATGCATCATGGTCCTCCTTCAACGGTGCCCAGCAGCCAAAGCCCAGTGTACAAGAGAAAGAGAGCCTTTGGCCAAAGCATGAATCAGCCTCCACAAGACAAGGGTTTAATTTTTGCCCATTTCGATCTTGGACTGTTCCTTTCACTCCCCTATGCCTAGCTCTCTATCCTTTGCTTTTGCGCTTTCAAGGAAACCACTGCTCCAAAGCCACTACTTTGGGCACATCACAGCACTACACAGTACAAGTCCCTGTGTGAGTTCATGTAGGGTGGTGTGTTGTCAAAATTTGCAGGCTTCACTATTGCTCAGGTCATTGGAAAAGGGAGGGAGACGCTGACCTTACACTGTCCATGCTAGCTTTACATACATATCTTAACCTGAGTGAGGGCCACAACGCTGGGAATGTACATTCTGTCAGGTAATATAGCACAACACCTCTGTCATTGGGCACTCAGCTCTTACCGTAAGGTCTGATTTTTTTTAAAAAAAGAAAAGAATAATATCATTATCATGATCAAGGTCTACATCACAAACCACATTACAACTACGGGTTGATAGGCTAAACAAAAGAGACCGGGGACAAAAATGCAGCAGGGATATGGATGAAGCCCTAACTTTATTCTACTTTCAGTCATCGTATATTCCAAATCTTGCTGCAAAGTTTGACTACATAGTAAGACTGTGCTAGAAGTTTGACTACATAGTAAGATTGTGCATTTGTGCTAGAAGTTTGATTGATGCTTAAGGGATCAGACCTTCATTCTAACTAGAGGCGTTTTTTAATAACGTCGGCTTTAACAAATAATTGAAGTGATCAGTTTTGGAGTAAGCTATTTACTAGTTGCAGTTTCTGAAAAATTTAAGATAGACGGCACATGAATACTAGAAAATATAAATTAGATCTTAATTTCAATTAATCTTCTCTAAGGAAAATCAAGTCTGTCAAAATGTAGACTGTATTTCAATAAAAAGTATTTTTGAAGAGAGTAAAACTGATGAGTACATCACCACGCTGGACACACACGAGCCGGCCTAATCTTCGAGTTCAACTTTATCGTCAACTTGGACAACAACTTTGGTTCGGTTTCAGCTAGCAATCCTGCACCAAATCGGCGATATCTCCAACATCTGGCATCCAAATGAGGCGTTCTTGGATATGTTGAAAAGCTAATGATGACATGCTTCATTTGGATCTGGTCCTAGATCCAGAAGGTTCGTGGATCATGCTGTGTGACCACGATAAGGTGTTGTGTCTCCTGTTTTGGGCCAACTCAGACCATGTATCGTGTTGGACCTATAACCTAAGTTGTGGTCGACCCCCTGGTCACCCCCAACCCTAGGATGCCCCCTTTGCTTCATAAACTCAGTAACCACCGCTGTTTAGTCTTGTGTTTTGTTTAGCGTCTTGTTTCCTTCGAGAAAATGAGATTGATTATTGTAACTGTGGTGACAATTCCTTTTATTGTGATCCAAGGCCTCTGTTCTTACATCTCCTCGACTATGTCGATTAGTCCTTTCGATTCGAGTGCCCGAACCCTTTTCAATTGCGCAATTCACATTTGCAATTCTCAGATTGTGTGTTTACCGTTTTCTTGCTCATGTTCTCGATTCGTTTGCGGGGAAAAAGGCTTCTTACCAAGTTGTGCTTGGTTGATAACCAGCCAGCGGTTGCAAGGACGAAATCGTAACGGATTCGAAGTGGGACTGTCAACGTCGAGTCTCCACCAATCGAATTATTCTCTCTACCTCTCAGGAGATCGGGCCGTGTCCTATAAAAAAGACTGCTAAGAGCAACAAATTAAAAATAAATTCCTATTAAAAAGGTTTGGAATTTTAAACATGCATATGCCAGAATAATAAAAGCCCACAGGGCCAGAAGCCATCATCATGGCATGAGGTAACTGGTACCTGGCCTTTCTTGGAGGCCCACTAGACCACTAAACCCACGCGGAAGAGGATGAAAAACGACGCAAAAACACCACGGAAAAATGAAAAAGGAAGGGAAAATATTTTACGGCTCGTCGTCCCTCCACGAAAACGAAGTCCAGCGGACAATCGAATCGAATCCAGAAAAAATATCGCAAAATCTCTCGCGGCCGCGGCGACCGGAAGAAGAAGAAGACGACGGCGGCGGCGGAGATGGCGTGCCGCGCACTCGCGCTCCGCTCCCTCCTCCTCCCCGACCCGCTCCACCGCCTCCCGGCCACCGCCTCCTCCTCGGCCGCGGCGCCACCGGTGGGGAGGGCGCCCCGCGGCGGCGGCCGCCGCCCGCACCTCCGCTGCTGCTCCGGCGGCGGTGGGGACCCCGGGCAGCCGCCGCAGGAGGCCGTGCTCGAGGCCATCTCCAGTAAGTCGTCACCCCCCGCCGCTTTTGCTAGTTGCTTCGCTCGACGCTTGCTCAGTTGATTGGTGCTCCCTCCGTTTCAATTTGTGAGGCCAAGTTTAGCTTGGTACAGTTTTCAAGATACATTTTGACAACCCATTTATTTCATACTATGTTGATTATGATTATAAACTCACTATTGTTGGAGATTGGAGAGTATATTTGATTAGGAATCTAAACATATGAATATTGTATTATTATAGTTAAAAATCATTGACCAAATTATTAATCAAGGTTGTAAAGTTTGAATATTGAAATCCATGTGTGCCTTATAAACTGAAACAGAGGGAGTAATTAATAGTTTGTGGATATTGGATACTGTATCACATATTTTTATGCGATTGTTACATTCCTAAGGATAATTCGGATAAATAATTTTGGCTCTTTTTTTCATGAAATTTGTGTAATGTCTTTTGATTGTCCCAACGGTAGTTTCGGCTACATTTGTTCCTTAGTCTTGTATGCATTGTTTGCCTGCAAGCTTGTAGGCATGGCCTGCCGAGGATTTTCTATCCTCCATGGTAATTTAACATATTGATTCATGGTTTATGCCCGTTCAAAAGTTTGGCAATCAAGGTTCATACATCAAGTTCATCTAATTGTGGTGGTAGGAGTAGGACAGAAAAAAAAATCTATTAGAAGCCCCATGCGTTTCGCTAACTGATGCCTAGGGCCACAGCCCTGGTGGCCCTACGCCCAAATCTGCCCCTGCCCTCGTTCTTGAATGTATGCAATATTTTGTTTTGTTTTTAGGATGTTGTATTATTCTAATCTGTTGTAACATTGTGTTGTGGTATACTTACCTCCTGTCGTCAATATTGCAAACTTCATGATTTCAAAGTATTTGCTAAGAGAATCACGAGGTAGCTTGTTATAGAATAATAGAAACAATTTTATGTACATGTACACGAATTGGATTATTGATCAATGTATGATGTGAAAAATGCTTATATCGGCATACTTCTGAAGCTTGCCTCATATAAGGAAAGATACCTTTTTCAACCGAGTCAGAAGTTTTTCTAGAGTTTTTGCCGATGCTTTACTTAATAGTAGCTTTTATTTTTCTGAAATCAGAGATAGCAAGGTCCAAAGGAAGGGTGGCACACACAACAAATATGGTCATGGGTGGTACTGTGACAGATGACAAAAGTGATGAGTGGCTTGTTCTGGATCAGAAGGTGTGTCTCAATGTTCAACTTTGTCCTATTTGTCGGCCAAACTTACATCAATATGGACCTTCAAATGGACAATCTAAAGGGCACTTGTTTTTGAGGGATTCAATGGCAACCCAATTTTTCCATCCACCCTAAAATTCCTCTTTTTTTGTATTTTCCATGTGGAAGTAACAGCCTGGTGACATAACATAGCTTCTGTGTTCATTCGAATTGTAGAATTTATCATATGTTCCTATTTCATCCAATGGTGGACCATTGGAAGCTACAACACATGATTTGTAACTTTATGATATACCAATTGTGGTATTCTTTCTATGTACTGAATACTGTTTTACACCCTTTTCTCGGGAAACACGATAAGATTGGGAACATGTCAACCCTGCAGATATTCATGGAAGACTTTCATTTTCAGTATGCTTTATCATGATTAATTCATCAATTTGTGTGCAACAGATCATCTCTGGTAACTCCTAGGTTTTTAATTAGAAATTTGAAGAACCTTGGAAACTGTCTCTACGTTTTATTTAGGCATTTCTTAACATGCTATGCAATTTTGCTTCACAGGTAAATTCATACCCCACAGATAGAGGATTTACAGCAATTGGTACTGGAGGTGATGATTTTGTTCAGTCAATGGTAGTTGCTGTTGAATCTGTTCTTCAAGAATCCATTCCCAAGGTTAGTAGTTTTCAGTTCTCATAATTTCCTTGTAAATAATGCTTTTATTGAGGAAGATGCAGCTACCTGGATTTTAGATTGCAAGTGCTCTGCATATTATCAACATTCCTACATATCTTTTCCGTATTATTTTTCTTGGATCATCTTCATATATAACCTAAAATGGTTTGCACAGGGTCGGGTGTCTCAGAAGTTATCTTCCAGAGGAAAATATGTTTCTGTCAACATTGGACCAATTCGGGTTGTTTCTAGTGAGCAGGTAACCCAATGTTTCTCATCTATTCAAATGCATCTTTACTAGGAAATGGATGCCAATATCAATTCATTCCGTTTCACAAAGATATTTACTCATTGAAGCTTTCATGTTGCTTTTCAGGTCCAAGCCGTGTATCGTGCCATGAGAAGCGATAACAGGATGAAGTACTTCTTATGAAGTGCAACTACAGATCATATATGTTTCATTCTTCGTTCCATCTTGTAAAATAGAGTTCTGTCATGCATTCTGTCATACTTGTGAGTACTGAACCAAATGGAAAGTTTGTGTTAATTGCTTCATTTCTAGCTGGCCCTCATTTTGTGTAATGTGTTTCTTACTTGCAGGCTGGAGCTCCAGTGAACTGAACAAGAAATGCGAAATACTTATTCTGCTACACTCGATCCTAAACAGAAGCGGCTGAAACGATTCACTATAATGTATCTTTGTTGGTTTGGGTTACATTCTGCAGTGTAGTAGCCATGTTTAGCTACTGCGCGTGGCTTCAGTTACATTATACTCAGTGATGTATTTAATTGTTTTTATATTATATAGATATTTCATAGTATAATGCTGTATATTACTGTTTTGTGTTATAGATTTTTCATAGTACGTCACCTGACCTCTGCGTAGCAGTCGGGAGTATTCCATAATTGGGAGTGGATGTTGCTAAGCTTGGCCCTAAGCTTTCCCCTAGGGCTCCGTTTGGATCCTTGGAATTGTAATTCATTTTAATAATCATAATTTAAACATATATTAATTAAACTAATATAATTGTACATGGAATATATTTGTATATTATTGTTGGCGAGAGAGATGATTATGTGCTACACTTCTGACATAGGGAAGGGAGTCGAAAAGTGTGTTATAAGTTGTACATTAGAAACATGCATGAGGATATGTAGAATCGATTTTTATCTCCCACTCATGAATTAATATAAGCTTATACTACTTTGGAAAGTTGTGGAACGCAGCATTTCAAGACAAATAGCCTACTATATTGTGTAGATTTCAATTCCTCAAAATGAAGACATCCAGAGGCCTAAAGAAAATATGAAGCCCGTTGGCATCCCCATATGCTCTTTGAATGCATTTGAACGCTACATTTCAAGACAAATAGCCTACTATAGTGTGCTTTCTTATCATAAATTTAACAAAAGTCAGCTTTTTAGTCCTCATACTTACAGCCTTATGACATTCACAAGAGTGCGTTAGAAACAGTTAATCTTGGTCATCCAAGATGACTAAAACATATGAATAGTGTAATGTGTATTGGTGTATACAAGTCGTTGCAACGAAGTGTGCCTGTAAAGTTATGGAGAACTTGTGGGAAAGTTGTCTTGCAGTTGGTGTACTGTGTACTGTACGTCATGTAGCCATGTAGGATTGTAGGGTATGGTTCATGGAGTTCAGTTCACCATGTCAAATGATAACATAGTATTGTACGCATGTAACACAAAGGTCTCTAAATTGTGAAGTACAATGGTCTTTCTTCCCAGTAGGCCTGGTTTATTCAAATAGGTACAATCAAATTCATAATTATTCAAACCACAACATAGCAACCAATGAAAAAACGAGCAAAATAAATTACAAATAGCCTCCCAAATAATGGATCTCCTTTACATATGGTACTAAAGCGATGGGCATCTTGGCAGCAATATATCCAGGGGAATTCACAATAGCCAAACTATCGATTCATGTAGATTTGTGGCTCTGGAGTTGTGATTGTCCTTCAATCGTCCTACAAAAAAAGACGTGGTTAGGAAACTGTGTTAACATGATGTTCATTGTTGCCCTTAAAATAAAGACATAATAATGTCCATTGTTGCCCTAAAAAAAAGACATAATAATTTTCATTGTAAAGAGAGTAAGGGAAGTGAATATCATAGCTAACCAGTTGGTATTGTTTCTCTTCTTTATAGTAGCGGTTGAACCCTAGAGTATCCTTGATCTCCTGGAAAGATGGCATGATGCTAGGTGGAGGCACACCACCATCTTTTATAGAAATTAAAGCATCCTGCATGTCAGAGATACGATTGTATTCATGTAGGAATGCTCTCGGCACGAAAAATGAAACAAATGATAAGTTACTCAACAGAAAATAGTTGTGATTTTCTTTTATAAAAAAATAAAGACGGCTCACTACTCGACTACCCAATATTTGCTGAAAAAGAAAAAACGCTTGCGAAAACATTGTTGGGATTCTGTTGCATATGTGCAAGAGGTGTGAACAGTAAAGGGTTTTCAGTGGAGAATGGTGGAAAACCTTCTCAAAGACAACGATTGTGTGGGGACCACTAAATGAAACTACATAAGATTCATCAGGCCTGCTGTAGATAGGAATCCTAATATCAAGGTAGGTGCTCTGGCCAATCAGAATTCAGAAATAAGAGATGATTGCTTAGGATGTCAAGACATATCTACTAGACATGTGCACTTTTCATGGGATGGAGCCATGGAAGGAATACTAAGAGCGTCTCTATCATCACTCCTTGTCATCACCAATACTGAAAATATGCCATTTGAGGGATACAGAAGTGCTCCATGAAAAGCCAACGGATAAATTAAGCCGAAAAATGATCAACAAGAACTGAGACTACCTTGTGATTGTGTTCAAACAAAATAAATTTGTGACTCATTCATCCTTGATAACAGAGATAAATAAAAAAAGAAAAAAAGCCACTTGCTTCATATGTATAAGAACACAAACCTTCATTGCACGCATTGACACGCCAACTAATGATATAGAATAGATTACGAGGCTGTAACCAATTTTCTCAAGTTCAGCAGGGCTCAGAAGGGGAGTTTTACCACCTTCAAACATGTTTACCTGCAAAACAGAGTGTAATGCTTCATGGGTCATGTCACTGCTAAAGGAAGGAACAACTTCAATCAAATAATTAAAAGAGACATTCGTCCTTGTTGATGACGAAACATGAGCAGTAAAAGTAACTTGTACAGTAAAAGCAATCACACCCCATTTCATCGCTATATATCACATCCAAAATTTCAACATCGAAATGTGGCTCAATTCTAATTTATAGAACATCTATGTGTTTGGGTGTATCCTTTTTTCGACATCCTTGTCAAATTCACAGGCAAAAAAAAATATATAGGATTTTAAGGTAACACAAACACAAAGTCAATGAGGAGTGTTATGCTATACTAAGGGATCTGGACAAATGCAGAAACAGCCATAAACCCACAATTCACAAGTAACTAGAATGACAACAAAAAAAATATGATGTATATCTTACCATCTTTGGAAGATGTGGGCAAATTTTACAGAATGCCTTCATCTCTTCCACTGAAGCAAGGGCATCAGCTAACAAAACATCAGCACCGGCATCAGCAAAAGCCTTTGCTCTCCATAGTGCTTCATCAAAAGAAATGCCCTGACGGGCATCTGTCCTTGCCACAATGACAAGGTCAGAGCCACTCTCATTCCTAGCATCAACAGCAGCTTTTATGTGCATGACGGCTTCCTCCCTTGAGACGACTTTCCTTCCTTCAGTATGCCCACATGCTTTAGGTGACATCTGAAAAATTGCTACATTTAAGTTCTTTTCCTTCAGGATAGATAAAACTGAAAGATCAATTATGAAAAGGAAATAATGGACAAGCATCTAACTTGGAACTCAGGCTGTGTTCAGGTTCTCAAAAGTACTTTTTAGTTCCTATTCATCTCCCTTACAGAACACGTATGTCCAAAAATTCATTTTTCACTTTTCCTATTCATCCCCCTCACATAACACGCATCCCAGAAAAAAAATTACTTTTATCCACCCTTACCTGAACACAGCCTCAACGTGAATGCAAGTCCACTGGCTACATTTACTACATGTCGGTTGTCTTCTCTTTTTTTTTTGGCAGTGGCAGTTTAAACTCATTATTGCAGCAGGTGGGAGTTAAACATGATGGCAAGTGCCATATGTGGTAGGTACTATGTTGGCTAAGGAGGTGCCAATGTATGAAAGTATCACAAAGAGAGGCAGCACACCTGATCTTCAAGCATGATTCCAGCAAAACCAGCATTAATGTACCCTTTGATGGTTCTCTTGATGTTCATAGAGTTTCCATAACCGTTGTCTCCGTCACCGAGCACTGGGATCGACACGGATTCATTGATCTTACGCCCCTGGTCCACCATTTCTCCGTAGGAGATGAGGCCAACGTCAGGCAACCCAAGCCGTGCAGCAGAGACGCAGAAACCTGCAGAAAGGACAGGAGAGAAAAAGACGAATCCTATGTTTCAGACACTTAGCGGTAGGTTGACTCACACTAGCATTCATTTGTAATAACGACACATGCAGCTCAATGCCATTTTGGATCGTGGCGACGAGGCTGTTAGTATAGCCAGCCGAGAGGAGACGACGGACAGAGTACCGAGGCCGTATGCGATATGCAACAATTTAGACAGTTGTAAGACACATAAACAGCTTTACAATGGACCGTCTGCTTAGTTATCTGTGTGGTATTTAATACGTATTCTAAGTGGTGGTATTGTTTTCGCAAAGTAGCATGGGTTAGAGCAGCAACACATACTTTTCTCATTTAATGATGGCTACATCAACTTATTTTACTTACGTGAACTTATATAGACACTTGTTGTCTAACTCTGTTGTACATGCAAGGAGAAGTGAAAGCACGCACCACTCATGAAGGCGATCGGGAAGCCGGCTTGCTCGACGAGGCGCGCGCCGAGGGCGTCGAAGCAGCCAGGCGCCTGGTGCGCGCCGGGGGAGGCGAGGATCCGGCGGAGCGCCGCCGCGGGGGACTCCCCTGGGCGGATGCCACGGGTGGTCTCCTCGGCGGCGAAGTAGGGGCAGCGTGCGGCCATCGTCGTGGTCGTCGTCCCGGCGAGCACTAGCTGGTGTGGAGACTGGAGAGAGTGGCCTGGAGATGGAGCAGGGTGATGTGGGAGAGGGATTGAGCTATAGCTTGCTAGTGTTGGAACGTTGTGGTACGGGGTGGTGGTGGTGGGTGCCTTTTAAAGGGCCGAGCTAGCAACTGGCGCCATGCATGACACTGTACAGTATGCATGCAAATAAACGTGCACCGATGGAAGGATTTGTCTCGGGCAAGACTAATTGAAAGCACGCGTCACAGTCATGGGGCCGATCCAGGGTGGCCATGACCCATGATGAGTTAGACGAATTAAGGGAGGAAGAAGATGATAATTAGGACGAGATGAAGAGGAAGAAGAAGAGACAGAATGATGCAGAGGAGGAAGGAAGGACGAAGGAGGAAGAGGACGACGATGAGGTAGCTAAGTGAGGTCATGGATCGGCACCTGGTCACACTCACGCTGCAGCCCACATGCAGCAATGGGTGTCCAGATCACTCACGTCACGCTCGCGGCTCTCTGCAGCCGCCAATGCCATGCAAGCGTTGAATCAATGCAAATGAGCACGTCGCGCTCCAAATCTTTGCACGGATCGGAATTCCCTCTCCCCAAATTAAATCTTGCGTGCACGGCCCTCTTCGTCTCCATAGGAGATCGATCCCCTTTGCCGGTTTGCCCTTTCCTCCCCTTTGAGAGCCATTCGCATTGATCGCGCGTTGCATGATAGATTGATAGCCGCTGCAACTTAATACGAGCAGTACGTTGACAGGTCTCTTGCCAGCCCAGCACACACACATGCACGCGCCGTTATCGTCGGATAAGCTGATAGCCAGCCAGGCCAGCTGATCGATTAATGGAGGTGAAATGCATTGCATGGACGCAGTTTCTTCCGTGTGGGTGTAGTCTTCTCTAGCTACTACAGTACTACCCGGCCGGCGGCGCTCTCGCTGGCGTGGCGACCTCGCCCACCACCGGGCAGATCAGCTGGCTGTCAAGGGATGCATATCTCTTAAGAGACATTTCTACATTATTAGGCATGGAGCTTATCATCATCCGTATCAGAGGCAGTGAAAGGCTCTGCCAATTGGCGCCCCTCTTGCTTTCACGTCACGTTCATCCTCTTATATTCCATGACGGCTAGGTCCTTATCACCACCATCATATGGTTCGTTGTCAGAAGTTGTACTACTATAGGGTGCGCTTATATTGGATCCAAGTTTGAAACGGACCTAGCAGCTAGCAGATTCTCTTAACGTATACTGGTTGATATTTTCAGCAATGCCGTACGTGCTTATCTTACTGCCGATCGACGATTCGACGCGACGATCATGCATGCATGGTCATCCTATCCTATATGGAAACCCGTAGGATCGATCATATCGTGAGGCCGGGGAGGCAGCCGGCAGCGGTGCGTGCGACATGCCGACACCAGCAGGGCTATGCATCCGCCATTACGGTGCGTTATGGCAACGAGCGATGGTGGTCGATCGATGGGGTAGCAGACAGAGATCGGAGTCGTCTGGCTCTCCGTGCAGTAGTGCCGGTGCTTCCCATCAAACACATGTGGCTGGCATGCTGCTAGCTAGCTGGGGGCCGGGCTGCATGCATGCATGCATGCAGCTGACGAGATGAGCTCGTCCATCGGCTTCAATTCGGACTTATCGAGGATGCATGACGTGTGTAAATGTCTTCCCTTTGGCAAAAGTTTTATTTGGGGGCTACATACAACATGTATCCGCCCCACACAGTTGGGAAGAGACGACGGACACAGCACTGACGGGGCAGCCTGGCAAGGGAAGACAAGAACGAAGGACCCGGACCAGATCCCATCATTTTTCAAACAAAAAAACAAAACAAAACGAGGAAAAGACCTCGATCCTATCGTATACGGCCGGGCTGGCTGGATGACGATGCCTCACCAGTCACCAGCCATCGAAACGCATCCAGCTTGGTATTTCCATGCCCTCTATCTCTAGGTTTAATTTGCCGCCTCCGATCGTCCAAACCACTAACAGGGACAAGGTACGCGTACGGTTTCAGTCTTACCTTTGTCAATGCAGTACTGTTCAGCACTTCGGCAGTCGTCGGGTTGAATACAACTTTTTCACTGCTGCGTGTTCTGTTTGGTTAAGGCACTTAGGCACAGCACATTGTGCATGTGTGTAGACCTGTGGATGTGGATATGCGCTACTAATTGTACTCCAAGCCACATGCATTGTCCGTCCTGCATCAGCATTTTTTTCTTTGAGAGCGAGGAAGGCCCTACATTATTAGGCTTTCTCCAACACGGATAGGCATTTCTGGAGATACATTCGTGGGAATGCGTGGTCTACAGTAACTCCTAGTCCAATGTAAAATACTGCATCTCCAACAGACAACGCATAAAGTTCAATGCATCTGGCCGGGTAGTTAGTTCACGCGCTTTTCTTTCTTTCCCGCTCTTGCCGTTGGTTCGCTCCTGGTGCAGCTGCGTCGGGCAGTGTACGGCCGTTGCTCTACAGTCGATTGCGTCGAGGAGAGAGGGTGTGCAAATATGGTTCGTCTCTCTCCTCAGGGGCAAAATGCATGAGCCAAATGCGTTGCCTGTTGGAGTCTTTTGCCTCGGCTACATCATCAGTGGAGAGGTAAATTTAGTTTTGCATTACCGGATGCCTATCCGTGTTGGAGAAAGCCTTAGCATTTAGCAATTATTAAGACAGCATGCAGCTCGGGCCTCTATCCTCATTTCATTAGGAATCCTATCCTATGTCTCGATCTTTGCCTCAATTTGTGAGCATGATTCAACAGTTGCAAGTAGGGATGCAAGTTGAAGTTGTATTTATTTTGGGCCATTGGATCGACCAAAAACTTGAAAAAAAATGAACTAGTATTATATTAAGTATACTTAATTAGGAGGAGAAATAAACTAGAATGACGTGCCATCGTAATTATTTAGTTGACCAAGAAAATATTGTTCAGTACCCGCTTGCATCTCTAGTTGGCGACCTTTTTGTAAGTTTGTCCTCCTCCGGCTCTCATGCCGTCACGCGGAAGCTTCCCCCTCTCACGCGGAAGCTTCCTCCGACCACGATGTGTAAACCCTATAGAACCATCACATCGAGGCACACTACGCCGAAAAAACAGAACTTCTCTACGGCCGGTCAAAAATGTTCTCTAGCACCGGTTAACTGTTGCTAAGTTATCGGTTCTTGTACCAGTGATATTAAGTTAACATGACCAGGCCTAAAAATGTGTTGCAAAAATTATTAAAAAAATGTCTGGTTACATCATATGTCCTTCGATGAATTTTACTGTTTTATTATAGAATTTTCACAGTAAAATGATTCATATTACTGCTTTATGTTACAGATATTTTATAGTACATCACACAATCTATGCACCATTTTGGACTGCTCCTAAATGGTCAACAGATTTCTTTAGACTCGCTACTAAAGAAAATGACAAATCAGTTTTTATCATCCCTATAAATACGATTGTCCAGTAGCGTGTGTTTTATTATAGATTTAACAAAATGCATAATATATGTTATTATCAACTAGTCAATTATGTCTGTGTATATTGCTATACGCTATTGGTTGCTTTTCTACCACGGCGCCAACCATTCCACCCGCCTTCGCCTCTCATGCCAGCGTGGAGATGGTCCGCCGCTAGAGAAACCTCGATTGATTGGTCCAGCTAGTACTCCGTACCACGACGTTGATTTTGATCTTTCATGCAGAAGCTGCCGTGACCAAACGTGAACCCTATATCCCCGTCACATTCAGCCACACTACGCCAAAAGAAAACTTCTCTACAACTGGTAAAAAATGCTCTCTAGTACCGGTTAACCGTTGCTAAGTAATGGGTTCCGACGCCCGTGACATTAACATGATCACGCCTAAAAATAGGTTGCAACAATTTACAAATATGGCTTCAGTTGCATCATGTCCTTCGGTGTATTTTACCGTTTCACAGTAAAATGAAGTATATTATTGCTTTTATATTATAGTTGTTTTATGGTACATCACCTAATCTATGAACCAGTTTGGAGTGTTCCCAAATAGTCAACATTTATCTTTAAACATGCTACTGAAGAAAATGACAAGCCAGTTTTTATCATCCATATAAATACTAGTGTGCTGTAGTATCTGTTATTATAAATTTAACAAAATCCATGTTATAGTCAAATGTGTCCGTGTCATGTTACGCACTATCGGTTGCTTTTTCGGCCACGGCGCGGCGCCACCGTTTCGCCCACCTTTGGCTCTCGTGCTGCTAGCGTGGGGAACTGGAGATCTTCCGCCGCTGAAGAGACCTCCATTGATTGATCTCCGGCTAAGGACTCCGTACCACGACATTGATAAGAACACCAAGTTTTCCAATTATTTTATTCGTTCGGGAATTGATTTTGGTAGTTGGATAATCTCTTTCTGTGCACCCCACATAATTTTACTCGGGAATTTATTTTGGTAGTTGGATTTTGTACCTGTAGT
Source organism: Digitaria exilis (assembly GCA_015342445.1). Taxonomy (NCBI): domain Eukaryota; kingdom Viridiplantae; phylum Streptophyta; class Magnoliopsida; order Poales; family Poaceae; genus Digitaria; species Digitaria exilis. Next base: position 1,384,994 of record JACEFO010001877.1, read on the forward strand.
TGAACGTCATTTTCCTGTGTGTTCCCCCCAAAATGATTTTTGCTCAGGAATTGATTTTAGTGGTTGTAATTGTATTTCTGGCTGGGCAGGACACAGATCCCTTTCGTGTACTGTACCGTATGTACCCCCAAATAATGCGAGTCCTGGAGAGATGCGGTGTCGGAGTCAGATTGCGCTAGCACTAGCAGGCCACCGGCAGGGTCCACCTATCGAAAGGAAATAGTCCTTTCTTTTAAAAAAGAGATAGAGATTTAACATAAGTCAAGGTTAAAAACGGGAATCTTTGTTCTTGGCCACCCTATCTGATGAGCACCAGATTTTATTTTTTTGGAGGGCATGAACACCAGATATTCAGAATGGTTTGTGACAGTGCGTGTCGGTATCCAATGACCTGAAGGAGAGTCTGGGTGAACATGAAGTTGGATTAGCAGTTGAGGCATGATAAGAACACCTAGTCGCATATAGAGGCGTACCAGAATCTCAGAAGACCTATTCATGGGATTCAAATGTTAACATACGCAAGCAGTGCAGGGGCCCCTTGAATTGCTCTCGATGATGGCCTTGGCCCCCCAGACCCCAGTAGGCCAATTTTATTGAAACTGGGAACCACAAATTCAGGATTGTTGTCACAGCAACAGGGTAGCCAATGAAAAACGAGCAAAAGAAAACACTGCAAGCCACCCAGATACATTAAACATCCCACATGGCCACATGTACCACTATGCAGCTACAGCTTCAACATAAATACGGTGGGCCTGCATAGATATCTGGTGGTACTTAGGCCCCATGAGCACCTGACCTGGATACCTTATCAGCAGAATCCACAGCCGCCAAGTTATGGTAGTTCGCGGCTCTAGAGTTGTGGCAACTTTCACTTGTCCTACCAAAGGTAACATATGATTAGGAAACTGCGTGTTAACATAATGTTCAATGTAAAGAGAGTAAAGGAAGTGAATATCATGGCTAACCACTTGGTATTGTTTCTCTTCTTTGTAGTAGCGGTTGAACCCTAGAGTATCCTTGATCTGCTGAAATGATGGCAAGGCGCTAGGTGGAGGTACACCGCCATCTTTTATTGCCGCTAAAGCATCCTGCATGTCGGAGAGCATTAAGCACAATAAGTAGTGGTTTTGTCTTTTGACACAAAAACGAAACAACTGATGCATTGGAATTGCCAGGTTACTCGACAGAAGTGCATGAGATTTTTCTTTTTTAAAAAAAAAGGTTCACTAACAGTCATATCAAATGTTGCTGACAAAGAAGGAGAAGACAAACACACGCAAAAATGTTGTTGAGGATTCTGTGACATGTGTGATGAGATGAAATAGTACAATGTTGTGAGTGGAGAAAGGAAGAAACCTCCTAAAGTGATGACAAACGATTGTGTGAGGACTGAGAAATACAAGAAGAGAATTGGGTTATAGCAGCTCCAAGGCTGCCTTATCTTATGTTACGATAAGATAAGAGAATTGTGCCAGAGTCCAGCACATATAAATGCAATTATTGGTGAGTGATCTTCTGGTTCTAGTTAGACAATTGTTTTCTCTGTTGTGTACTGCCATAATAAACAACCTTAATCAACAAAAAACGTAGACAACTACAAAAACGGATTGGAACTTATGAGTAAATGATTGGAGCATCTCATTCCCATTATTGACTGATAAACAGGGATGCAAATAGCTGACCTAATCCCAATTCCCAAACGATAACAGAGGGAACGTTTAGTGCAAGAGAGAATGTCCAGCCAGCTAAATGTAATGTAACAACCCAAAATTCTAAGCATGGCTTGGAGCATACATGTCATCATCTCTAGCATCTTGCATTAGTTGAGCCCAGTTGATAAACCATTGGACTTCAGTTTATACTAACAACATGATTTATAGCATCTACTAAGGTATTTGGAAGTCTCTACATGGGGTTCAATTTGACCACAAAGGGGATAATAGTTGTTCATGTTCAGCTTTTGTTTCAGACTATCTTTTCTTCATCTGATCTTTAGAAAACCAATTTAAGATCTTGGAGAAATTATTGTTGATGATCAGATGTGAAACCACCAGTTCTCACGTGAGTTCTATAAACTTATATGGAATCTACGCTTACTTCCTTCTCATGTAACCTACATAATTTTTCAAGTAGTTTCTGAACAGGTTGAGTTACATAATCCTAATCCCTTCCATAAATTGCATGAATCTTCACATAACCTCCAGGCGCGCCTATCTAGACTTGTATAATCCTAACGCCATTTCTCATATCTGATGGAAACGAAGCTCAGTGGGTTGGGAATTTCTGCAACTGTTTTCATCCCTTCTGATGCTACAGCAGGAGGCATAGGGTTAAGAAATTTAATGGGATATAATGAATAAAAGCGTAGATGGCAATGGAATGCAAGGAATAAATTAGAGGATGAACCATTCTTATAATAAGATAAAATCTAAACAAAAGATTACTCCAATTCCAAAGCTGATCTTGTTTTTTAGCAAGGCACAATAAATCTACCATGAAACATATTCTCTCTGTTAACTCGTATCATTTCATTATTATTTAATGGAAAAAGTCTATATCACCCCCTCACCTATGGAGGGTGGACTACATAACCCCCCAACCTATGAAACGGTCTATATCACCCCCTGAACTTCTCAAAACCGATCAAATTACCCCATAAACCAATTTTGAAAAATCATAGTAAATAAAAAAATCATAAAATGGAAAATCAAATTGTATTGGACTCCAAATGAGTAGATATACACAATGAACATATAACATGGTATGCTTTAATATATTTTTTTTAGCTATGGAGAAAAGCATATATCTAAACCTATAGTGAAAAAAATGTACTAAAGCATATCATATTACATGTTCAATGTGTATATCTACTCATTTGGAGTCCAACACAATTGGATTTTCTATTTTATGATTTTTCTATGATTTACTATGATTTTTTAAAACTGTTTTAGGGGGTAATTTGATCGGTTTTGAGAAGTTCAGGGGTTGATATAGACCGTTTCATAGGTTGAGGGGTTATGTAGTCCAACCTACATAGGTTGGGGTGATATAGACTTTTTCCTTATTTAATTTATCTATAATCTATACATGACCACCACCAATGCTTATATAACAAATAAAGCCCGAAACCAAAAAAAATAGTTGTGCATTTGATGATCTGGATATTGTTCTACTTATGAGGTATGCTCAAATCCTAGGCATTGCTCATGACACAAGGGTTACCAGAATTTCTCTTTAGTTGAATTGACCAATGGATGGTGACTCGATTCAATGGGGAGTAATTGGGATGGGTCCTCATATTTAATATCAGAATACAGAGGTACCACGAAAATGCAATTCAAAAAGTACGCAGAAACAAGGAACAACAAGAACTAAGACTACCTTCTACTTGTGTTAAAAAAATATAAATATGTGCATGATTTCTAACAGCACTCTGAGACTCATCAGCAATCCTTCATAGCACAAACAAATTATAAAGAATAAGGTCATATGCTTTATATCTATATATATATATATAATAATGCAAACCTCCATTGCACGCATCGCCACACCAACTAAAGATAAAGGATAGACCACAAGGCTGAAACCGATTTCCTCAAGTTCAGCAGGGCTCAATATGGGAGTTTTACCGCCACCTTCTAACATGTTTGCCTGCAGAACAGAGCGTAAATGTACTCATGGGTCAGATCAGTGCTTCACTTAAACCCAGTCAGCGTTGACGACGAAATATGAGCAGTAAAACTAACATGTACAGGTTTTATTTTCAATTCAGACTGAGAATATGAGAAAAAGATTATGGTATAAGCAAATCTGAGTATCCTATCAGTTCATTACACGAATCTAGTACCTACACTAAATCTGAGTCCAAATGGAGCATCAATCACCCCCATTTAATCACTATATCATATCCAAATCTGAATGGCACGACACACCTGCGGGAACACTAGATTATGCATATTGAACACTAAATTTTTAAGGAATACTAAAATATCCAGAATCTGCTAGAGTTCCACACTAAACCAGCATGAATGGGTATGAAAAAGCATATGCATTAAAAGACAGAATTCCAAGATCAAAGTGTGACCTCAATTTTATTTTAGAACATATATGTTTTTGGGAGTATCCTTTTGACACTCTTGTCAGATTCACTGGAAGAAAGGACTTAGAGGTAACACAAATACAGAGAGACAATGTGTCATAATACATTAAGGGATCTGGAAAACTGTGGCAAAAACTATAAATCCACAATTCACATGTAGCTAGAAAAGCATCGAAAACATAGAATACATCTTACCATCTTTGGAACTTCTGGTGCAACTGCGCAAAATGCCTTCATCTCTTCCACGGAAGCCAGGGCATCAATAAACAGGACATCGGCACCAGCATCAGCAAAAGCTTTTACCCTCCATAATGCTTCATCAAGAGAAATGGCTTGACGGGCATCCGACCTTGCCACAATAACAATGTCAGAGCCACTCTCATTCCTAGCATCAACAGCAGCTTTTATGTGCATGATGGCTTCCTCCCTTGAGATGACTTTCCTTCCTTCAGTATGTCCACATGCTTTAGGTGCCACCTTAAAAATCACTACATGTTATCTTCTTTGAGGACAGATAAAACAGAAGGATCAATTATGAAATCAAACGTATTCTACTATTCTCCTTACCTCCTGATATAACCTAAGTACACAAATCTAAATGGAAATGGTCAAGCATTTGGCAAACAGGGAATTTAATAAGTCCACTAGCTACAGTTTCTTTTGGGCAGTGGCAGGGTCTATTATCTAAAGCTAGCAGAAAGATCAACAGTTTAAACTCATTATTGCAGTCAGTGGGAGTTAAAGTGACAAAGAACATATGTGATAATAAGTCTTGATAAGTACTCCTAAGAGAGCACACCTGATCTTCAAGCATGATTCCAGCAAAACCAGCATTAATATACCCTTTGATGGTTCTCTTGATGTTCATAGAGTTTCCATAACCATTGTCCCCGTCACCAATCACTGGGATTGATACAGCTTCATTAATTAGACGCCCTTGGTCTACCATTTCTCCATAGGAAATGAGGCCAGCATCAGGCAAGCCAAGCCGTCCCGCAGAAACACAGAAGCCTGAAAAAAAAATAAACACTGAAATCCATCAGATATCATGGCTTGAATGGCCACCAAATGCTTCTTTTATTGGATAAACAGAGGATGCAAAATCTTGTCTTTAGCTATTACTAAGGCCGAGAAACAACGTTAAAATAATTTCCACAGTAGCCACTGCGGCACTGCCATGGATCAAATACAAAGCTCTAATTGAAGAAGTGCCGGACACCTTAACTACATTCCACCTTTGTAACCGAAACCAATTTTACCAAATTCAGCTGAACCACCATTGCAGCAAGTAGTCAGGAAAATAAGCACAGAACATCTCTAGCCCGTTACCAGATGGCTACCAATGCCATTCTCTTCTTCTTGATATTGATTCTGCATTTATTAGCTCTAATAAGCAGATAGCTTGATGCCATGTTAAATCTTCGTCATGGACCTACTAATAGCTAGCATAGTTTTGTCAACACAGACTAAAGGGTCCGTCATTCGGTACAGGCTGTGTGGCTACTGCCTCGTCCCGTAATTAGGTACATAAGCACACGAAATGAGACGATGACCCGGTAACTCTGCTCCGATTGGGACTACACATACAGCACCAAGCCAACCCCAACCCCATGACGAGGGTTTTACGACGACCAGCACCACACGCGAGAGAGGCGGACTCGAGGGAGGGGGGAGCAGACGCACCGCCCATGAAGCCGATGGGGAAGCCCGCGCGCTCGACGAGGCGCGCCCCGAGCGCGTCGTAGCAGCAGGGCGCCTGGTGCGCGCCGGGCGTGGCGAGGATCCGGCGGAGCGCCGCGGCCGGGGACTCCCCCTTGCGGATGCCCCGGGCGGACTCCTCCACGGCGAAGTAGGGGGCTCGCGCCGCCATCGATCCCGGCGGAGGCGGAGGCGCGGCGAACCTGGAGGGAGTGGGGACTGGATAGGGAAGGGTGAGCGCTGACTGACTTGGCGACTTGGCGTGGCTGAGAGTGACGAACCCAGATACAGGTGAGTGCGTGACGTCAAAAGTCTAGTACTTTTTACGCCAGAAGAAACTTTCGTGGTACGGCCCGCGTAAGCTCAGATTCGAGCCGGGCGAGCCCGTTGTGTTTTGGTCGGGCCAGAAACGCGCTGAGGACGTAGAGAAAGGCCCACCTAAATGAGGCAAATGGCATGTAAACGGAAACCACCGTTTTGTATTTTTGCACGATCATCAAGAAGTTGGAATGCAACTCCGCGTGCAGGCTCGTGGCTTAGGGGTGTGTAAAAAAACATTGTAGCACAAATTTGGAGATCGACGAAGATATAACAAACGCTTATGATTAACGGACATGCCGCTTCTGCCGGAAGACTTAATTTGTTTCTTTATGTACTAGATTATATAATCTACTCCTATGTAATCTAACTTATGGTCCAATAATATTATAGTGAATACGGCGAATTTAAAATATTTAGAATCACTCCAAAAGAGATGTTCCAAGTTGCTCAAAAAGTATTACAACAATTAACATGACAAATGATTAAATATTTTGAAACCACCTAAATACTAATAAGTTTTTTGAGAACCTCTCGTATTTTTTGCAGGTATATTGTCTTTGCATTCGTTGTATTGGTACTTCATTAAGTCCACCAAGAATCTGGTTCACAGTGTATCCCTAGCATGTGCATTAAATGATATGCATCACTCTACACAGTAAATAATCTGTAAGCCATTTTTCAAATGTTATCACCAAATATAAAAACATTTAGTCACTAACCGTTGCAATCAACGGTAATCTTGTACCATTCCATAAGCGCATATAGTTGTAAACAAGGAAGCCAGTAAGGTTCCTATAAAATAAACACAATGTTACATATAAATATATTATAAAAAAATTATTGACTTGAACTTAGAAGCACTTACCAGTCTATAGTTTTTGGAACAAATTCTGGCATTACTCGGTGCCATACATAAATGTCATTATCCCAATCAGGATACACTAATTCCATGGACATTTTCAAATTGTTGGCAATTTTTTGTATTTTGTGAACATAGTACATGCTTCGAATTGGATCTTTGAACCATGAAGGTATAAGCCGTGGGTCAAAAATATATACACTTCTATCTTTCATATTGAGTGTGAATAATATGAAGTGGCTCAATTTAGCGTAGGGCAGTAGAATCTACAAAAAAAAGTTTGATGTATAGTCCTTCTATCCGCGGGCACATCTAGGGTTCCGGATTTTTTTTATTCTATTAACGGAGGCAGATGGAAAACCGCCTCCAAAAATACCTCATTAACAGAAGCGCATGCTCGGAGGCGGACGCAAAAACCGCCTCCAAAAATGGTTTTTGCCCGCCTCCGAAAATGCCTTTTTGTAGTAGTGTAACTTATTGTTCTTTGACCCTTTTGCAGTAACTTTAGACAGATCAAAATCTTTCAGATGATTAATATTATTTCCGCACTGTAATCATTAATTAATATGATCAAGAATAGCTGCCATGACATGCGAAATATAAGATCTATTTTTAGCTATCATGAAGTTGTGTGCTGCACATAAATAAGAAACGCTATTACTCAAAAAGAAGCAATACATAAATAAGAAACGCTATTACTCAAAAAGAAGCAGTGACTCGGTACAGGCATACATGCATCTACGTTGTGAAAAAGAAGCAATGAATAGGTACATGCATACATGCATCTACGTTGTGAAACATCCAAGGACAGGGGAGGAACTGTCGGCAAAGCTTTGTTCAATGGCCACACAATAACTGTCGGCAATTCAATTAACCGTCGGCAAAGGATTTCCCGACGGCTTCTACCTTGACAGATGTGAAACCGTCCGCATAGCCTATGCTGACACATTATATGTCGGCAATAGTGGCCTTCGCCGACTGTACAAAGTGTCAGGAAATGCCTACCATGGTGTAGTGGAGAGAGAGGCGTTGGTGCAGGAGAAACTACGCCGAACAACGGTGTCGGCGTTTGACTGTGTGAAGCCGATCATAGAGAATGACACGCCGTGAGTTGTCAAGCAACAGCCATGACGAAGCAAAAGAGAATGCTAGCCCTAGCTGATACTGCCCACCAGAGGAACACGGTATGAGTGAGCTCACCGAGAGCGATATAGGCACGTCGGCAGCGCCGACGACGGTGTCCGGTTGGTGACTTGGTGCGACGTTGGCTGCGGTTGACGGCGGCGGCGATGACGGCACCTATGGTCGGCGGGGCCGATCAGGGAGTGACGGCGTGGCCGATCAAGGAGCGATGCGGCCGATCAAGGAGCGCCCGGCAGCCGAGTCTGTGCGTGAGACGCCGAAGTCGTCGCGGAAAGGAGGAGTCGTGCGACGAATCGTCCATGCGTTTCGGAGGAGGGACTCCGTATACGGTTGAGAGATGAGTGATGATGAGAGAGAAAGTTTCTTTAGTAGCCATTAGATATGAGTGATGAAGGTTTAGATTACATATGGAGCCTTGGTTTCAATGGAGTTATTTTTGTGGGTACAGAATGTTGGGTGGATTTAGGAGAAGCAATGACTGTTGGGGTCAAAAACTTGGATGGATGTAGGAAAGATATGAAGTGGTAAATTTAAGGGGTGGAGATTTAGTAGCCATTAGATATGAGTGATGAACGTTTAGATTACATCTGGAGTCTTGGTTTTAATGGAGTTGTTTTTGTGGGTACAGAACATTGAGTGGGTTTAGGAGAAGCAATGAATGTTGGGGTCAAAAACTTGGGTGGACGTAGAAAAGATATGAAGCGGTAAATTTAAGGGGTGGAGATGGAGAAGATGGAGAGGAGAGAAGAGAAGAAGAAGATGATCTATAAGATGGCGTTTTATCATATTCGCCTTGGACTATGCTTAGATTTTATAATTGAAAAATAATCAAGACTTTGAGTGAAACGCACCAAGGCACCACCAATCCCTATTTCAGGTTTACAACATAGATGCACATGGTATGGCTGCTGGCAAGCAAACTTATTTTTCCTATTTTTTAGAGGCATAAAACTGACACATTGCTACTCCCTGGCTACATACTAGTTTCTGACTTCATCCACTAACACATACTTTCTTTGTTCTAAAATAAAAGTAGTTTATGGGTCCTAAACTAGTTTTATTTTTGGACAGAATGAGTATTGTAGATAGTACTAGTAGAACTTGGCTGTCATATTGGTATGGCCAAAAGGCTTCCTAAGTTGACATGGCGATGGATTAGAAGGAGCCAATATAATACATGGCGATGGCTTCCTAAATTGACAGTAATGACATACTCCAAGCATATTAAAGTTCAAACCTACTTGTCGATCTGCAGCCGATCCCAACCAAAAGGCCGCCGTGCCATCTAATCCTGGAATCCTGAAGCGTTTCCGTTGTTTTTTCCCATTCCCACCGGCCGAACCATCCAGGCGCCGGCAACGTGGCCTCCCAAACCATACGCGCCCCGCCGCGCGCCCCGCCACGTACTCTCCTGCCCGCCACGCCCCCCACAACACCCAAAGAAGCCAAACCCCATCTCTGCTTCTCCGATCTCCGCAAGTAGATAACTCCCTCCCCTTCTCCCCTAAATCCTTCGCCATTCTCCGACGAACTATTTCATCACCCATTCTTGCCTGATCCATATCTTGTGCCGTTGTGTTGCCTTCCTTGTTAACCGACGGCAAAAGCTAACCTACGAAGCTAGCAGCAGAGCACCGACCTTTCTTGGTGTTGAACAATGTCGGGGATCTCGCTGGCGGTGGCGCCACGCTCGGACCCAGACCACGGGTCGGAGCGCCAGCCAACGGCGATGCTGGGCGGCGTGATGGGCTCACTCCGCGTGATCGAGCTCCAGCTCGTCGCCTTCATCATGGTGTTCTCCGCCTCCGGGCTGGTCCCACTCATCGACCTCGCCTTCCCCGTCGCCACCACCATCTACCTCCTCGTCATCTCCCGCCTCGCCTTCCCTCCCCTCACCGCCGGTGCTGCCACGTCATCGTCCCACCACCACCACCACCACGACCAGCAAGAGATCTTCCGCGGCAGCCTACTGTTCCAAGCATACGTGGTGGTCGGCACGACGTTGGGCCTGTTCCTGCCGCTGGCGCACGTGCTCGGCGGGTTCGCGCGCGGCGACGACGCGGCGGTGCGGTCGGCGACGCCGCACCTGTTCTTGCTGTCGTGCCAGATCCTGACGGAGAACGTGGTGGGGTCGCTGGGGGCGTTCTCGCCGCCGGTGAGGGCGCTGGTGCCGCTGCTCTACACGGTGCGGCGGGTGTTCGTCATCGTCGACTGGGTCTATGACGTGTGGGCCAGCAGGACGCTGACGAGGAGCTCCACGGCGCAGGAGGCCGCGTGGCTCTGGTTCGGGCGGTACCTTGCTGCGGCCAACCTGGTGTACTTCTCCGCCAACCTGTTCGTCTTCCTCATCCCTAGGTTCTTGCCGAGGGCGTTCGAGAAGTACTTCCGCTTGCGCGACGAGGTTTGCGCCAAGACGGCCGAGGATAAGCACGCGCGCTCGGCGGCGGCGGCGCCGCCGTCGTCGCAGCACGATGACGCTATCGCCAAGCCGGTGGAGTCCAAGAAGGCGGACTGAGAGTGAGTATCAGAATAAGCTCGCGTGCGCGTGTGTTGTTCGATTCAGGGGTCCTGTTAAACCAGCTTGTAATTTCTTTCTTCTTGGTTTTCTTTTCGGGAGATTATTATCGCCGCGTGTATGTTGTTGTCGTCACAGCTTTGGCGATCGTGAATCGTCGTAGAGGACAGAATGTGATAGTAGCAGAACCTTGTGCCATATATGCCACGTTGCAAGCTTCCAATGACCAAGTTTATTCGAGCAATGCCCAAGCAGAGCGTACGTGTGGTGCCACGCGCGGGCCGCGCCACACGGGAAAACACACGCGTCGGACGCTCCTGTCGCCCTGCCTCCACGCCCGACGCCAGCGTCCAGTTTGGACGCGCCGCGACGTGCACATCCAAAAAAAATCCGAAAGCGGCCTCCGGTTCGCCGTCGAACGTCTTCCCCTCAGCCGTCACGAACACGTTCAGTTGTAGAAATCGTAGTCACAGTGATTTGATGCACCTTGTTCAGACCTGATTCCAAACCTGATTCCCAATACGTTTTTCTTTTCTTGAACGAACACGGTTCATAATTTCTATTGGAAAATGTGTTTGCGAAATCGTAGTCACAGTGATTTGATGCACCTTGTTCAGACCTGATTCCAAATACGTTTTTCTTTTCTTGAACGAACGGTTCATAATTCTATTGGAAAGCTGATGCAGCAGAGACTCCAACTCCTCTCACCAACCTTTACCTAGCTGGCAAGCTGAGCAGTGACCACTGCTCTGTTCTTCGTTCATGGCAGCTACCCTTAGCTAGGCCCTTTCTATTTATACAGCAGAGGATTACAACTCATAAAACCCCTGTGAGGCTGCACATAGAAAAACAAAAACCCATACAAGAGGAGCCATAAAAATGAATTTCACGCAAAGGCTAGCACAAACCTGACACCCTAAGCAGTTAAGTCCATGTGGCTTAACGCTTCCCGAATGTTCACCCAGATTTGCATTGGCTATAGGAAAGCAAGTGCTAAATGAAGCATAAAAACATAGAGTATTTTTCTGGTTGCTCCTAAAAAACAGATTGAGCACGAAAGGATCTACTCAGCAAGTCAGCAGAAGAATATGGTACTCGGATCTTACACATGTGGACCTTTGCGTCCTCCAAAGAAATGAAACGGCGGTAGCCCATCTATTTTTTAGCTGCAATTTCGTCAAAGCTGAAATGATTGGGTCTTCAATATAGCATTGACCCCCTCAACCCAATCCTGCAGAAGAAAGTTCATCAAAGAATTCCCTCTCCTTTTGTGTGTTTAGATTGTAGGAAAAAACACTGTAGCATTCGCTGAAAAACGTGTTTTATGAGGGAGGAATAGTGAAAAGTTGGAATGAATAGTGAAAAATTGGAATGAATAGTGAAAATTTGGGAATCTCAACATGGCTAGAGCAAAAGCGAGTCTGGATCCACAAATGGAGGCATGGCTACAATAATCTCAGTAACTTGAATTTTCTTTCTCCCCAACTGTACTGAAACTTCTTCTTTATTGTCCTTTTTTCATTTAAAATCTATCCAGTTTCCAGTAGGGGCTTGCGTGCCCCTCCTGTTTCCATTAAGCAAAAAAGATAGCTGCGGCCGCTAATAGTCGTCCATTCTGAATGGATTTGGGCTCTTCCAGTCGATGAGATGGGCCGGGCACACATATAACATGTTACGTGAGCGGCAAGACCAAGAGGATTGGAGCGCCACCGCCGGTTGATCGATGGGAAGAACGGCGACCAGTAGATCTCGATCGTGGGGTAGCCATGGCTCCGCGCGCAACGGACACCTGCTGCTTCGATCGTGTCATTGTATTGGACGTCACTATTGAAAAAAGATGTTTCGGTGTGACGACTCGAGCTCGTCTGGGCGAACGAATTCCAGTTTCCACGCCCCACCTACCGATCGAGAATCACTATCCTGCTGACCTGCTTCTGCTTGGCTGCTTGCCTATGGCATAATGGGGGGTACGGTGCATGGCACTGATGTCGATCATCAACCGCGCGCTAGCCAGAAATGGATCTGACTAACACGCCGGCGATCGAGGCTAGCCTTACAACACAAATCGACTAACCCTTCGTTCTGACTTGGGCAAGTAATAGAGAGGATCCATGCGACCTTAGCTTATTGTGGCGTTGGGCATAGGCGACCGAAGGGTTCAGGTGCTCGATTTACGAACAATGTCCTGGTGATCATGCATGCGAATAAAGAGAAATATATTAGTACATTATAATGTAGTATAAACTGTAAGCAACCATGACAATTAATAGGGGGAAACGTACAGCAACGGTTGCAAACGGATGCACCAACAACCACGAGGTCCATTCGGTAGCAGCAGCTACCGATGATGAACACCAGGTTCCCCGGTGATGAACAGCAACGTAGTGAAGATTACCCGCTTGCATTGCTAGCTTATGAACGATGATCATCTATCTCATTCTCATCCAGATGTTTCCTTATAGGTATATCGTCAGCGTGCTCATGCAGCAGAGACTCCAACTCCTCTCACCAACCTTTACCTAGCTGGCAAGCTGAGCAGTGACCACTGCTCTGTTCTTCGTTCATGGCAGCTACCCTTAGCGACCTCTGCGTCACTGTCAAAACGGCCGGACTCTTCCGATCTCCGTCCGCTCGCCGCGCGCACATCTATCCGATCCAATCCAGTTCTGGGCCGCCACTGCACGGCCGTTTGAACGTCCCCTCCCATCTCAAGCACCAGCTGCAGGGTTGAACACCTACCGGCCACCATTGCACCAACTTGTCCGCACCATCATACTCCTATATCTCATACTATCTCCGCCCCCCAGCCCTATATATACTCAAACACAGATCAATAGATCATATTAGGTAGCAAACACAAGCAAGCCGCAATGCGCTGATCATTAGCTCATCGATCAATCGACATATATAGCGGCAAGAGATCGATCATCCTTAAGCATCGGCAGCCACTCATACAACCCTCCACATGAAGATCACCGTTCATTCTTCCAAGCTCGTCAAGCCCGCCAGCGCCACCAATCCGTCCATCGCCAGCAGCACCCCCGACACCATACCACTTTTGGTATTCGACAGGGTCAACTGCAACACGTACGTCTCCGTCATCTACATCTTCCGCGCACCAACGCCACCCAACGCCGCGCTCGAGTCAGGCCTCGCCCGTGCGCTAGCACACTACCGTGAGTGGGCAGGCCGCCTCACCGGCCGCGCGCCACCCACCACCATCGTCCTCACCGACGAAGGCGCGCGGCTCGTCGAGGCCACCGCCGGCGACGTCCCGCTCGACGCCGTCCTCCCACTCGACCCCTCCCCCGACGTGACCCGCCTCCACCCGAGGCCGCCGAGCGCGGACGCCGAGGAGCTCATGCTCGTCCAGCTCACCCGGTTCGCCTGCGGCGGCCTCGCCGTCGGGATCACCGCCCACCACCTCGTCTCCGACGGCCGCGCCACCGCCAACTTCCTCGTCGCGTGGAGCCAGGCCACCCGCGGTGACGTCACCATCGACCCGCCCCCCGTCCACGACCGCGCCTCCTTCTTCAAACCCCGCCAGCCGCCACGTGTCGAGTTCGACCACTGCGCCGTCGAGTTCAAGAAGCTGGCGGCGCCGCCGCACGTGAAGATCGCCGCCGAAGAGGTTGTGGTGGTCCACAGGGTGCATTTCAGTCGGGAGTTCATCTCCAAGCTCAAGTCCCATGCATCCCCGCCGGGCGCGTCGTCCCGCTCGTGCAGCACGCTGCGGTGCGTGGTGGCGCACCTGTGGCGGCGCATCACGGCGGCGCGGGGCCTCGCCGGAGACGACGCCGACGTCTCCGTCTCCACCAGCGTGTGCATCGCGGTGGACGGGAGGGCGAGGATAAGGCCGCCGGTGCCGGAGGGGTACACGGGGAACGTGGTGCTGTGGGCCCGTCCCGCCGCGTCAGCGCGTGACGTGGTGGCGCGGCCGCTCCGGCACCACGTGACGGGAAGTGAGCAGCAGTAATCAGGTTTGGGCAATCTCGCAGTATCAGAACCTTAAGTAATGGAAGGTTAGGAAGTCGAACCAAGCTGTTACACTGGCCCATGTCCAGCCTTTGAACCAATGGGAAAGCGGGAAGTTCAGTTAAACCATCACACTGACGTAAATCCAGTTTAGAGAGTGACGGGAGATGAGGAATTCTGACCAGACTTTTGCAGTCCCGTAGTTTTAATTCGGTCAAGGATGTAGAAAGTGCACATGGCAGGGATCTCAGTTCAGAGGCATGCTGAATGCTAACAGCACGTAAGCAGGTAAATGCACCATCACCCACTCTGGACCATTGTAACCATCTGGGCATCCATTCGAACTCCAGGGTCACCAATGATTTAAATCCTTTTATTGTTGGATTTAGGCTGCAAAATTCTAGTCCAATCCTTTCCACTCTGGCCATCTCAGCAATAGTAATATGTTTTAAGGCAGGTAACTGACCAAGTGGTGGCATGCATTCAAATTCACAGTATTCCAAACGTATCACGGTGAGGTTTGAAAAGGAAGTGTCACCTAACTAACTAGGATATCTACATGATCGGCAAACTTCTATAGAAAGTTCTATGAGGTCATTATGTGGCCGCAAGCTCTCTAGTATTTCCTCGTGAGAAGCTTTAGTTGGTGCAGGCTCCTGTCCATGTTCACAGTATTGCCAATCTCCATCAGGAAATATCAAACTCAAAGCTTGGAGATGTTTAATACACAAATTTGCTTGTTCAACCTCGTCAACACTGGCCACATTATCTAAACCTTTTATGCATAGCTTTCCACTAAGAATTTGCAAGTCCTTTAACTGCCTCAGATTACAATGCCAAGAACCTCTTTTAATAGTGACAACGGGCAATGTATGCAGTTTAATCAGGTGCCCAATTCCATTTGGAATGCATGCTGGTTTCAAGTTGCCAGAAGTTGTCACATCTAAGGTCCGCAAATTATAGAGCTGGCATATGGAGATAGGAAGCCTTAATCCTCCAATGTCTCGAAGAACCAGATGACGTAGATGCTTCAAGTTGCCCACTGAATCAGGCAATGATGGTGTGGCGAGTGAAATCCCATCCAAAAAAATAGTGTGTAAATGCTTCGAGTGTAAAAATAGTTCTTCAGGTATTTCTATTGGACCACCAACCCCATCCTTCGAACTCAGTATGATACTGCTCAGAGAACTGGACCCACGAAAATATTCTAATTTTGAAATTGCACTTGTCCATGGTAAGAATATAGATATATTCCGAACATCCTGTGCTATTCGATCTGTTATATCATTCTCAAGTCTAAGAAACTCTTCACCTGCAACACAGCATGCAAGATCATGGGTAAGATCATGCATGGTATATCCATATTCGTTACACTGAATAATAGACTGCTTAAGTAAATCAGAAAGATAGAACCTTCCAGCTCTGTCCTTATCCTGTACATTATCATTATGAAGAAGACCTAGGGACTTCCACAGGCAAATCGATTTATCCTGGGAGAAATGATAATCTTTAGGAAACAATGACAGGGCCATGAAACACCTTTTCAAGTAAACTGCCATGTGCCTGTAGCTCAGTTCCAGTGCTGGGAAAATGTTGTTTTGTTGCTGATCCAAGTCCCAAAGATCACTCTCCAAGATATCTTTCCATCTCTCCTCACTAGCTTCATAGCGCAACATGCTTCCCAGAGTCTTGATTGCAAGCGGCAAGCCTTTGCACTTCTTTACAATCCCCTCACCAATCTGTATGAAATCTGCATAAGAAGCAGGGTCTTGACCTTCAAATGTAATTTGTTCAAATAATGACCAACTAGCAGCAGAAGGCAAGCAATTCAAGGAGTACAAGGGCATTGTTTGCACAAGTCTTGCTACAGTCTTACTGCGAGTAGTAACAATTATTCTACAGAGTTCTGTAGTCATCATTGGGGCACAGAGAGAATCCCAAGGGGCTCTTTGCTCATTCCATACGTCATCTAATATAAGTAGAAGTTTCTTTCCCTCTATTTGCTTTATTAGAGCTTCCTGAAGATCATTCAACTCCAATACATCACATTTCTTCTTCTGGAGTGAACTAATAATATTTCTTGTTATTATCTTGACATCAAATTGCTCAGATACACATATCCAGACAAGTCTGTCAAAATAATGGCGTACCCTCAGATCATTAAATACCAGTTGGGCTAATGTTGTCTTACCAATTCCTCCCATGCCAACAATGGCCAAAGCAGCCATAGGCCTTACTTCTGACAACAACATCTGCATAATGTTACTCTTATCAACCTCCCTCCCATGTATACTTGGCTCATGTACAATAGAGCTAGTTTGTCGTTGCAACCTTAGTGTATAAAGATCAGTCTGTTGCTCTCCATCATTATCAGTCATGCAAAGATCTTCATATTCCTTGATTATTTCATCGAATCTTGCTCTAACTTTCCTTGCTATTGCGGCCAAATCATGTACGACAGCTACCATATTAACATCATTGAAGTAGTCATCAATAACCTTAACAAGAAGAAAACATTATAGCAAATTAGTCATATAAGAGGTAGTATGAACTTACAAGATTCAGTTTACCTAAAAAGTCCATATGACTTGAGCTGAAAAAAGTTCAGCAACTAGTGAGGGACAGACCTTTACTTTTTGTCTGTCCTCACCTACTGTGTAGTGCACCAACTCATTAGCACACATACAATTTCTCTATCATTTAGATAAATTCATTAGGGACGGTAGCAATTCTGCTAAGCAGAGCATGCATGAGACCTAAAATTGCGATACTCATTTTTTTTCTGGCAAAACAACATGGTATAGTTGCTGCTGCTATTAGCCACTTGGTCAATCTGCAATTCAAGGCGCCGTCACCCCTACTCCCCTCTACAAAAATGCAACAAGTAGTATGACAGTAAATTAGCAACCCGTCTGGGCATTTCATCGAGTAGACAACGTGCCTCCCGTCGGACGCGCTTGAGGCGACCGCCAGCGCTCCCTGCTCGCCGCACCGCGTCGAGCGCCACCGCCCCGCGGCGCGCGGCCTCGTACCCGCACTCCCCGACCAGGTCCTCCGCGTCGTAGGCCACGCACCTCAGCTCCCTGAGCCGGAGCCTGGCCGCTGCGGAAGCGCGGGCACGAGAGCTGTCGGCGGCGTCCTCGAGCGCCGCGCGGATCCTCAGCATCGTCCTCCCGAGCCGCCTCAGCTCTTCCGCGCCTGCGTCCGCGTCCTCCTCGGCCCGCCGCGCCATAGTGATAAAGCCCGGGATCAGCGAGGAGAGCGCCTCGATCGCGCGCTCCAACGCAGCGGAAGCGAACGCCGCCGCCCCGGCCATCCCCGTCGGCCCGTAGCCTTTTCGGCGAGGAGGGTAGGTGGCCGCTGCTACAGCAGTCGTCCACTAATCACGATTATCTGAGCATAACGCTCTATTGGCACCAATGAGATTACCAAGCAAGCCTGAGCATAAAATTAGGGACGAAGCCAAAAGGCTAATGTAATTATTAAAGGGGTGTCAAATAATGATTTTTATTTTTTATTTACTCCTAGAAAATATTAAGAGCTCATTAGTAGAATTGCATAGTCAACATCATAAATGTCTTCGTGTGAGCTAATGCTTCAGCCGACGACTCATGACTAGCTCGCCTTCGCTCTCTTCTCTCTCCGCCACCGATGCTCTTCGGGCTAGTTTAGTTGCGAGATATTCACTATTCCTCTCATGACATCTATCACATCATTTCTCATCCTTTCCTCACTATTCATTGCTACAGTACATATCTGCTATAGTAAATCTCCACGTATCTCTACCAACTAAACACCCCTTTTATTGATGTGTATCCTAAGTCACTTGCTTAGTCAACATTATTATACTCGCTCTAAGGCGACGACTTAGGCTCACTGCGCTCCTATCCCTCTATTTCATCCCTATAAAAGGTATATTCTGTCATAGTCATCGAGATTCTTCCCTCTATATCAACTTCACCCGCACCCATCATCTCTCTATACCACTCCTCTATCCCAACTATTATATATTTTACTAGGATATGAGTACCTGTACGAATTCGAATCGTCCTCGAGTTCTTTACCTGAGAGAGTACGTCATATTGACGGAATCACGTGCCCGCAAAAATAACGTATACCCTCAAGGTAATAAGGAACTCATAGACTAGTCAGGATTCGTACGGGCTATCGTACCAAAAATACAACCCGACAACAGGAGACGAGTAGACTCCGACCGGACTACTTAGCTAAGTACGTCTTCACCATTGGTACACACGGATGGCAGAGTTCGTCAACAGGTTCGTCGTGCGTACAGATTGCCTTCGCCTCTCTCTCTCTCATGGCCTCCAAGCCCTCACCGTGTTTGTCTTCTAGGCACAGTCGAGTTGGAAAATCCCAACACAAACGTGCAGTATACCATATACGTAGTTTTCGAGCTTCATCCATAGATCGTTACTTCAAAATAAATTATCACTCCATAATCTCTCATTTTCTTCTTCTTTTTTAATCTCATTCTTTTGAGGAAAACTATGACGTGACCCACCGTCCGCCCGTTAGGGTTTATGGGTTGTTTGGGGAGGAAAGAGGCCTTCGTCAGCATAATAGAAGGTGTTAGGGGTAGTGGCCAGCCTGGCGGAGGCGACGGACAGGCCGCGTGGTGCCGGCGGAAACATGAATAATTGTAATTATTTAGGAAAATAATGTTATTGGTACATTGTATTAATTTAATTAAATAATTTTATTGGTGCATTTTATTAATTTAATCCTCCACATACCATGACTTCTGTTGCCGTATAGTTCTCTCTTTTTCTTCTGCAAATTTTGACATCTTATGTAGGTTTGCTACATTGAACAAGCAATAATTGCAAAAGACTCGTCAAGACGATAAAAGACGTTTCATGGATAATTGTTAAGTGCATGTGCATGGGATCTTTGTACAGTCACATTGTGCCTAGCAGTATTTGCTACTCGTGCCAACACAGCAAAGGATGTCATGCATGCATGCGAGGACACCCACCACGTATGACCATGGGCCTTTGGGCCAGGCATCAACCTGCTGGGCTGCTCACCCATCCGCCTCACGCACGCACCAAACACACTGGCGGCCCTCGAGCGTAAGGCATGCGTCTCTTTTCTCTCTCATCTCGCATCCACACAACAGCACAAGCCTTATCCTCTCCTCAGGCTCGTTCCCCATTCGGAACCACCGAGACGCATACGGCCTGCTCGTGCCAGCAGGCTTGTTCGAGGCGCCGCCTGATTTGCTTACCGAGCAATGCTGGAGTTGCCTGCTATCTCTCGCGAGCATTGAGCCCTGTTGTTGCGCACGGCGAGTCGGCCCCTCTTCTGCTACGGCCAGGGCATCCGGGCATGGGTCATGGGGATGCGTGCCGTCTCCAGCCTCCGCGCCGCTCGGCACCTGGATCTGCGCCGCCTCCGCCGCGCCCAGCCCAACGCCTCGGCGGAGCGATGCCCCGGCCCTGCCTTCGCCCCCGAGCTCCGCCATGCTTTGAACATGGCCTCGCCCCGCGTCGAGCTAGAACTCCATCTCGTGCCTCCTACCCTAGGCAATACGGGACGATTGTCAGATCCTGTGCTCTTCTTTTTATGACTTCCATTTAATCTTGTTCGAATCGATGATGTTTTCGTTTCCTATTGCAACTCTGGTCGGTGCTCGTTTTCCCTTCCCCTCCTTCTCAAGCGCTTTCGCAGTGGGTTTGATGGACCTGTCTGACGCGTGGGGCCACCGTCCGTACGACGGACCAAATTTTGGGCAGAATCATTGTTTGGTTTAGAAATAGGTATAGATATAGATTCAACCATCTCAACAATCATATCCTTTCTCACAATCTTTTCTTTACCTTTTCTTCTTTTTTATCCTCTTCTATTCTTTTTATTTTTTTCCTATCCCTTTTCTCTTCTTTGCCTACTCTTTTTTTATTACTTTTTCCCTTTCCCACGGTGGCTACGCTGCTCCCCCCCCCCCCCTTCTTCGCGAACTCTCGCGAAAACGCCGCTGTTCTGCGGATCGAGAGGCCATCGGCGGCGGCTGCAGGTGGCGTCTCCCTCGGGCCCTGCCTCTGCACCCCTCCCCGCACCAAGCACCCCCACGGCGGACGTCTCCTCGGCGCCCTCCTCCTCCACGGCTGCCTCCTCCGCTGCGGCCGGCAGAGGTGAGCAGCGCCTCTCCGCGACGGCAGCGGCGGCGCCTCCTCTCTGGTGGATCGAGTCTCCTCCTCCTCGCGGAGCTCCGTGCAACGATGGCGGCAGCTGCAGCTGCGCGCGCACCTGAGGGAGGTGCTAGGAAGTGGGGATTCGTGGATTTGTTCTTGCTTGCTTGCTTAGTTTTCCTCCTCCTAGATTTGTTCTTGCTTGCTTTCTTCTTGTGGATTTGTGGTTCGAATCGGAGATTCGTGGCTCCAATCGTGGATTTGTTGTTTGAATCGGGGATTCGTGGTTCGATTTGTGCTTGGATTCATCTTTCTTCCCCTTCCCTCTGTTCTTGGTGGTGGTGCTCTCGGTGGTGGTGGTGGTTTGGTGCTCGGTGGTGGTGGTGATGAGCTCTGCTGCATTGGGCTCCTCGTCGTCGTCTCCGGCCATGGTGGGCCTTGCTCGCGGCGTGCGGCACGGCGGAGCAGGAGGTGGTGGGGAGGCAGAGGAGGTGGTGGTGGCGGCGGCGCCATCCGCCATGGGTCACTGCGCGCCCCTCTCTCTCTCCCGGTGGTTGGATCGCGCGGGCCCCACGCCACGGTGGCAGGGTAGCGGGGAGCCTCTATCTCCGCTCCCAGTAGCGGGGTTCAGCGGCTTCCGCTCGCGGGGTCGTAGAGGGAGCCGCTGCAGCAGATTTCCCGCTATCGGACCCCAAGGAACTGATAGCGGGAACCTCTGCAGACAGCCTTAGGGACGTTTGAACAGTGGGAAAAAGAGACGTGGGATTAGAAAATAACTAGGGAAGAGAAAATCACAGTGGGAGAAAGAGATGTGGGATTAGAAAATAACTAGGGAAGAGAAAATCTTAGTCATTCATTCTTTTTCATTAAATCTTAGCCTTCGAGGTGTCAAGTTGTGAGTGGTGGAACCACGTGGTCAGTCTATGCGGGTATAAGCTAGTAGAATAGAAGACTTGTAAACGTTACCTGAATCTGGAATCGAATCGTCAGGTTCCTTCCCTCTGCATGTATCATCCGTCCCTCACCTATTAACCGTGCTCACGGCGGGCAGGGTGGGACGGTAGCGTCGACGTGAGGTGGCTTTGGCGTGGGAGCACTTGGTGGCGCTGGAGCAGGGTGGCGAGCCGTCAGCTGCCGAGGAAATAATCATCACTTCTGCTGTGTCATTTGCTGCATTCATGCCGAAACACATCATCTGTAGCGTGAAACATCTCAAATGCTTTGCATCCATCGTATATGTTCATCTGTAGCCGGAACATGTCAAATGCTTTGCATTCATCATATATGTACCGGTGCTTTTCTTATCAGTAAACAAAATTTCCGTTGCACGGCCAGCAAACATTGCTCATCAGTGGAAGTGGAACACTCCAACCAAAATGAAGTAACCCAGCCATTTTCACTTCATCTAATTATGCAAATACTTGCGGTATTACATTGTCGACACTGGATCAACCAAAGAAACAAACTGTCCATTAGACTAATATATCAGCTCCTTGAACAATTCTCTGCTTAAGTAGGCAGTCTGTGGGAATTATGACAGTTCCAACACTGAAAACACACTGATCAGTGACCACAACCTGGGGCTACAAAATCTTTACCGGTATAGCAGTTTCTTATCCAAGGAAGTTCATGATCACTAGATGCAGCACTAGATTGCACAGAATGAAGTCAGCAAAGGCCCTCTCTGGGGGAAGATCCTGTGGAAAAGGTTTCAGAACATAATGTTATGCCAGATTTCCAAAAGTAAAATAACCCTAGCCAATGAGGATGGAAGAATTGGTACCTTAAATTCCTTGTTGTCTTTGTTCACTTGAATACGGAGGCAAACTGAAAGAAAAAACAGCATAAGGTTGAAGTCATATACTTTCAAACAATTTAAGAGGATAACCACAGATAACTGACATGGCATAAGGAATTCCTACCAGCAAGCACTGCAGTTCCTATGCATGAAAGGACACCCGAGAGGAAGGAGTTGAAAGGAAATGACCCAACCAACCCCATGTATGCAACCTGTTTTATCCACATAAAACAGCATGATGGTAAGTCCCTAAAGGCATTTCTGTTGGCATGCATACCCAGCTAGGTTGCAAAACCGAATGAAGAGAAGGGTTGCAAGCTGAATAACAATGTTCAGTTGGTAAAACAAGAGCACAGATAAAACTTGTACTTCAACTTGGTTGAGACAATAGTTCTAGATTTAGAAAATGGCAACTAGTAAGTTCATCTAAACAATAAAAAATGGAGAAGCATACAGCCAGAAAGTTTTGATGACAAGTACAGTGCTACCCTACACGGCTACACCTACACAATATGGCAGCCAGCAGAATCGATAGGGCAAAAATTGAAAGCTCAAAGCTTGTTATAATCAAAGAAGTAAATAGTATAAGTCTTTAGCAAAGAAGAGTATTCAAAATTTTTGTGCACGCGTTTGAGGATTAGGCCCTGTTTAGATGGCAAACTTTGCAAAAACTTTTTGGATTGGAAAGTGTGAGCTTTCTCATAGAGCATGCTTCCCAATGTATTTTCTTGCAATCTAAATACCCCTTTAGTGAAAATACATAGCAGGAAACATCTATAATGCAAGATATTATACCCTATATGAATCAGGTAAAATTTTCAAACATCTCCTAGATAGTAAAAATCTGCAGCAGGACATAAATCTAGATACAAGAAGATAGTATACACTGTTAAGT
This sequence comes from Digitaria exilis, assembly GCA_015342445.1. NCBI lineage: Eukaryota > Viridiplantae > Streptophyta > Magnoliopsida > Poales > Poaceae > Digitaria > Digitaria exilis. Next base: position 1,408,449 of record JACEFO010001877.1, read on the forward strand.
TGAACACGTGACATTTTCAAACAACACCAGATGATAGATGGCTAGGCTACCTAGACAGCTCGATGTGAAGAATCTGCAACAGTAATTTTGGAGCCTCGAACTAGATATTCACAGCAAACATAGAAATGTTAAAAAGATACCTGCATAAGGGCAGTAGCCACAGCGCAAATCACATACAGGTCGATAATCTGCAGATGTATCAGCACAAGTGAGTTAAAAGGGTCAGGTCGATGATAACTGGAAACCACAGGAGACAGTGGAGGTCAATTGAGGCAACCTTAAGATTTGTTGGTGTGGCAGCATACGCCTTGGTCAGGGACTGGATCAGAAGCTTTGCATCACTCGTGGCCCTCGGCATCTTGAAGAAGCGGCGTCTTGCACTTGAAGCTAAGTGGAAAGCACAGGAAGCAAGGCATAATCAGATGGCCTGGAAGTTGGCAAAGCGGATCAAATTTAGGGTGGAAAACTATAAACACTAAGACATGAACATCAGAAGCTTAACTGGAGAGATGTACAGTTGCGTCTAGTAGAAATTGGCGAGTTGCTGTATACTGAAACTGCGTCTAGTAGAAATTGAAGAGTTGTTGTATACTCAAACTGAGAAAGGGGACACCTTGCGTCAAAATCTGGGTAAGGTTGGTTCATGGCGATTATAACGACAAAATTCCCCCTGTCACTTCATGAAGGGTTATGGAGTTTGTTGTCGAGGAAATTTACAGCGGAGCATAGACGGGCACAGCCGTGAACAACTGAACAACATCTCGCAGATTTCATTTTCCGCACGGCAACCTGCATCACACGCGGCAGATCACTCACGCTCGTTCCCAAAACCCCAGCTACGTCTGCAGCGGATCTGGACGCCGCAAACAACCCGGAGGGTTTGCAGCGACCATCACACTCACCCACCGCCGCAGAAAGGGGAAGGCAGGTCTAGATCTGAGCCCCTCGCGGCACAGAGAGACATAGAAGGGAACCCGCGGCGGGGCACAATTCGGAGCAAGGCAAGGAAAGTTCGGATGAAGAGAAGTTCCTTACCAGCTGGAAATCGAAGAGAGGTGTGGCGGGCTCGGGCGTCCGCACCACCGCCTTGCCGCCGGCGATCCTCCTTTCCGCTTGCTGGCGGGCGACGGCGAGGCTCGTGGCGGGCGCGTCTGTGCGAGGGACGGGGAGGGGAGTGTGCGACGACGGGCAGAAGTGTTCCTGGGCTGGGCCGTATCCATAAACCGAGCAGATACGGTCCAGCCCACTTATCAAATTATCCATGATTTTTTTTTTCAGATCAGATCATCAGATACTCTGCCCCGGCCGGGTCATCCCCGTCGGCCTCGACGGCCTGTAGCCTTCTCGGCGAGGACGACGGCGGAGGTGATGGTGCTCGTGGTCCATCGGCTGATGATTTCTAGTAGTCGTCGTCTGGCACCTAAAGGTCAACAGAAATGGCGCAAAGCGTGACTACGACGACACGGCGGGTTCGGGATTTGGCCAACAATTTAAGAAGTTCAGAGTTCATCAAACAGTTTGGAGTGGCGTGTCAATGTGTCATATTCATATAAGATTTTTGTTAAAGAAAATATCACCACACATATATCATCATTAGATTAGGATGGAGGCACAAGTGAACCAAAATTCAGATGCAAATTAATTGGATACACATTGCGATCAAAATACTTCAGGTTTATAGAATGGAGGCATGCATCCATTGCATTAGAATTAGGCATACGATTCAGTGATTAACTCTGCCAGAAACAAGATCATTGACTTACGTTACGAGGTTGCTGCAGGTAATGTCCTTAGTCCACGAAGGTTTCATTCTGAGCTACACGAGGTTTCAGTTTCAGATACCATCACCAAGCTAGCTACGCAGTTCAGTTTCAAACTACCCTGACACTGACAGTGGCGAGCGAGCATGGGGAGCGATCGAGCTAGTCGTCGTCGATGAGGATGGGGCTGGACGAGGTGTACCCGCCGGCGCGCTCCCGGATCGCCGCGGGGATGTCGGCGCGGAGGACCTGCGCGCTGAACACGACGCGCTTCGGCCTACCGTCGACGAGCTCGAGGACGCAGCCGTCGCCGAGCCGGAGGCCGTTGTCCAGCGCGAAGCCACGCCACCCGGCCTCCAGGCGCTGGATCTGGCGCCCCCCCGTGAAGCGCATCCCCCACGACCGGCCGCGCCACGTCACCGCCGCCGGCACCGTCGCCTCCGGGAGGAACGGCGCCAGCGACCTGGGGACCACCTGCAGAGAGAGAGGAGTTATATGTGATCATTCAGCTCACCCTAGCTGTGAATCTGTGTTGATGTGTCAAAGAAAGGCAGTCCTATACCGTGTTTATTTCAAAAAGTACTTTTTATTTTCTATTCATCCTCTAAACACGCATTGCCAAAAATTTCTTTTCCCCCTTTTCTATTCATCCCCCTCACATAACCCTCACATAACACGTATCCCAGAACACGTATCCCAGGAAAAAAGTACTTTTTCTCACCGTCAACTAAACATAGTTTCTTCCTATCCAGAGTTCCAGACACTGATGTGCAAAATCCAGGAGATATTGTAGATCCAGTCACTGATAATTCTTTTCTTGCAATATATACTTCGCAGGCTACCTTTAAAATGGTGAAGTATAATAGACAACAGGGTGTTCAGAAAGTTCATCTGCATTTCGACCGATGGCATTGGAAACAATTGGACATTGGAATGAAAGCTTCTGTACAATTCTTCATAGTATCACATTCTCCTCTAACTCTCTGCAGTAATCTTGCTGGATCAACGTATCAAGGAACCATATGCATCACATTAGTCTGGCTATAAGGGCCAGTGGTCTCATGCACGGCAAGTTCATACCATCAGATTGACATGCAGCAGGCTAAGGCTGTAACAGATTTCAGGAAATATGTGATTAGAGCACGAGTAGCAAATAAAAGCAGCAGCATACCACTTGAAACGGCGGACGGACATGGGACTTGCACATGATGCAGGTGAAGTATGGCTTCCCCTGGAGAGGCATCATCCTGGGCTGCTGGGTCGCCCCATCGGCGGCGCACGGCGGCGCCTCCGACGCCGGGCGCGGCTGATCGGCGGCGCTGTTTGGAGCGCCAGCATCCGGCTCGCCAATCTTACCTGCAGAGTTCATCACTGTTTTTCCCCTCTCCTCTGTTAATGCGGAACTGCTACTTCAAGTAGTTTGATTTAAGCTAGCATTTTCGATGCTCGCAAAAAACAAAAGCTAGCATTTTCGAGATCACAGGTTCACAGTGGCTCACGGGATCACAGTGGCAAGGGCCAAGGGTCACGACAAGCAAACAATTTCTGGCACCATTTTCAACGATTTTTTTAGGATCGTTTTCGATGATATTTTTTTAGAGGAGGATCGTTTTCGATAGTGGACTGGATCCCATTTCTCTAAGAGAAGCCGCCTTGCTGGGTTTTAGGCCTAAACGGGCTCGATGTTTACGGCCCAGTATGGCACCACTTGTGTTGTGTGTCCGCCGCGTGTGGTCGTAGCCGCGGGAAAAGCAGGTCTGTTTCCCGCCGAAACCCCCCAATTTTCTCTCTCCCGCGGTCCCGCCGCCCTCTCACTCTCCGACTCTCCATTCCCCTTCCCCGCAGCCGCCGCCGCCTCCCGCCCACCCCGCAATCTCCGACACCAGAGCATCGCACGCCGACCGGCGAGGGATCGATCGGCTCCGCGCTCTAGACCCGTGACCGCGTCACCGCCGAGCCCGCATGGAGATCGTGCGCTCCCACCGGCAGCTCGCCGCGGCGGCCGGCGGCGGCGGTGGGGGTCAGGGGGCCCTGCCGACCTACCGGACGGCGCCGCAGCTGGAGGTGAGGCTGGAGGAGTTCGAGCTCTTCGCCATCGACCGCCTCCGTGGTGCGCCCCTCTGCTCTCTTTATTGGGGAAAAAACCCCTTCTTCCCCGCGATGCTTCCTTTGTTGCTTTCCCAGATCTGGCTAACGGTTGCGATGTGTTGGGCAGTTCTAAAGGGGATATCGGATGGGCTCTCGCGAGGGAAGAAGCCGGAGGAGATGGAGAAGCTGGTGAGTGATTCTTCCTTGCCCTTTTATTCTTTTGGAGGCTAATTGGAAGAGTAGCGAGCATTTTCTGGCGAAAATTTTGGTTCCCACATAAATTAGCGCAGGTTTCAGTGAACTTGTAGCTTTGGCTTCAGTTGGATGTTCTTAGGAAATTTTGAATCACTGACTTAAGTAAGCTCCTGAATGTCAATCTTCTCCTACTTTTCAGAATCTCCTATTTGTTTTGACTATTTGTTCATGCGTCTTCTCTTTATATGATCTTAGCTGTGATACAATTTTGTAGTTAGAATTGTTGTCTTCTCCACATGGTCAGATTGAAGTCGAATTAGATGGATGTTTGGAAACCAAACCCTTGATATGGACTTGTACTCTGACAAGGCTCCAAAATTTGATTTAGGCTGCGTTTAGATAGGGGAAAATTCCCCTGTAGCACCAAAAATACACTATTCATCTGTTCTGGGAAGCGTGTTCTGTGAGAGGGAGGAATAGTATGAATAGGGAAAAGTTGGGATGAATAGTGGATTTTTGGGAAAAGTAGGTGAATCTAAACGCTCCCTTAAAAGAAATGACTTATTTGTTCCCTTTGCACTTCAGGTTAGTGAGTTGTGGAAGACACACATGAGGCACCAGGATCCAGCAGAGACTTTGAACAAGGATATAATATCTCACTTTGTGCTCCGCCTTGTCTACTGCAGAACGTAAGCTTGGTATTTGTATGTTTAAATTCAGTACCCTAACACTGGTGGTTAACTTGTGGTTCTTTGGGCCAACTTAATGAAAAGCTGTATTTTTTGATACACCACCAGGGAAGAATTGCGAAAGTGGTTTCTCTCCATGGAGACTACACTTTTTCGGTATCGCTTCCGTATTGAAAGTCCTGAATCACAGGTGAATTCCTATCTTTATAACAGAACTGCCAGGTGGAAGTAATATTGCATTTATGCTTAATTGTTGCTTGTTGCACATTTTGCTGTTTCAGAGGATGCTCATGACTGAATTTCAACTGCCTTACAAAGCGTTACCACATTCAGAATTTGAGGTATAGGCTGTGGTCACTAACAGAGCTCCTGAGGATTTGGATCCTGATGCTCAACTATGTAGAACTTCAATATTTGGCCTTTCCTATTTGCTGGGTGAAACAATGAAATGTTTTTGTTCTCATGTTTTAGGCTGTGAAAGACAAGTTGACCCAAGTTGCACGTTCCATGGGTCAATCTGCAAGTGGTATGCAGCATTTCTTAATCGCCTCACTCAATTTATTGCAGATTGTTGTGCCAACTAGATATTAGGTTCAGTTGCAGAATAGGATGATTCTCTACTATTTATATTTCTGTGGGTCATCTAAGAGGTTAACATACTGAAACAGCAGATGTTAAGTACCATTATGACTTAACTTTTGGATCTGTTCCTAAGAAAATGTGTTGTAATGCATAGAACGTCATGTGGGGCTGTTAATTTATTAAACCTTGCCATCAATTTTCGTTTGTTCTTTTTACTCTTTGAGTAGAATGTTCTATTATCCAATTAAAAAAAAAGAATGTCCTATTATCTGCATTATGTTCTTTCACTCGAAGCTAAGTTAATTTTGATCTTTTTTTCTTTGGCAGTTGAGTCTGTGTTCTTCAAGGTATGTACATGTACCTCTTTATGATCTTTATCTCTGTTTTCCATGTAGAACTTTTGTTTTGTGCAAACAATAATTCCAAGTAAATCATATCGTAATTCAATTAAAGGTACCTTTCCTAGAAGTTCCTGATCTTGTTGCCAGCCGTCGAGTATATCTTTCAAAAGGCTATGCTTATGTGGCAATGAGCCAGGTTTGTTGTGAACATGAAAGATAAAATTTTGAATTGTTGCTTTGGTCATTGCTGTGTTGTAAACATACCTGCATGATTTCCTAGGTGGTTTCACTTGTGGTAACTCAATTCCGCTGCAATATCTCGAAGGCACTTGTTCTAACAAACAGGTACATGGTACATTAGTTTCACTTAGGTCTGTACTTGATTCTCAGTCAGAAAGATCTCTTGTGAGTCTATATATTTTTCTAACAACCAGGTACCATGGTTTAACATATTTTCTCACAAAAAAAATCACTTTTTTAAAAAATTCCAGCTCTTGCTTTCTATGACATTTTAAAATGAAAGCAAAACGTTATTTCTAAACTGAGTGTTAATCATATTAAGCTATGATACATATTAACTGTTTAATGTACAGAAAATGGATAGCAACCATTAAAGAACAAGAAAAGGACAGGTTGACTCCTGTGAGTGCTAGTTCCCAAACTTTCTTTCAGAATCGAATTTTTTTTTGCATCTTATGCACTGTGTAATTTTATTTGTACAGATTGTTGAAGCATTAAGCAATGCATATTTTGGACCTGATTACTCTCAGGTATGCCTTCTCAGCCTGAGTTTTCATCTAGTGCTGCTGCTTACTGCTTGACTAGTTTGGTCTACTAAACTATATTTTTCACACAGCCAAAGGATGCTGCTGAAATATCTCTAAAGGATATCGACCAACTGGCTACAAGTTCTTTCCCTCTTTGTATGCGGCATATGCTAGATAAGGTGTGCCACCTTAAATGTTCTTCTAGATATACTTACCTTGTGATCGTATTGCTTAGTGTTATGTTTTTATTTTGCAGTTGAGAGAGAACCATCATCTGAAGCATGGCGGTAGAATGCAGTTTGGTCTTTTTCTTAAGGTAATAATCGAATGAATTAGACTAAAACTTTGGTCTACTAGGACCTTAAATATGTCACATTAACGTGCTTCTGAAAATTATGGCCTAGGGAGCTGGACTAAAGTTGGAGGATGCTCTTGCATTTTGGAGAGCAGAATTTTCTCAGAAGGTGCCTATCTTTTTTTAGATAACATGAACACATGTTCTGTGTCATGCAAACATTTTATCAGAGAATGTCATTGCATTTATTGCATGTAGCATGTTAATTGTGCATCCTGAGCTATTATGATAAAAAGGCCCCTAAGTTGAACATGTAAAGCATTGGAGTTTCCATTGCCTCATGCTGTATCTTCTGTGGACAAGGTTGGCTCGGAGCGGTTCGACAAGGAGTATGCCTATAGCATCAGACATAATTATGGAAAAGAAGGCAAACGGACGGTAAGCCCTGCCTGCTACATGTGCACCTTGAAATTGCACTGGATTTATTACTTAAACAAATGCTGGTCCAGGATTACACTCCGTATTCATGCCAAAAGATTATTTCTGCAACACCTGGTGTTGGAGATCACCATGGATGCCCTTATCGACATTTTGGGTACAATTTCATCCTTATTCTTTTATAGATAATTACTAACAGAGTAGATAAAGGCTTGATACTAGGCGTTCTAATTTTTCTGTTCGCAGTTGCTGTTTGTATCTTCTCTTCCAGTCTTCCATTTTGTCGGTAGATTACTACCTTACTTTGAGGTGGAAGTAAGATTTCATTTGAAAACCAGAAGTGAGAAATCAGTATGGAGCAATAGCCCTCCAACTTTAACATTTTTTATTCATTATGTGCACCTGGCCAGATTTTACGAAATAGTACAATACTAAACTACCAAGCAGAAGAGTGATGCACGCTGACATAATTTTTGCCAAATATGGTTTCATCTAGTCTCCTCATTCCTACTTGTCCATGATACAGTTTCTTCCAATGATTATGGTCACAACAGCATTCCTTTCTGAAGTCACTTTATCATACTAGTTTGTGGCAGTGCAAGATAACCATAATGCTACCCTAATTTGTACCTGATGTTTGCTTCATGTATTTGCCTTGGTTTAACTGTATTTGTAGTGAAGAAAATTTGCGGGCAGCACTCAACAGAATGGGTGTTAGTGGGCATGCACTGGAAGAGATAATGGATAAAGTGAAGAACAGGCATTACCAGGTCTTGTACTTCATTGTCATTTAGCTTAAGTGAACAATATGCTATGCTTGGACGCCATGCCTGAACTGATTGGTTTATCTGGCCTGATGAAATATACAGCTAGCTTGCACATTGACCTTTGAGGCCACACATGGTGTCTCATGTGATTCTGGAATCAACCATCCAAATCAATATTTCAATGAAAGCCAGAAAATTCTGCGAGCCAAAGTGCGTTTAGTAGTTTCTTATACACGTTGTTTTTGTTTGTTAATGTTGCAATTTAACATGTGCAGCTTAATGCGCAGAACCAAACAGTGGAGAACCGGTCAGCAACCTAAATTGTATTGCAGAAAAGTTGCAAGGTATTGACACCACTCAGTTTGCTTTACATTTTCCCTATTGTTAGCCATGACCCATTCATGACTTTGATGCATTTTTAATGTGCAATGATAATTGATAAATCATCGCCTCACTTTTCATGGATAAACAAGATGTTGTATAAGCCCACTGATAATTCCATATTACTGTCTCTTGTCCATACATCAGATCAATGTCAAACCAAAGATTGACGCTCTATGCCAACTATGCGATGGTTACCAGTTCTCTGATACTTGCTGGAATTCTGTTACTCCCTGGTGTTTCCAGCTGGCTATCTTTTCCTTCCAAGTGGTGGGGCCATGCTGTACGCTAGAAGACAGTTGCCTTGCTAGTGCTGTGAACAGAAGAGGTCAAAGCGTGTGTGTACATGTAAAAATGTCAAGGAGTCAACAATCAGTATGTTCAATGTTAATTAGGATGGGTTGTGCTGTGATGCTATGTTGTCATCAAGCGTATGAGTAGAAGAAAATCGCTTACTCTGATTTTGGTCATGTATCTATGTAGCTAGCCAAGCTGGATCATTGTCACCCATTAGGTGTCCTTCTCCACCTTTGTATTCTGTTTGGCTTCCATAATGATATTTTAGTAGGGGAACTATTCATCTATAGTGTCATGGAACAAGCTATAGAAAATTATTTATCTTGGAGGCAAAGCTACAACTGTATTCTAACAAATGGCAAATGAAAGATTGTTTATCGTTTTTGCTACACTACATTATTATCTATTGTTATTTTCAGTCAGGGAGCTTTTCTAGGATAAATGTAGTGTGAAGTGTGAAGGGGATTCGGCCTGGGCTAGCCAAAGCATCCACATTGATATGTATTTTACTAATCATAGATTATATTAATATATCAAACTGAGAGCATCATGTTACAATATGAAGTTGTTTAGTTGGGGGAGATGTGGGAAAATACACTGTAGAAACTTACAGATTTCAGGAATCAAGGAAGGAGGGCAGGTTGGGATTAGGCGTGACTCTGTTGGATGGGAAACGGATTCTGTGCCATACACCAGTCTGAAATAAACAAAATGAACAGACCAGAGAATATTCGCTAACACACATCATTACACGTGCCTTGTCAGAGGCACTTACATTACGAGAAACACCTTGCAAGCACCCATGCTGATATCAAGGATGAACATTTGGGGAACTGTAATTCACGGTGAACCCCAACATACTGTAACGTGCTCTAGTACTCAACACGCATCTTCTCATCGACGCTTTTTTTTTTTTTTTGGGAACATTTGAACATTTGGGAACTTAAGCCTCCAACCTCTGAGTCAACCATGTCACTGTATGTCCAATTCATACCTCTCTTTGCAACAAAGAAATAAATTGGTTAAAATTACTTGAATGATTTATTACTTGTGGGCCAACTGGTTTATAAAACACTAAAATCACAATTCTAGGCATCAGGCCACCAGGGTGGAGGATCATTTTGACCTGTACAATTGTACAAAGTTGCTCTGTCAAGATGCATGAGGAGGATCCTGTATAGGATCCTACCAACCTGATCATGGGATTGTGTCTGATCAATTGATCCTCGCATTGGATCAAGATGAGCGGTCATGCCGTTTGCATCTCGATAGTAGAATAATAAGGTTGTTTGATTGGCTCCCAGATTCAGTTGGAGGACTCCGCATCACGCCCATCTTTCCATCAAGAGATAAGTACATCGCCCACGTGTTCATGTCTCTCGGTCGATGCGTATAGAGAGTTTTCTCTAACTTACGCGGTAGAGAAAAAATATAGAAGCTAGCCACTGTTAGCCATATACCTGCAACAGTAAACCGTACATAGTCATTCCTATTAGTACAGGGCCTAGTGTTAGGCATGAAAGGCTTCTCACCTCGTTTTTCTCTTGAACAGATAAAGTAATATCTCAAAGTGGCGTAGGAATTAATGTAAATGATGATATGTCATAACTTTCAAATTAGGAAAGATGTCAGACAAGATGATCCTAATTTTGTTTAATATTAGGGTAGATATGCTCAATGGCACCACATGGCTCATGTTAAAGAAAATGGCCAGTTTAGAGTAGTGTCACATCTAGTAGACAAGGGACTCTCAATTTTGCAATATGCTGATGGCATAATTATTTTTACGGCGTTGCTAGCGCCTGGATGCTACCATCGGACGGTCCTTGCAACATTGAAACAGAATTGCTGAAACATTGAGAAAACACTTTGGCAACATTAAATTCCATGTTTGCAACATCAAAGAGCATGTAGTGGAACACATGGAACATCAGGGTGTAGGGATAAAAATTATCGCCGAAATATCAAAGATATGTTTCATGGAACATCCGTTTAATTCTTGCAACATTGAAACAAAGCTACTAAAAATATCACAAGCAACTTCAAGAAATCATAACTGCAACATGTGCGAGGAGCACCTACCAGATAGAGTCTCTTCCTCATCGAATTGGCCATGGGGAGCATGCCGCTGCTTGGATCTTACGCCCCCACCCATGGGAGCTCCTGCGGCCTGAGCCACCTCCATCCCGGAGTTTTGCTGCGGGGCTGCGCCGCCGGCAAGGCAAGCTCGAGCTCTGCTGCGGGGGCGCACCGCTAGCAGGGTGAGCTCATGCTCCGCCGCCGCGGCCGAGCGAGCTTGACCTCCGTGGCTGGGGAAAGCATCTGGACCCTATGTTGGTGCTTTGGTAAGTAATGAGTATATGTTAGTCTCGGTGTTGGATTCATGAAATAAACCTTTGAGACGGTTTTAATGAATTCATGTGGATGGATTGCTTGAGAGAAGGTTGCAATTTTGACGAGAAATAGAGAGCATTGATCAAAATCACAAGGCAAAGGTATATGATAGGATTTTTACTTTTACTGATAATTTAATGGATTAATAGGTTATATAGCTATACTATCAAGAATGGTCAATTTCATTCTAAATGGTCGACTCTGACAACCTATGATATGACACATAGCTATTGGACTTGAATGGTAGACCGTTCGGCCCCGATAAAGACAGACGGTCCATGAAAACTCTTTGAGCACATGATTGGACAGTTGGTTTTCAAGGTGAGCTCTATATATACCCTAAACTAGACATGGAGAGGTTTTCTTAGACCCGTGGAATACTTGAAATACACATTTGAGCTCTCTATCAAATACCAACTCTCTCTCACTCACTTGATTAGGGATTGAATTCTTTGTGAGATTGAGAGCATCCTAGTGTATTACATCCTTTGTTTGAGCTTTGTGACATTAGAGGGTCTTCAAGCAAGCTTCATCAACTTCTTACTCATGGAGGTTACTGTCTCCTAGAAAATTGTGAAGGTGCAGCAGGTTCTCTTGTGATAGGCCTTGTGCTAACCTCACCAGAGTAGTGAAGAGAAACTCAAGTGGAATCGAGGATTGGAGAGCCTCATTGATTCCATGGCTTATACACCAAGTGGATTCTTGGTAGATGATCAATTGAAAGCTTTGAATCCACCTCTACGTGTATTAAGGGTGACCGACAAGTGATCTACCCCGTGGGAAAAATTCATCTATTGTCTTTGGTTATTTCTCTTGCTCATTTTCATTCAAGCAATTTATGTTGAGCAATATCGTATCTAGAGATTGAACTATATCTTGTCACCCTAGGTTGCAAATTCTCACCTCGCTTAGAAACCAATAGAAGTAGGAGTTCTCTTGTGTCACTAATAAAATTTCTTAAGTGTTGTTATTTTAGTTAAAACCGCATATTCACCCCACTCTAATCAGTATCCTCGATACTACAACAGGGTGAGCAAATGGTTGTTTAAAATTATAAATGAAGATGACATGTGGCAAAATCTTCTTAGGAAAAGATATCGGCGATATAAAACTATCACTCAAGTTAAACATATGTCTGGTGACTCTCATTTTTTTCTGTTATGCCCGACAAAGGTGAAATATGACTTTTCGATATTTGGCAAATTCAACATAAGAGATGGTACCCAAGTTATATTCTAGTAGGATGCTTGGCATGATAAAACTTCGTTTAGAGATCAATACCTTGGTCTATATAACATTGTATGTAAGAAAAGTTCCACGGTTGCAACTGTTTTTAGGATATCATCTGCTAAATGTGCCTTTTGAAAGATCTCTAGTTGGTAATAGCCTGACAGCTGAGTGGTCAGAGAGATGCATTTCGATGGTCCTTACAACAAAATGGAAGGTCTAATGTGAGATTCATGTATAAGATATTGCCCCCAATGTTACTCGACACAATCATATTATATATGTAAGCTTAAATTGCCCTTGAAAATTAAGGTATCCCTGTGGTACTTAATCAAAGGTATAGTTCTAACCAAAGATAATCTAGCAAAAAGAAAATGTAAAGAAAGTTTAAAGTGTGTGTGTGTGTGTGTTTTGTTCTTTGGCTGTCAAGTTGCTAGACTAATATGGCGTTTCTTTTAATATCATAGCTTCTTTGAGTATAGATCATATGTTTGGTGTTTTGTTACTTGGGGTGGACAAGAAACTTAGAAACAAAATTTTGGTTGGAACTTGTTCATTTTGTTGGCTATTTGGATTTCTATAAATAATGTGTTTTTTAACAACACTCGAACAGTTACTCCTATATGCAAGTGATTTTAGAGGAATATACTGGATACGTTTTTTGACATTGTTGTAAAAGGAGGAAGGCTGATCCTAGATAATGTACGGGTGCCTTGTGCTTGACATCACTATCATAAAAATGTCTTGGCTACAAATGATGGATAGGAATAATTTTGGGATTTTTAGTCTGTCATGTGTCTTTATTTCTTTGATGTAATAATAAATAGCTACATGCATTAGTGGATGCAAAGCTGGAATGTTTAAATATATTTCTGTTTCTAAAAAAATTAGCACCAAGCCAAACAATCGTGATGCCTGACAATAAAAGGTGTTCCATTGTTGATATAAATCAATTTAAGGAATTTTATATGATGTGACTGATACGTCAGGGTAGGCGTAACAAAAAATGAAAATTGTGTGCCTTGGAAAAAAAATTATTCAACTAGTGTCTAGGTTCAGTTTTAGCAAATTGTTCCGTGTCTTGTCATGCAATTGCTTGTTTTTAGTCCTGTTTGACATTGACACTAATCTAGCCAGTGTCTGATTGCAAAACTCAACACGACCGAAGTACACCAATTTCCCAACAAATTGTCACCTAGTGTCCATATCGCTATTAGGTTTGTCGTTACGTTCCCTTGCACAGTCCATTCAATACTCAGTTCAGCTAAGTATCTTTAGCTGTAAACAACAAACCATAACCCAACTCTACCTGAGTAGGAGTCCTCGGCCCGTCATGAGTGCTTCCATTTCCTTAAATTTATTCTAAAATTAAACCGACAATTATTTTTTTACCGGTCGGTGATCTCTAATCTGTAGAAATCAGTTTAAGGAATTCTATATGATATGACTGTATTGAATAGAACATCCTGACACTAAACGCCAGGGCTGGCGTAATAATAACCATCAAATAAAATTGTGTCTTGAATATACCATCCTGGCACTATACGCCAGGGCTGGCGTAATAATAACCATCAAATGAAATTGTGTGCCTTGGAAAAATTAATAAACCAGTGTCTAGGTTCAGTTTTAGCAAATTGTTCTGTGTCTTGTCATGCACTTTGTTTTTAGTCCTGTTTTGCGCTTGCAGTTACTATATCTAAAGAATATGGTGATGAACACAAGGCATTATATTCTTTTGTACTTGCATTGATCAAGTTTTTTTGGGGAGCAAAAGCTAGCTCTTGACTAATCCAAGTACAATTAGCGCGTTATATGAGAAAAAAAGTATATTCTGTCAGCTGTTGCACCTGCTGGACATCTATGGGCGAAGTGCATACTGATATATTGACGCCAATCTGGCCAGTGATTGATTGCAAAACTCAACACCAAGGGACAACAAATTCTCAAAAAAATATCAACTTTTTGGTTCGTCGTTACGTTCCCTTAGCTTGCACACAATCCATTCATTATTCAGTTCAGCATCTTCAGCTGTAACCCAAAAACCATAACCCATCTCCATCTGTGATGAGAATTACTGCCTCTCCATGTGTGGAGCATGCATATCTCCCACACAGCTCTGGCTCTTCCTCGATAACCCTGCTGTAAAAGCCACACCAACGCTCCAAAACTTGCCGCCCATAGCCGGCATATACCATTTCCCCACTGCACAAATATTCTCAGCCGCTGCTCTGCTCCGCATCAAACCTGAAACAAACAACAGTGTTCAGCTGGAGCAACGATCGATCTGCATAAAGAAATCAACATGCAGAGATCTTGAGCGAAGCCTCCGATCCGGCGGCCTATAAAGACGCCATGGCTGTCTGTGCCTCGCTCAACTGAGGAAGACGACGACAGCGGCGGAAGAGCTAGCTAGCGATGACGAAGATGGCCAGCATCAGCAAGGACAGCGAGGAGCTGCTCCAGGCGCAGCTGGAGCTGTGGCACCACGCCTTCGGCTACGTCAAGTCCATGGCGCTCGCCGTCGCCCTCGACCTCGGCGTCGCCGACTCCATCCACCGCCGCGGCGGCGCCGCCACCCTCTCCCACATCCTCGCCGACGCCAACCTCAGCCCCTTCAAGCTCCACGCCCTCCGCCGCCTCATGCGCGCCCTCACCGTCTCCGGCACCTTCACCATCTCCACCACATCCTCCTCCACGGAGCCCTTCTACGAGCTCACCCGAGCGTCACGTCTCCTCGTCAGAGACGACGTCGCCGTCGACGGAGACGACGACGGCGAGGGATTGCCGGCGAGCCTGTCCCCTGTGCTGAGCCTAGTGCTCAACCCGTTCCGCGTCTCGCCGCTGGGGATGGGCATTGCCGCGTGGTTCCGGCGAGGCGACGGAGACGGCGAGGTGGCTCCGTTCGCGGTGGCGCACGGGAAGAACATGTGGGAGATGGCGGCGAGGAAGCCGGCGTTCAACGCCCTGGTGAACGAGGCCATGGCCGCCGACAGCCGCTTCGTGATGCGGATCGCGCTCAGGGAGTGCGCCGAGGTGTTCCGAGGGATCGAGTCGCTCGTCGACGTCGCCGGTGGGGTCGGCGGCGCCGCCGCGTCCATCGCGAAGGCGTTCCCGGAGCTCAAGTGCAGCGTGCTGGATCTTCCTCATGTCGTTGCCAGTGCTCCGTCCGGTGGCAACGTGAGGTTTGTCGCGGGGGACATGTTTCAGAGCATCCCGCCCGCAGATGCTGTCTTTCTCAAGGTACGTAAATCATGCTAAAAATCCATCCATCCACGGTAAAAGGACAAAATAAAAAAAAGGATTCATGTCTTTTACAATTAAACATATTTTTTCAAGATACTCTGTATTTTTTTAAACATATTTTTTTGAAGATAGTTTGTATTTTAGTATGTACCTAGACACATGTTATGCAAATCACTCAGGTGAGAGATAGCTTTTCCCAAAAATAGGGTGTCACCTTTAGATGCATAGTTGTTGTATTTATATATATATATATTATGTTTAGGTATATACTTAAAATTATGCATCTAAATACTCTATACCAAAATGATCTATATTTTAGAACAAAGAAAGTACATAATGACCAGAACAGATAGTATAATTCCGTACCCTGTATTTTTTTTAAAAAAAAAGTAACAAGGCTATATATTATGTCTAGGTATGTACTAAAAACTATGCATCTAAATACTCTATACCAAAACAACTTATATTTAGAACAAAGAAAGTACATAACCAGAACAAATAGGATAATTCGATACCCTGTATTCTTTTTTAAAGTAACAAGGCGACATCATTTATAGCTAAAATGAAATAAGTGGATGAACATCTTGTTCACTTACTGTTTTTATTTAATTTCAGTGGATTTTACATGACTGGGGAGATGAGGAGTGTGTCAGGATATTGAAGAACTGCAAAAAAGCCATCCCTCCACGAGATAAAGGAGGAAAAGTAATAATTATAGATATGGTGGTTGGATGTGGATCATCAGATGCCAAACATATAGAGACGCAAGTTTTGTACGATCTCCTTATTATGGGTATTAATGGTATCGAGCGAGATGAGCAAGAGTGGAAGAAGATTTTCTTTGAAGCCGGATTTAAAGACTACAAAATTATGCCCATTCTTGGTGTCCGATCGATGATCGAGCTCTATCCATGAAAACTCACCGAACAAGCCCGTCCGAAGAATAAGAATAGGTGTGGTTGAGGAGGGGCTACTGGTTGTCTAGTAATGGACTAAATGTGAAGTCGAGATTTAAGCGAACATAAGGCCCTCTTTCGGACATGAATGGAGTAGATTTGAAAATTGAATCATCATAAAAAAATTTCTGCAAGGCTTGTTGAGAACAAATGATTTCCTGTCCATGTCATGCGCAGCTCACTGAGCAAGAACCATTGTTGCTACCTCTTTAGGGGACTAAGCCGTCTATCAGCTATCGCCACCTCATGTCTCCTCGCTACCAATGGTGGCGATGGGAACGACTTAATACTCCCTCCGTTCCAAATTATTAGTCATCCTGACTTTTTACCAGATTCATTGAAGATGATACGAATCTACAACTATATGTGTAGGTTCATAGAAGATGCCATGAATTTAAACACTTAAAATGACACCTAGAATGACTAATAATTTAGAACAGAGAGAGTATATAGCAAGCCCTCACGATTAGCAAAGCCCCATTCATCCGGGGTTTACTATCTTGTGGGACATCTTTAAAGCCCACTTTGTCCTAGTTAGCTTAGGATATGGTGAAAACACAACACTAATTAGCAAGTACTTTCTTAAACATTTTTATACAACCGATTCAACATTTTCATGAAATATGCTTAACATTTTCAGTTTAAATGTTGAAATTGTATAGAAAAATTTTAAACCTGGAACCACGGCATGTTGAAATATTGATATCGAAATGTTGAGCAGTGACATGGGGGACTTCTTCAACGGCGAGCTTGACAGCGACATGGAGGCGGCGGTTGTGTCAGTGTGGACCTATGCAGGAGCGGCGACCCGAGAGCACTGGAATGCATGAGAGGCGATGGGCGAGGGCCACACGTGTGGCGGCGGGAGCAAGGAGAGCGAGCAGGGGTGGATAGGGTTTGGGGGTAGGATCCACTGAGTAGAGTTGTTGGTAGGGATTTGAAATACTGGAAGATGGTGAAGCTAAGTTCTACCAGAAAAAGATGGCTAATATCCCGCCGTGTGGCTGCAGACCCACCTGACAAGGGTGTGACACGCTCAAAACATTACGCTACAAGCTCTTGGCCTTGAGCC
Organism: Digitaria exilis; assembly: GCA_015342445.1. Taxonomy (NCBI): domain Eukaryota; kingdom Viridiplantae; phylum Streptophyta; class Magnoliopsida; order Poales; family Poaceae; genus Digitaria; species Digitaria exilis. The sequence continues at coordinate 1,425,941 of JACEFO010001877.1, forward strand.
TGGTGGTTTTGGTCTTGGTGTTGTGGGCTGAATGTGCTTATGTATGGGCTAAACTTGAAGTCAGGAGCCTCTAAATACGAGAGAATAAGACATCAACTCTTTTGGGCAAATACAGAAGAGAAAATATGTTTTTTTTTTCTTTTTAGGAAAAATGTTTTTTTTTCTAAGAATACGACATATGGCCATTTACATCTCTAACAGTGCACAGATGCACCTATATCGTGGGAGGTGAGTATAGATGGCCAAATGACCGGGCATCACATGACAAGACATGGCGCTAGCCAGGGCTGCCTATCCATACATCTTTAAAATCCACTTTGGCCCAATTAGCTTTCACATATACTCAATATTTTCCCTTAGCATGTTCAACATTTGACATTTCATTGTTGAAACTTCACGGACTAAATCTTGAAAACATCATAGTCGCCAAATATTGAAACAGTAATCAAGAAATGTTCAAATGATGAATCATCAACACATTCTCCGGCGAACGATGGCGCGGACGCGTGGCGGCGGAGCAGCACCACTGAGGCATGGCCAGCGATGAAAGAGCGGGGATGCGTGCGGTTGGTTGCGTCACCATCAAGGGTAGGGGAGGGAGGGAGGAGGAGGGTAGAGTTTGGTGCTGATCCAAGGGCTATGAATATTTTGCATGAACCTCAAACACCGAAAGGTGGCTAAGTTAAGATTTACCGAAAGATGGTTTAGGGATTCACAGCTAGACACGGTCATTAACCATGACATGCGGTGCCAGCTCACATGCCAAAACAGCAGCACACGTACACAGTAGACTGTTGTCCGTGGCATGCCGGTCCAGTGGCACGACGAGCACGTTTAAAGCTCAAGGTGCCCATGCCATCCCAAACCTAGCCATAAAAACCCCCCTTAACCAAATCACAATTTCACATATATCATATACATATAGATTTTCAAAGCTTTTTACAAGTTTACAAGCCAAACACATGAATTCAAATAGTTTATAATCGAAGGAGTCGAGAACAGATTCTTAGTGTCAACATCGATCCTCAATCAGCCAACCCCAAGATCCACCACAACCAAATACCAGACGTCGGTGAGGGAGATGTTGATCTGGATCTAGGAGTCGAGTAGAGGCTGAGTTGCCAAGTTGGGGTATGAGAGGAGCGAGAGCAACGAGCTGACTAGTAGTGGTTAGGGGTGGCAAGGGCGGAGAGGTCGAGCAGTGGTCGACAGTTACTGGCGAGGTAGACGTGGTTTTGGATATAGGGCTCGAGGAGAGGCTGCTAGTGGGAGGAGAGGAGTGAGAGCGGCGAGCCGGTGAGCGATGGTCAGCCGGTAACGGGGTTGAGTGAGTGCGAGGACTCAAGCGAGATCTGGTAGTGGGGGAGGTAAGGGCGAGAGACAGGACGTGAAGCAACGAGGAGCGGTCGAGCGGGCGGCTTATATAGAGTTTTTTTTGGCATGGGCTGCGTCGGTCATAAACTCATAATGGGGCAGATCATTAATTGGGCCTTCAGCGGGTCTTGGTGGGCTGATCGTTAACACTAAGTTTGGGCCAAATTCGGTCGGAATTCCTTAGCTTCCACATCTTCTATTGTTTGAGATCCGTCCAAGCAATTACATCCATTGGATTCCCCAAACCCTAACCTGTAAGGCTGTAACAACCTCTCACCCTTGCACCGATGCCCCAACAAGGCGTCCAGCGAGGGCGCCTCTACACCTTCCAAAGCCACATCGACGCCACCCCAGGGGCCATGCTGGCCGCCGCCATCAAGCGGCACCAGCCTCGTGGCCATGCCGGCCGTCGACATCGAGCGCTGATGTCGCCGCCATGCACGCTTATCTCAACGTTTTGTATGTCAAATGTTGGACATGGTGACATCAAATGTGGACATAGATAAAGGGCAATGTTGAGTATGTTGAAGAGAAACGTTGAAAGATAACATTGAGCAATTAATTTTTTTCTGAGCTAATTGTGCCAACATGGGCGTTAAAGGTGGATGTCTTATCCATCTTCTACAAGATGGATAGGAAGGCCCCCCAGCTGGACAAGCAAAAATAAGACTTTTTTTAAAAAATTATATTATTTATTTTCCAACTTTTCAAAAATATATACCTTAATATTTATTTTACACAAATGTCGTCCAGCCGCCAACTCATCTGGCAGAAACATCCTTTCGCCTGTTCATTCGGTGAAATACTACTGTACCAAAGCTATAGCCAAATGAATCAGCGGAATTTCCCTTTTCTAGAATGCTCACTTTCAAAAAATTATAACTAACTTATATGAACTCGGATGGAGACAAACTTTATATGTTATAGTCCTCGACGATATCTACAACTTTACAGTTAAACTTCCATTTGGAGCCATCTTGCTACTCAAACAACCGACTCGATTATTGGAGCAGCAAGATGGCTCCGAACGAAAAACGTTTGAACTATAAAGTTGTAGATATCGTCTGAGTCGATTCTTTGAGAAGCAGGATGGCTCCGAATGAAAACAGTTTTAACTACAACGTTAGATATCATCAAGAGCTATAATTTTCATATAAAGTTTGTCACCTTTCAAGTTCATTATGATTTCTTTTTTAAATTGAGCTGTCCAAATAAGGGAAATTCCACCGATTCATCCGTCGGCAACTTGCTACAGTAGCACATTTCGCCGAATGAACAGGAGAAAGGTTATTTTCGCCAGATGAGTTGGTGTCATGATGTTTGTGTAAAATAAATATTAAGTATATATTTTTGAAAATTTGGAAAATAGAGAATGCATTTTTTTTTAAAAATCCAACAGTAAAGATTATTCCGGGCTGTCGTGGGCCCAGTAAAAAAAACGTTCTTCGGGCTGGCCCATGGGCACGTGCTTTAGGGACATCTACAGAGGTGAGCGTGTCTAAAAAAAATCTACAGAGGTGAGCACAACATCATGCTGACAAACGCACGCACAGAAACAGAGTGCACGTACGGCATCACTTACGCTGCCACTCAACTTAACGCACGCACATGAACGAACGCTCGCTTACATCAAAAGTCGTTTAGTTTTGTGTTTTGGTGGTGTGCTGGTGTGTGTGTGTTCGTGAAGGTTTGTCAGTGGCATCGACGATCAGTATTCGGTATCAGCGGTCGATCAGTAGTACATCCTCCAATCCTCCACCATGCGCTCGCGCCGGAGCCGCTCCTGCACCCTTGATATGTACATGGCCGCACGCCGGTCCACGTCAGCCGCGTCACCGCCGCCGTTGCCGTTGACAGCCTCCATGGCGACCACCGGTGACGGCGGCGGCGCTGGCATCGTCGACCACACCGTGGCAGCGGCGGTGGCGCTTTGTTTCGCCTTGCCGCCGGCGGTATCTTGCTGAGCTGGCACAGCGGGTGCCACCTGCGCCGGTGCTTTCCTGGGGTAGAAGAAGGGCATCGCCGACGCCCTGTTCTTGATGCCTCTGTTGGCGCGCTTATAGAAGCCGAAATCCATTGCTGTTTTCTATTTACAAATGTACAAGAGATGATGAGCTGGTAGAGAGTTGTTCATTTGTGTGATGTGTAGGCACCTCGATACACCCCATTTATAGCAGCTTTCAGGCTTTGCAGCTTCGTCTTCCTCACAAATGGCTATATGACACTGCACGTGCCACGTGTATACCAAGTCGCGCACACAGTTGAGGTGGGCCTCCAGAGGCATTGGGTGTGCTGGACCAATATATACTATTGTTCAGGACCAATACACTATTGTTCAGAATCGTATTTGATGATCCCAAATCATGCCATAATCGATGCTCAAAGACTTTTAGTGGTATGCCTCAAAGCAGATGCTAGAACTGTACCAGGAATTCTGAACGCAATATAGACTCTATGCATGGATAAGGAACTATGAACACTGTACCTATTTCGATGCAGATAATTATGTTCGTTCTTATAAAAGATCTTGCTAGTTTTTGCGAGCTGACGTGGTCCCGAAAATATCTTTTATACTACAGTTGTTGTGCCTGCTGCAAAGAATCAAGATCTTTTGTAAGAATCACGATCTTCGATTGATCCTTGGATGGAACGCGTATGTTCTTTCATTATGTGCAGGTTCCATTCCATGCATGCCACATGCAGTCATGCAGTCTGATGCTGATCTGAAGTTGATCTAGTCAACGAAGCTGTCAACAGGCCACATTGCATATCGTTCAGTTTCCAACCAGCCTTAATCCTCAAGGTAGTGGAAAGATCAATCTAGGAATGATCGAATAATCCATTTGTCTCTAGAAATAATCTGAAGTTGCAGTACTGTGCACAACCAATCCCTGCTTCATCATTGATAATCTACGCCATATTCACCACTTGGTTGGCACGAGATACCGCATTTATACCCTGCTTGTTTAGACATGGACAAGTTAGTCTAGTCGAAAAGTGTCATCATTCACTTGATCCATATATATCACCTGCCAAACGTATCGATTTATAAAAATAGTTCGAGGAAGAATACAAGAAGGTATGCATACAGACCGATAAGATTGATGTCCACGTTGGTTGAGAATAAAGTGGGAAACCATTTATTTTTTTTACCGGAAACGCAATACAGATGCTCACTTATGCGGATCAAAATTCTATGGGTACGTGATATTTACGTCTCCGTGCAGCCCCATAAGGATGTATGCTGGCCGCAGCTTATTAGGCTCCAGCTACACAATCATTAGACAAAATTCCATTCTGCTGCAGTAGGGACTGTTACGTTTAGTTCCCCAGAAAAACACTTCATTTCAATTTTTCCATATTGATACTATTTCGCCTTCTTGCAGAAAACGCTTCACATGACTTAGCTATAGTGTTTTTCTGGGTTTACAATGTTTTTTTCCCAATCTAAACTCTGACTAACTGGTGTTAGTGAGTGGCTGTGCCAACTGCTGCTGCAGGCGTCTCAACGATCAGTGTATAGCTAGGCTAGCAAATTTTGAGATTGCCGAAGTCGTCATTGATACCTTGGCCACCACTAAAAGTACCGGTAATAGTCGAGGATCCGAACCTAAGGTGCATAGGTTTCACGACAAGAAATTAACCAACTGTACAAGGCTACATGCGGAAAGAGCGACACCTCAACTTGATGGTATTTCTGCTAAGACAAAAGAGCAGCATCATTCCTAAGCAAACGAAGCATCTACCTTTGCTTCAATCTCTTTCATTTCCGGATGTGCCAAAGCTGAGAATCTGCTGAAGGAAAAGTGAACAACAGGGCTAGGCTATTGCATATCCTATCTTCTTGGTGTGTCCACGGTACATTTTTGAGACATGGTTGGATATGGAGGTATTTGGATTTTGGATCCAAATTAAATGCAGATGGATTCTTTTTGGAATTTGCATTAAAAGCTATGGATTCATCCTCCGTAAAAGATCAACATCACGCAAGGAAGCACTTAGAGCATCCTAATTAAGCTCTTGTTTGGTTACATTCAATGATTTCAAATCGTATTATCGAACATAGTCGTAAAATCACTGATAAGATGACAATGATTTCAAATCGTATTATCGAACATAGTCGTAAAATCACTGATAAGATGATTAGTCGTGATTAAGAATTTAGGACAAGACAATAATTTTCATTGCCGGTCCCACACGTCAGCACCACCAACGGTGAAAATCAGACGGAATGGAGACATAACGGCACACGGGGAAAAAAGTTTAGGTTTAATGGCATACATGTGTGATCAAACGTTTTTATGGCACGTATGTCAGGACCATCTTTTTCAATACCATACAGCTAAAAGACTCCCAACTAGAGCGATGTTATTCATCTCTGTGGACAGGTGATCCTCCTCGCAAATTGCCAGGATACTACTGCACGTGCCACGTGTACCAAGTCACGCACACAGTTGAGGCGGGCCGCGCTCCAGAGGCATTGGGTGTGCTGGACCAATATACAACACTATTGTTCAGAATCGTATTTGATACTCCCAAATCATGCCATGATCGATGCTCCACAACTTTTAGCGGTATGCCTGAAAGCAGATGCTAAGGAATTCTGAACACAATATAGACTCAATCGATGCATGGATAAGCAACTAGTCAACTACTAACATTGCACTTATTTCGATGCTGGTAACTACTTTCTTACGATGACCCGCTGGGCACTGACCACCATACGATACATCTTTGTCGTTTTTGCGGGCTGACGTAGAGAGCGTAGCTATACGGCCATATCGAAATACTGCAATGGTGGATGCTGCAAAAAATCAAGATCTTTGTAAGGTTCACGATCTTCGATGATTCCTGGATGAAACGCGTACGTTCTCTCGTGATGTGGAGGTTCCATTCCATGCCATGCTGCAGACATGCAGATCTGAAGGCCATCTACTCAATGAAGCTGTCAACGGGCCACACATTACATATATATCGTTCAGTTCCCAATAATCATCTCTGTACACCTAACTTCTAACTAGTTCACCAGCCTTAATCCTCGAAGTAGTGTAACGGATCAATCTGGAAATGATCGCATAATCCCACTCTTTTATTTGGAATCATTATTATCCTCTTTTGAAGTACCATGCACCACTAATTAATTCCCGCTTGCATTACATATATAGGACCTACACTATATACCTATGTTCTCATCCTCATCATTGATGATCTCTGGTATATTCACCACTTGCTTGGCTTGCATTGATACCCTTGTTTAGACATGGACAAGTTAGTGTAATCAACAAGTTTCATGGTTCTTGATCCATATATATCACCTGCCAAGCGTATCGATTTATAAAAATAGTTAGGGAGCAAAGTAAGAGGCGTGCATACAGACCGATAAGGTTGCTGATGTGCCCACGTTGGTATAGAGAATAAAGGAAGGAGTTTTTTTTTTTCCCTCCCTAGCTAGAACACAATAGAACAGAGATGTTCACATACACAAGTAACCACATCTCTATGAGAATAACTGAGCTACTCTGGCGGTCTATTCGCTTGTGCCGGCTGCAGCTCATTGGGCTCCAGCAGCATAATCAGGGTGTGTTTAGATTGTAGGAAAAAACACTGTAGCATAAGAAAAACACTGTAGCATTTGTTGGGAAACGTGTTTTGTGAGGGAGGAATAGTGAAAAGTTAGAATGAATAGTGAAAAGTTGGAATGAATAGTGAAAAGTTGGGAATCTGAACATGACCTCAATAGATAAAACCATTCTCCTGTAGTAGGCCGTACAACGCTTCTCGTTTCTAGACCATAGTAAAAAAATAAATTTGCAACCCTTGGCTGGGGCCGCTGTTGTAACTGTTAGTGTGTAGGCATCTCAAACGGTCAGGGTGTAGGCTAGTAGTAGACTAGTAGTTAGTAGTTCCTGAGATTGGCCATGTCACCATCAATACTTTGGCTACCACTAATTAAAAGCACCGTTAGTAGTTGAGGATTCGAACCTAAGGTGGATAGGTTTCACGACAATAAATTAACCAACTGAACAAGGCTTGGTGCGAAAAGAGCGACACATCAAATTGATGGTATTTCTGCTAAAGGAACCTGGAGACAAAAGAGCAGCGTCATTCCTAAACAAACAAGGCATCTAGCTTTGCTTCAATCTCTTTCATCTCCAGATGTGCCAAATTAAAGCGGAGAATCTGCTGAATGGAATGTGATCAGCATTCAGCAGGCTAAGAACATTTTTGTGATTCTTGCATATCCTATCGTCTTATGCTGTGTTCAGGGTACATTTTGAGACATGGTTGGATATATACTTGAATATATGGAGGTATTTGGATCCAAGTTAAACGCGAATGATTTTCATTTTCGGAAATTTTCATCAAAAGCTATGGATTCATCGTCCTCCATAAAAGATCAGCAACATCATGCGAGAAGCACTTGGCGCATCCTAATTAATAAGAACATGAAGTGCACACATCATATATACCTGGTGCACGGCATCAAGTTCCCTACTTCCCTGACACTCAACTAATAATTATGCACACGCGCGCTCACATCACCAGTAGTTCTGGTGTTGGAACGGTGTGTTCTTGTGAAGTCCGGCCGGCAGCAGCTAGGAAGCGGTGGATCATCAGTAATACATACTCCGGTCGTCTACCATACGTTCGCGCCGGAGCCGCTCCTGCACCCTGCATATGTACAAGGCCGCGCGGCGGTCCACGTCGGCGTCGCTACCGCCACCTGGCGCCACGCCGGTGTTGCCGCCACCGATGACCTCCATGGCGACCACCGCTGACGGCGGTGGGGGTGACCACATCGTCGTGGTGGCTGCAGGTTGTTGTTTAGCCCTGCTGCCGGCGGGCTGTTGCTGGACCGGCGCGGCGGCCGGCTTCCGGGGGTTGGAGTTGTGCTTGACCACGATGCCTCTGGCGCGCTTGTAGAAGCCCATATCCATTGCACTCGAGATGAGCTAGCTGGTAGTGTTGTTGCTGTTGGTTTGCGTGGTGTAGGCTCGAGGCATCACATTCCGGACTACTTATAGCAGCCTTGCAAATGGCTCGCACATAGACGGCTTGAGCGTGCCACGTAAGTTGGGGGTGCAGAGTGTAGTACAGGGCCTGGTTCCAGGGGCATGGTGCGCATACAGGATCAACATAATATGGTACTCCAAATGGTCGCCAAGTCGCCAAACATCTTTTTTTGTGGTATTCCGTACTATACTTTTTTTTTGAACAAAACAAAAATCCACGCAAAACAAAAAGTTGCTTCCCACATGCGACTCAAATCTAGTCCTCTTGCCTCGCGAATAAATTCCTTGCCACCCCACTATACAACACATATGACTTTAGATGAGGTGATCTCGTTTTGATCTAAACCGTTGAGGATCTTTAGTCCGGGTTGGTAAAACAAACCAGGACTAGAGAGTCATTTAGTCCCGGTTGGTATCCCAAACCGAGACTAAAAACCTATCTTTAGTATCAGTTTGTAGTACCGACCGAGACTAAATGTGGAGCCAACAATCGGGACTAAACCTAAAGATATATATTTGGTCCCGGTTGGTGGCTCCAACCGTGAATAATATTGCTGCCAGCCACGTGATTTATAGAACCGGTACTAACTCATTATTACCGGTTCTATTAATTCCTCGACTAATAGAGCCGGAACTATTGTGTTTGTGCGTTTTCTTTTCTACATGCATTTGAGAAGTAGCATAATGTACCCAAAGGAAGGTACTGAGAGGTACTATTTAAATATATTTTTCTGTCCACGAGTTGTCGGGTAGTTGAAAAACTAAGAACCGCTAATTACAAATGATCTAATGGTGGTAAAGTTGACGGTACCGGAAGGTACTAATTAAATATATTTTATGTATAAAATAAATATTCTAGCATTAATTAGCCCAAAAGTACCATGTGGTACTGTTCGATACCTTCCTTCCACTGTAAAATTTCTCAAACAATATACTACGAGCCCTCGACTAAGCTATATATTAGCCGACCAGCTTTTGATCAGAATCAAAGTAGCTAGCGTGAAGATCAAACCATCGAATATAATGGCATTGTTCAGAGTAACTACAATATATATAACTATGTAGTACTTCATATCATGCATCGATAATCTCTTGACTATATATTCACCACTTGATCGGCCCGATACCCTCATGATTTGTCTATGGTGATGAATAGTCCGTCTACTCAACAAGGGTCATGCTGTTCTTGATATCCATATATATCATATATCTAACTGATGAGTTGGCGATTTTTATATATATTTTGGGAGTGCAGATAAATTAAGGTACATGTAGATCGATAAGATTGATGTCCATGTAGCTGGAGAATAAAGGGAACCGACATTGGTAGGACCCTGAACAGGGCCGGTCCTGAGTTTTCGGGGGCCTGGGGCGAAACTTAAGTTGGAGGCCCCTTGCAACATAAAAACATCAATTCTTTTTTTTAGAAGTTGGTGATATTGCGCATTTATGCTATGTTTACAAGTTTAAAGAATAGCATACATGCTACATCTAATCAACTTCACTAAATTTTTTTTTAAAAAGTCATAATTAAAAAATATTTGAATCTAATTTGTGTACAAGAAATAGGAAAGAATCAAAGAATATATCATAAGGAACTAAATGCTAATCTAATTAGTTGGAGGCTAATCTTTTTACTTAGTGGTTGATGGTGCAAGGATGGACTAGCATTGGATGAACTATCGAATGGGTGATTGGATTAACTTGGACTAGTTGTTTTCTTTGGTTTAAATTAGGCACTTAGTATACATATAAGCTATATGAAATGCTTGGTTTGGGCTATTACTTCACATTCAGAATTTTGATACTATCTCATTTCGAGGTACATCAAATAATATAGTCCAAGTTGCTTGCTATACGTACTATCAAATAATTTTGATACTATATAATTAGTACTATACATGTTAAACTACGTAGAGATGGGGCCCTAAGATTTTGGGGGCCCGGGGCGGTTGCCCTGGTTGCTTGAACTACAGGGCCGGCACTGACCCTGAAGCTATAGACAGAAGAACAGCATCATTCCTAAACAAACGTAGCATCTACCTCGTTGCGATCTCTATCATCTTCGAATTGAATGTGCTAAATTTGAGAATCTGCTGATAAAGGTAGCGAGCAAGTGTTGCCTACTAACCAAGGATTGCAATTTTTACCTTAATTTTTGCTGTTTCGTCTGGATTTCTCTATCCATGGTATAATTTTGTGGGTATGGCTGGATATTGATGTATCTTAGATCAAAATATATACTTGAATTTATAGAACTCCAAGTAAGCGAATCCAGACGAGGATTAGTATAATAAGTCATACAATATCCAGTAAGCGCCCAAACATAAACACAATTATTTTTTTTTTTTGAAACTCAACACAGTTCTTCTTTAGATATGAAAGGATCAAGATGCCTAAGAGGGGGGTTGAATTAGGCTTCTAAAAAAATTTATTGCAATAAACCAAACCTACCAAGAAAGCCAATTCAACCCATGTGCCTAGAAGTCATGGCAAGTCTAAGAATTGAAATGACAAGAAATAAACTTGCGGGAATATAAAGAGAGTAGAATGTCAATTTTTTCTTGAGGTATAGAAGAGTCGTCAACTCTCTCCTAGTCCTCGTTGGAGTCCCCGCACAAGGGTAACACTCTACCTTGATCTGCGTAAGGATCAAGTGCTCTCGTAGTGGATATCCATTCCCAACTCCAGGACAGCGGATTCCAATACAGTGTACACCTTCTTAGAGTCTCACACAATCTCCTTGTGAGCTTACCAAGACCACCACCACTATCACTAAGTTGTCTAGGTGATGCCGATCACCAAGAGTATAATAAGGCAAAGATCTTCACTTGACCTAAACTAGATCAAGAAGAAGGTGGATGAACACTTTCTACTCTCTAGCACTAAAGATATTGTGACATCCCCGATTTTTAAAAGGCACGAAGTTTGACCAAAGTCAAAATTTGGTCAAAATTCGACATAAATTTGAAGTAAAAGTGTATAATTGATCAGCAGGATTGGAGGAGAATGTTTGACAAAAAATTGGGATGAAATAGAGTATGGAAATAGCATAATTAAATGGAGAAAGAAAAATGAGAAAAGTTACTATTGCAAATCTGAAAATAGGAGTTTGAAATTCAGTTTTGGCCATGTTGAGCAGCAATGTTTGAGTGATCATAAAAATTTATTGGTTGATCTTTTGACCGTGGTACAAAAACAAAAGTTGTAAAGTAAGGTATAAAGAACAACTTTGTTTTTGGTTCAGCGTGAGCTTAGATGTAAATCAAGGAGAAAAACGTGATTGAAAATCGAATCAGAAAAAGACTTGAGAAAATTTAGGGTTAAGTGGCTGAGATGTAAATTCTTAAATTGAGCTCAAACCGTTGATAATCTGAAAGAGGTCCAAAAATAAGAAATGAAATTCAAGTCAAGGCAAAGAACTTTTGTGTTTTGGGGAATAGCATGTTATATTCAAATTTTGGGAGTAATTTGAGTTTGAATTTCTGAACCAACCTAGGGTTTCAGAGTTCTTATTTACACCCTAACCCGACCGATGATCCAAGCTCGAATTCGAGCGTTTGATCAAGAATTTGAGTGTAGTGCCAAAATAGAAAATGAAATTGAATGTGTTACGGATAAGTTCCATTTGGGGATCGAGGAGAGTTTGAATGGAAATTTGAAAGTAATTTGAAGATTTCAAGTTTGCTGTCTGAAAATGGGGAATGAAATTGGCCGACATTGGAGCTTCGAATTTGCGCTACACACTGCTTGAATCGTAAAGGTTGCAATATGAAAGTTGGAGTGCTATGTTTCTTCTACAAGTTCTAAGTTTGGAGTTGGATGAGTTGAGAAGGATGTTTGGAAGAAATTGGGGCCGCAATCTCTCGGCTCCAAAGCTTAGATGGGCGGCAATGGCGGTTCGACGTCGGTGGCTCGGCCACGCGTCGCCGGGCATGGCATCACCGTGGCGAAGTGATCAGCAGGAGCTGGCGATCGTCTAGGGTCGGCTCTCGTCGATAAATACTCCTCCTTGGCCTCCTTTCTATCGCTTTCTTCCTCCTCCTCGTTTCCGTTCACTTCTCGGTCATCGGCGAAGCTCGCCGTCGCGTTTCCTTGTCCAGCCACCTCTGTCCGATTCCTTCCGCATATAGCTTCGCCTTGACCTTCTCTACCTCCCAGACCAACTATCTTTCGCTCTCATCACCTCCAGAGCCTCTGCGCCGCCATCTTCCTCAGCATCTTCGGTGAGCTCCGTTCAACAAGGTCGGCTCTCGTTGAAGTGGTTGGTGTGGTGGGTTTGGTCGAGATGTGAGTGTGGTTCTGGGTTGTGCTGGAGCCATAGATGGGGTAGAAGGGTTCGGTTGGGCGAGAGCGGCTTGGCGCAGCCGGGGAGCGCCGCTCGCCGCCGTGCGCACGTCCGCCATGGCTGGCGCACGTGAGCAGGGTGCCTCGGGGCATCTCGGCTCGTGCTAGGCAGTGCGTTAGGTTCGTCTTGCCTCGCTGGTGCTCGTGGGTTTGCTCGCGTGGCTTGCGACGTCGAGGTTTGGCCGGCCGGCGTGTCGCCGTCGTGCGCCGCCGCCTGAGTCGTCGTGGAGGCGAGGGTGCTTGGGAAGCTGTCGGGTTTTGGGGCTAAGCGAGTGCACGGAGGCGAGCCTGCCGCCGGTCAGCGCGGCCGGAGCGCGGTCAGCGCGCTCCCCTGTTTTGAACGGGGGAGGGACCGCGGGTTAGAAGGAGGGTTTTTCCCAGGGGGTTTTCTGCAAAACTGCCAATTAGGTTTTTGAAATAGATTTAAAATTCGAGTATTTCACCTTTTAATTCATAGAAAATCATAGGAAAGTCCAAAAATGATGAAATCAATTTTGTTAAACTTGTTTTAAAATTTGTCATCCATTAAAAATGTTAAATAACCTTGTGTAGATAATTAATTTAATTCTTTTATTTAGATTAATTAAATAAAGGTTTAATAATTTCTAAAAGGGTTAAAATTCTGATTAATTCTTTTATAATTGGAAATAATTTCTAAAATGGTTTTATGTATTTATTTAAATGTTTTATCCATTTAGAAAATGATTTAAAATCATTAGAAATAAACTAAAAATGATTTAGGGCAAGTTTTATTAAAGGAAAAATATAGGTTTGTCTTTTAAAAATCTTGGGTAGTTTGGGTTGGCTTGCAACTTTATCGAGAAGGGAAAGTTGCTTAGCTTCTTCGTAAAGTGTTGCATAGCATATCGCTAACTTGCATTACGTTTTAGTCTCTCAAGCTTCGGAGTACGAGCTCGTGGGATTCGCGGAGGAGCAGCGACCAGACAAGGAAGTGATCGTCGTCGCTCCGGAATGGCGTATCGCGGAAGAATCTAACCTGCTCGTGGTTCTAGGCAAGCACCGGAGCATCTTTGAATCACCCATCATTTCATAATAAGCATGAGTCCAAATTCTATGATTTTATGTGCATTAGGTTAGGGATTGGTTGAAAACCTTTGATGCATGAGATATTCCTTGGTAGAACTATCCTTGCTGAGCTAAGAAATTTAATTAGCAATGTCTACATTGGCTATGCTTAGTAAAGTTAAGTTAAAAGATGATGATCTAGGCTATCACCAATCTCATATGAATCATGAACGGTTTGGGTTGAAAGATAGTGTTCAAAAGTTGGTAGGAGGGATTGAGGTAGCTCGATCCGTAGTTCTGCCTACTTGCTCAAGTGACGAAGGACCGTTCCGTTGTTTAATTGATTGATCAAGTGATTCTACCTGGTGTCTTACTGGGTTATGGGACCAGTAAAGCCAATTAGGTTAGTTGGTTCACTGATGGGAAATATCGCTTACCCGTGCTTGCTGGGTCGGAGAAAGGCGGGACCGTAGCCTGTAACTCACGGGGTGGTCGCCAGACGTGGGGCCCACGTGGGGGTGCGTTCCCGGGTTCGAGTAAGGATATTTCCGGTCGTTGGCCCAGCTGATTGAAAGGTTGTTGCGTACAGTAAGATCGACTGTGCGTGACTGGGGGCTAGGTATCTCCTGCAGGATGTACATGGATCCGGATCGACACAACTCTTGGTTATGAGTGCACTTGATCAGGTGTTAAACATCGTAGAGGAAACAAGTTGAACAAGAGGAGGTTGATTCATAAATGCTGGTTGACCTTAGTACAACCTGTATGCAAAATATTTTATAACTTAGATGAATAAGTAACCACTCAACTGAGCATAAAATACATAAACTATTGGAAGTGCGTCCGATGACCGTAACAGGTCGTTATGGCACACTTGAGCCAGTTTAAATTGGCGGTTCTGCCACAGATATCCTTAATCTTCTCAAATGAAGAACTTCACAATCTATGCAAGTGCTTCTCTTGCCTCTCAAGCTTCTCAAACCTCAGCATGAGGGGGTATAAATAGCTCACTCAAATCCCTAGCCGTTGCTGCTGATGCAGGGGGGACCAACTGATTCAGTGCTTCCCTTTGGCTGGCACTGAAAAATTGGTCCACCCTTTACACTTGAAATCCAACACTTCCCTTTGGCTGGCACTGAAAAATTGGTCCACCCTTTACACTTGAAATCCAACAGCTATTTGCAGACCACCGATTGATTCAATGGGTGTTAGTGCTCCTTAGAGGTTCACGTTTAGTGCCATTTAAGTGGAGCTTTTGGACTAATTCATATACTAACCCGCCAGTCAGCACATGTAATAACCCCGTTTTTGCATATGCACATATTTTTGGAGGATTTTGGTTTTATCCAGATTTATGATCTATAAATGAGTGCTTTTGGATGAAGACCAAGATCGTGACCAACCTGGAAGGATGTGCATGGGCAAAGGCTTGAAGAACACACTCGGTTTTCATCTCGATCAAACAAATCAAGCAGACATTTAGAAAGTCATGAAAGATCCAAACTTATCCTGAAGCAAACAACTTCAAAAGGCCCACATACGTGAAGGACATAAGCTAATAGAAGATTAAGGAGCTCACACGCGAAAGAGGAGGCCAATACGGGCCAAAGAGGGCCCAGACCAGTTGGTCTAATGGGCCCTAGGCCAGCTGGCCGAGCTTGTTTTTGAGGCGGTTCGCCCTCCCCTTCGAGCTAGGGTTTCTCAGACTATTTATAGCCCGAGCTATGAAGGAACCCATATCTAATTACCAGTAGAGTGCCGCCGAATTGAAGGAAGACACACCAGAGGAAGCCGACGGCCGCGGCAAGGTTAGAGGACGATGAGTTTTTCGCCGATGACTTCTACACCATGAACTCTGTCACCATGACTAGCTTTATGAGTTGAAGACCTCGTTTGTCCATGGGGAAGTAAGGTGACCTTCTTTTGTAATCACCGATATTCTTTATGATATTAACCTATCTCATACATAGATTTTAGTCCTCTTGGCTTGATAAATTATTATCCCTAGTGCTATGACAGTGTGTGGGTGGGAACAAAATTGGTGATTTTAACTTGATAGATTAGATTGATGCTTTAACTTGGTGATGCTCATCTAGTGATCCTAAAACCCTATGGCCAAATGTTCTCTATATCTTGTGCTCACTAATCTAACCTCACTTTCTTACCCCTAGATTTAGTTAGATTAGACTTAGTAGATTAGATTTATTTCATACATCAACCAAAACCCAAAAAGATTCATACACCAACGTAATTAGTGCTTAGATAAGCGTAGCAATCTTCTTGTTCCACGGATTGATTACCTTGGAGAATTCACTAAGAGAAAAGCTATAACCGCCTTGTGCGCTTGCGGTTCACAATTGACACGGCTAAGCGCTGCCAACAAGATTTTCTGGCGTTGTTGCCGGGGAAAAAAATAGGTTTGCTGCCTTTATCTTTGTATTAATTTTGTTAGTTTCTAACCCTTCATCTTTTGCTAATAATTTTTCTTTTTGTTTTTCTTTGTTTTTGTTTGACTAGATGACTCTTCTCATTCACCCAGTGCAGGAGGAGAAATCGTTGAGGGATTATGGGAGCCCAAGATTAGAGGACTTTGACATGCAAAGATCAGATTTAATACTCCAAGCCGTCAAGTATGAGATCATGCCTCAAATCATCAAGGTGGTGTTGATGGCATTTAGCCGCGTCAATTATATACCGCAAGCGCACGGATCGGTTGTAGCTCTTCCCTTAGAGTATTCCCCCAATATTTATCAATCCGTGGATCGACAATTAACTACTAGGGTTTTCTACCTATCTTAACGGATCTAATCCTAGCGTGGAGTGCATATTACATAAATGGTTGAACATGTGAAAGTGATGGATGTGATTTGTGAACACATTGTGTGAATGATCACAACCGACCTCCTCGAGATAACGCGACCTTCGGTAGCGCAAGCCCACCGTCTCCTTCATTGCAATTTCAGCCTAAGTGATAGCCTAACCTATCTCATACTCCGATAAGTCGACATAATCCCACAAAGTTCTGTAAGCCGATGCCTTTCCCTCCCACACTCGTCACACAACACTAGGGGTTGTAAATCATCAAACAAAGAGAACCTATAAAGGGACATGGTTCCACAATACACGTTCCACCGGCCCTACTCCTCCCGCATACTGTCACTACACGAGGGATCCCAGTGACTAGCTTCCCGCGCACCACTAAGATGTATCCGCAAGGCATAGACTAATCACCACGATTACATCTAACATAAGCTAGCTAGGCATGTGAGATCCAACATGCATATTAGAAGATCAAAACAACGAGACAAGTTTAGATTGATTCACCATTAATGTACATATGCCTTGAATGAATTCAAAGATGGCTCCGGAATCTCACCATGGCGTCACCACGCAGGGCCAACCATGGTGGCTAGGGTCTAGCCTAAGCCATCTCTTAGGCAAGGTCGAGGACGACAGCCATCAGCTTCCTCCGGTGTGTGTCCCTCGATTCATTGGCTCTCTCGTGAAAATTTGCGTCCATTTTCTATAAGACATAAGCTTTATATAGTCCGAGGGAACCCTAACTCGAAGGGGAGGTCGAGGTGGCGCAAAAACGACCTAGCCTAGCCGGCTAGGGGCCTACTGGGTCGGCCGACCTGCCCTCTTTTTGGCCCATCTTGGCCTCCTCTTTTGCATTTAGAGTCCTTGTCCTTCCTGAAGTTTATGTCCTTCACATATGTGGGCCTTTTGACGTCGTTTGCATCGGGATACGATTGGATCTTTAATATGTCTGCTAGATTTCCTCCGATCCTGAAGTCATCCCAATATGTTCTTCAAGCCTTTTTGCCCATGCGCATCCTTGGTGGTTGGTCACGATCTTGGTCTTTGTCCAAAAGTACTCATTTATAGCTCAAAAACATGCATAAACCAAAATCCTCCAAAAATATGTGCATATGCAAACATGGGGTTATTTCACGTGCCAAGTGGTGGGTTAGTATATGAATAAGTCCAAAACCTCGACCTAAATAGCACCAAAAGTGTGTCGCTAAGGAGCGGCAACAGGCGGTGACCGCAAATCCGTTTAGAGGAGAAGAGACAGGCAATCCATATAGGCACATCAAGTGGTTCACAATACTATGCAACATGGTGCAACAAGATCGAGTCCCCTTAGCTTGGTTATGGTGGAATCAGTTCCTATATTCATTTGTGGAGAAGGCAAAAAGATGGCATGAGCTAGCATCCTTTGAGGTGAAAAGAAATTGGGATGAGGTGATGAAGAATTTTTGCGAGAATTTCTTCTCGTTAAGAAAGGTCCATCACTTTCGGAAGCAAGTGCTCAATTTTGTGCAAAGAAAAGATGAAGGAATAGACCAAGCTTGGGATAGTTTCAACGACTTGGTTGAGCAAGGGTCCAAGCTAGGAATCTCCGGTGATGTACTGTTGCACACTTTTTATTTTTCCCTAACCCCCGAGTGCGAGAAGTATGTTAAAATGTGCGCAGGAGGTGATCTCATGGGGAAAACACTCACGAAAGCTGTCCAAATACTACAAAGAATAAACAAGAGGGCGGACATGCAAAGGGATTGGAAAACACGAAAATTTGCAAGACGTGAACATGATTCTCAACTGGCGGTGCTTGCTGGAATTTTGGGAAAAGATACCCTAGAGATGAAGAAAGAACAACCAAAGTATAAAAAGGACATGAGAGTAACTCAAGATGAAGAATTATTGGTGCAAGGTCCAACAAGAGAAGATTCGGGAGAAGAAGGAAGGAGATTGGAGAGCACGAAGTGATTGAGAGATTTCTAGGATGTGGATTGGATGCCGATTAACATTGGAGATTTGTTCAACAAGAGAAGACCTCACCCAAGCCAAATGAGATCGGCAAGAGCCATAGAACCAAATTTCCCTTCAAATCCACACATGAAATATATATTTGAGAAAGAATCGGCCGGAGATATTATTCGGAAGATCTTTGAAGAAGGAGGTGGGATTGGTGACAACCAAGTCAAGGAGGCGAGTAGGATCTTACGTGTGAGGCTTGAATCATCTCCCTTTGCACACATACCCTATGTCTACGCTATAGGAAGCAACCGCAACGAAGGTATGACGTTGCTCAACCCTCATATAAGTTGCAATATAAATGGAAAAATGATTCATAGAGCTTTATGTGATATTGAAGCTCATGTAAGTATGATGAAATCTAAGATTTATAATGAACTCTTTGCTGAAAGTTCTAATCTTTGCTCCTACATACATTAAATTGATCACGGGAGATGGTAGAACAACTAGGCCTCTAGTAGTTATTAGAAATCTAGGTTGTCTCTATTGTGGGTAAAATCTTTCCAACCGCCTTTTTCGTGCTCAATGCTTGCAAAGATGATGATGGTGATATAACTCTTAGTAAACCTTTCCTAAAATTGGTTAATGCAATTCTTTATTTGAGAACGATAATACGGCCAGGGACACGGATGATCACGACCATGATCATGACAACTCCCACCATGGCACTAGGCACCACCACAGTCAGTCCTCCTGGGGGAGGGCTATTCGCGGCAGTGGAAGAATGCTACAACACCAACCTCTACCGTGGAGGCAACTACTGGCATGACGGGCATCGCAACCGGGCAGTGGATCCATCAGGAGGCACAATCTCGCGAAAATAATCACCAAGGTTATTACAGACAGATTGGACTAGAGGTGAATGAGCTAGTCTCTAGAAGCCATAGTGTGTTCATAAAAAAAATAATGCACAACAACTTTGTTTATGTGCAAAGAGTTATTAGGGCCTGACCCTATTCATCAAACTGGACATCTCCATAGCATTTGATTCTCTCAATTGGGCTTTCCTCATTGAGACTATGGAAGTGTGAGGATTTGTCCAAAGATGGCGGACTGGAACACAACTCTACTGACAACATCCTCTTCTAGGGTCCTCCTGAATGGTGTCCTGCAGAAAAAAAATCCGACAGGTAGACGTTTGCGACAGGGAGATCCATTATCTCCAATGCTATTCATCATAGCCATGGACCCCCTGAAGAAAATCATGCACCTGACTTCTAATACAAACATCCTACACCCAATGCTTCCTAGGGATGCAAGACCGAGGTGCTCTCTCTATGCGGATGATGCGGCGATCTTTGCCAACCCAGATCAGGAGGAACTAAACCACAAGAATCAACTCCTCCATATTTTTGGAGCTTGCTCAGGATTCAAGGTCAACTTGAACAAAAGAGACAAACTCTCCATCAGATGCTTAAATGGGATCATGGTAGATGCATTGGTTAACTTCCCAAGGAAAATTGTCTCATTCCCAGTGAAACCTCTGGGCCGTCTATTGCACACATGAAAACTCTACAGAATAGATGTCCAACCCCTCATTACAAGGTCAGGGAAAGATTGCCAAGTTGGAAAGGAAAAATATTCACCATGATTAGGAGGGAGACTCTGGTTAACTGTGTGTTGGGTGGAGGACGGACCCGGAGCGGATGACATCACCAACAGTCGGAAATGTAAATAACCGATGGGAGAATTCGGACACAAATATAGGAAAGTCACATCTAGGGGGCCAATTAACCATCCCCAACACTGTATATTTTTTTTATGGTTATATAGTCAAGGATCATGGGCCTTGGTGTCATTACTGTCTTTTCCTTACAACAGGACGGAATATTCTCTACCTTACATGGGCATTTCAGTACATTCATACTCTCCATACAACATTGACTCAACCACTCCCTTTGACTAAGCCCTTAGTCACTTCCCCCTTTGGGCGTGTCTGCCTTCGGGAGAGATGCAGGCTCCACAGAACCCTTCGGGCCCCCTTTGGCCTTCGTTGGCCCCTTCGAGGGGCCCCGCTAGCCCTCTCTCCTTCGTCTTCCTTGTCTCTCGAGCCGAAGGCCCCCGAAGGTCCTGCATTGAACGCTGGCTCTAGGTCCTGCAGAAGTGGTTAAGCGTGCTCGTTCTTGCCCTTCGGTACATGGCCCCGAAGGCCGCATCCCCAACAGCGGCCCCTTGGCAGGCAGGGCCAAGTATTTTGGGCCAAACCACTAATTCTTAGTGGTATGTGGCTTCAGGCTTTCAGAACGCCTCCCTCTGCTCGCCAAGGGTTTCTGTGTAGATGTAGTAGGGGTAAAATTGTCAATTCGCTCACCGTAACGGTCGAAAATTATGATGCCCTATATAAGGGCTGTGGGGACCCCAGGGTAGATCACTTTCATTTTCTGAGATCGGGGTGCAAGCTCGTTTCCTTGTTTTGTGGACTAGAGGTCACTTCACTTAAGGTGTGTATACTTTTATCATATCCATTCCCTTCGCTACTATTGTTTTAGGTTTTGAACTTGGGTTGCATTTCAGGCTTGGGTTGATAACCGAGGACTTGGAATGGATCCCAAGCGTAAGGCTGCGGGTTCGGGCGAAGGTCGGTCCACGCCCTTGCCCCTCGAAGGCAGCACCACTGCCTTCGGAGTGTTAGGTGTCTATTTAAGGACTCTCCAGCGTTTGGGCGAAGCGATCGATTCCACGAAGTGCCGTTTACCCGAATCGGGGCGATTCAAGCCGGCTCTCCAGGCTGGAGAGGTGGTGGTTTTTCACGATATGTTCGACGCTGGGTTTTGTTTTCCGCTCGACCTAGTGATTGTGGAGATACTGAATTTTTTCAAGATCAGGCTACACCAGCTCACATCGAATGCCTTCGTTCGGTTAAGCCTTTATATGTGGATCTGCAAAACAACTGGGATTCCGGCTAGTGCGAAGGGGTTTGCGTTTACCCATCGCGTTCACAAACAGCCTCGATCAGTTGCCTTGACTCGCAAGGATGGCACCCCTGTTCGGAGGGAAGGACACTTCGGCTGCCTGAACTTCGTGTACCACTGTGATCTGTTTGCGTGGTGACTGCCTACAAGAATAGGTGGTCCGACGACTAGTGGGTGTCGTGGTTTACTACAGCATTGAGCCTGATGGCTCCAGCTTGGCCGATGAGTCTTTGGGGAAGTTTGCTGAGCCCTTCGTGGCTTATACCGATAGTTGCCCCAAGGGGCTTCAGTTTGCTGATATGCTTCGCAAGATCTCTAAGAACTTCGGGACCTCGTGGAGGAGTACTGTATTCGTGGGGTGTTTCCCGTTCGATCCTCTTGGGAAGTGACTTCGTTTTCCACAGACACTCTTGACGGAATTCCCATTCCTGACTTCCGTGAGAGCTTCTCTGTTAACGAAGCTTTGCTCGAAGGTGACGCGGCTGAGGAAAGAGCAAACCGCATCTTGGGGAAGGACACCTCCAAGGAGAGCAAGGAGAGTCGAAAGCTTCTCAGATCTCAGTGTGTGTTTGAGTTTTTCAAGAAAACTGCTAGACCACGAGCCGCTTTGCGGGACGGTGAAGCCACGAAGACCAAGATTGGCGAAGGTACCCTTCGGGGTCACGGAAGCCGTGGTGGCCGTCGGGCGGGTCCGAAGCGGTAGAAGACTAATTTGTTTAAAAATCCTGACGGAGACGAAGGGGTTTCTAACGCCAGACCACCCCTTACTACAACTGCCGCCGGGCCACCCCTCACAGTAAATCCGATACAGTCTTGTGATCCATCAGCGGGGGCCGACACTCAATTAGCGGCCGTGGTTGCTGTGGGGCGGGCTGTCCCCGTGGATCCTGTTGATCCCTTTGATGTCCCGTACAGTGATGCTGAGCACAGCGAAGCCGATGTGGAGATTGAAGACACCTAGAAGGACGTTGTCGCCGTCGAGTCTGGAAGTGGCAGTGGTTCCTCTCCTGATTCCAGCAACAGCAGCTTGAATGATTCCAGTGCTGACAAGGGGATGGAAGAGGGGGAGAAGGAAGAGACCAGCGACGGGTTCTTTGTGGCGACTGGCGATCCTGCTGAGACTACGGCTCGTTTAGGATCTCTTGTGGATACGAAGCTGGTTGGAGGCCAAGCGAAGGGTGTGCTGTAGTTTTAGGGTGGCGGCCATGAGCGTGAATTTCTTGAAGAGGCATGCTGCTCCTTCTGTTTTCCTTTCATGGAGGAAGAGCTGGGTCAAACGGGCACGAAGTGCATCCTCAAGAATTTAGAGGACTTGGCGCTTAAGACCTTCATTGCTGCCCGATGTGCTTCAGGGACTTTTCACCAGGACATGGAGAACCTTCGTCCTTACATAAAAAGCTCTGACTGTGGCAAGATATTGAAGCTTGAGACTGAGAAGCAGAGCATGGCCGCGGAGCTAAAACGTGAACGCGAACGCCGGGAAGCCCTTGAGCAGGCCGTGACGGTTGCCAAGTCCGACTATGACGTGGTCAAGAAGAAGCTTGAGGAGGCCTATGTGGAACTTGAGGTGGAGCGAAGGGTTCGTCCTAAGCTAGAAGCCACCGAAAAAGAAAAGAACGCACTCAGGCAGTCCCTCAATGGTCGAGAAAAGGACTTTGAGGAACTCCAATGAGACTTTGACCATTACCAGGATTCGCATCTTGCGGGGGCCTCTATAGTGCAACAGTGCGTTACTCAAGTTTTTGCCCCCTTTGGGATTCCAGCCCCTACTGTTGACTTGGAGGCCTGTAGCATCGAACAGTTCTATGACTAGCACGAAGCTAGTTTGGAGGTTCTTCAGAGCCACGGTCGCATTTGGGGCGAAATAATTGCAAAGGTTGTGACTCGCGCTCTTGCAGCTAGTTTTTGTGCCCTCGTACCGCCCGAGGGTCCTTCGAAGGCTATCAGGAGAGCGGATCTTCACGCTATGAGGGAGCCCGGATACCAGTGGCCGAGCATAGAGCCATTGGAACCTTCTCGTCTCCCCAGTCTCACGAAGCCATTGCTAACAACTTTATGTAGAAGATGTTGAACCCCAACAGTCTTGAGCTTGTTGGCATGGAGGCTCGTCATACTGTCGAATCGGTATATTTTTTTTCACTCTTGGTTGCTCTCTAATGGCTTTCGGCTTCTGTACTGCAGAATCGCGCCCAGATCGAGGCCAAGATTAAAGCTGTGCGTGAAGCTCGGGTTGCTAGCCGCGCGAAGGCTCCTGAGGATGAAGGTGCTCCATCAAGAAGCAAAGTTCAGGTCTAAGATCAAGACCTTGCATTGGTGGCGCGGAGAATGCGGTACCGGATCCCGAAGCTTCGGTGGGCGCAACTGTGGATGACACGTTCACCGTGGACCAGATTCTAGGGCATCCGAAGGGTGATAGTCGAGAGGTGTGAGGACCCTGCGCTTCTATGTGCGGGTTGTATTTTAGTTTATTGTAACCTGACTTGAACTTCAATTGCCGCGCAGGTCCTCGGAGCGGAGCCCGCGCTGGTGACTGAAGGTGTGCTGCCTCTTTTGATGCACCGAGATGGATATTACATTTCCGGTGGTTCTTGGACTAAATATTCTTCGCGATTTCCTTGGGGCTTGTTTTTGGGTTTTTGGTAGTTCAAAGTTCGCAAATATGAAGAGCGCAACGCTAGCTGCGGGTTATTCTTTGAGCGATTTCAAAGCAACCCCGTGGAGCAACAACGTGTGCTACTGGAGCGTCGCGCTCGTAGAGAAGCTCGGCGCCTTCGTAGGGTTGACGAAGGCATAGCTTACGAGGCCCCTTTGGGGCTTCTTGATCCGAAACCCGAGCCCATAGAGGTGGACGAAGGCATTGGGCCCTCGTCCTATATGTACAAAGGGCCAGCGTTGTTTGAATGAGTTGTAATGTACATGTAACATGTATGTTTTGAATATGATGTTGTAATTTTGGGTGTACAGGGTATGTTCTTGATCGAATGCCGACTGAGCAAGAGTAGCGCATAATGGACGAAGACATTGCGCTGACTGTTATGTGCCAGGCGATTTGTAAGATTTGTGAAGCTGTGATGAACGAGCTGTGGACTTGGAGGTTTCGAGAGGCTTTACACCTAGGCTTCGCAGATCTTGATGGGCCATTAGTTGGTTCTTAATTTTTTCAGAACGCCTCCCCCTTCGGGCCTATCAAGGTCTGCGAAGCCATTGAGTGATACATTCTCTCTGGTTTTTTTAGCCTTGGAAAAGTGTCGCTCACACTGTTCCAAGGCACTGTTTACCCTTTGTACGGTGTTTTTCTACTATTTGTCCGAAGTGCTGTATAGCCCTGAAAACTTCTATATAAGTGTGGGCATACGTGTTGCCTGAAGCATTGAGGTGCCCTAAAAGTGTTAGGGCATGATTGGTTCCTCAGAGGGAGCCAGACTTCTTTTCTTTTGCTCTCGAGGGGGTTTAATGTTTTTGGCTCTTCGGGCTAGATGGCATAGGAGAAACTTGGGGTTTCTTTACGTTGGTCGGTTCTTTGTGCTGACATTTTTTGCAGGAACAATGCGAAGTCCTTGTTTTGCTCAGTACTTTTTCCCGACGATGATCTCTAAGGGCTGTGGGTGTTGCCTGCAGTCGAAGCTATTTGGGTGTGCGAAGCATAAGGAATCCCCTTCGAGGCGTTTCCTTTGTAACATAAAGAGGGCTATGATCTCCTTCGAGCCATGAGCCCGTGAGGTCGAGAAGCCTGGATCCGCTTCGAAAGTTGATTACACCTCTGCGAAGTCAGCCTTACCCCCTTTGAGCTTGGTTCGCGTGGGATCTAGTAGGCAGATCGGGAAGGCTTGCTTCCCCCCTTCATCAAGAGACAATAGTGTTTTGAGTCATGTACTTTGTTATTTTGGACCTTCTTGGTCGTGTCATGGAGATGTAATGTTAGGAGGTTTCCATGAAGTGTGGTTGGTTGTATTTCCATCTTGTAATCTTGTTCAATGGAATGAAATTTGCTCGAGGCGTTGTCACTTGGTGAATTGATTTTCTTATATGAGCTTGCCTTCAAATGTTGGCACTATTGGGCATTGCCTGCATGCAGGTTGCCTTACAATCTTCACGAACTTTGCCGTGGTAATTTTCTTCACGAATTTTGTCGTGGTAATTGATTATAATCGGATAGTGAGTTAAGGTGAAGACTTGAGTACCCTCCTCACTCGAGACAAGACTTCACTTGCCTGACTGGCATGCCAATTTTCTCCCGAAAGCTACATCTCTTCGCGCGCGAAGGTCTTGTAGCTTCGGGTCGTTTCCTTTGTTCCTATCTTTGGGGAACCTTGTTTATATTTCACAACGGGGGTACATTTGGATTTCGCCTCATTAAAAACCTCACACCTTAGAGAGCTTAGAGGGCTCTGCGAAGGTTTCCCCTGTGAGGAAAAGAGTACAAATCCTTTACATAAGCCTCTTTGGGCAATTTGCGAGAAGAAAATGACAGACAAGGAAAGAGAAAATTCTAATAGCCTAAATATTCCTGGCTTTATTTCGCTAAATGAAGTACTTCTGGAGATTTTCTTCATTCCATGTGTAAGGGTCCTTTTCGCCTTCCAAGGTTTGCAACCTGAAGGCCGAAGGTCTTTCTGTACGACCAACGAGGAACGGGCCTTCACACTTTGACTACAGTTTGTTGCCCCTTCGATTCTTCGGGATTCTTCGGAGCACGAGGTCCCCCGTTTGTATTCCCCTGGGTTGTATGGCCTTTTTCTTCCACCTTCGTGTCTCATCTTGATAGCTTTCAGAATTAGCAATAGCTTGAGTTCTGAGCTCTTGAGATGCATCCAGAGTTGGTTCCATGTCTTGCTCTGCCGTGGCCTCTGCTCTGACCGAATCAGCTTCAACTCTTCTAGTGTCATGGCTTCTTCCCCATATAGGAGTCTAAGGGAAAACTTCATCGCACGGGACTGCGAAGTGTTATGAGACCAGATGACCTTCGGCAATTCATCTGCCCATTTGCTTTTTGGCAGTTCAATTATGTTCTTCTTGATCCCTGTGAATATGATGCCATTTGCTTTCTCTACTGCTCCATTAGATTCGGGGTGATAGAATGACGCGAAGCATAGCTTCGTGCCTAACTGTTCACAGAAGTTTCGGAATGTGTGACTGGCGAACTGCTTTCCATTGTCCACAGTTAGCTCTCTTGGGACTCCGAAGCGGCACACTATGTTCTGCCAGAAGAACTTTTGAACAGAGGCTGCATTTATGATTTGGATCGACTTTGCTTCAATCCACTTGGAAAAGTACTCAACGGCCACTACTGCGAAGGCATTGTTTCCTCTGGTCTTCGGTAATGGGCCGACAATGTCTATTCCCCATCGTGCTAGAGGCCAAACAGGTGGTATTAGCTGCACTTCGTTTGCTGAGAAGTGCTTGTAGGGGACATGCTTTCTGCAATTGCTGCACGTGCATACAAGGTTGTTGGCGTCTGCCACAGCCGAAGGCCAATAGAAACCCTGCCTGAAAGCCTTCGCTACCAGCTTTGTTGTTCCTAGATGTGAGGAACACATTCCGCTGTGGATTTCTTGTAATACCTGTTGACCTTCGGGGATGGATATGCACTTGAGCAGGGGAGCACATACTCCGCTTTGGTAGTGGTTGCCTTTGATTATACAGTAGTTTCGCGCTATTGCTTGCATGCGCTTCTCTTCTTTGCTATCCATTGGCTCGAAGTGTCCCTTAATGAAAGCTGCAATGGGTGCTCTCCAATCTTCGCTGTGAATAGCGCTGAGGTAACAGACTTGCTACTACAAAGAGGTTATTGGGGCTGACTTTAGGACTTCGTAGAAGACATCTGGCGGTAGAGAATTCTTGCTTATTGCGGCCTTGGACAACTCGTCTGCCTCTTTTTTACGAAGCCTATTGAATGCTTGCACAGAGTATCCAAAGAAGTGTTTTTTCCATTAACCTGACTGCCGTCAAATACTCTGCCAGATCCAGACTTCTGACTTTGTACGTTTTGTCGTTGTGACCAGCAATGAGCTCAGAATCTGTGTTAATGGTTATCCGCCTCGCCCCAAGGGCTTTTGCCTTTCGAAGGCCCAGTAGCAATCCTTCATATTCAGCAGTGTTGTTTGTGTGCCCCTCGCGGTCTAGTGTGACAGTGTAGCGCAGTTTTGCACCCGAAGGGGCTGTGATGACTGCTGCTGCACCCGCGTCTTTGTCATAGTATGCTCCGTCGCACTGTACTTCCCATACTTCCTTCGGAATTGGTGTCGAGTCTTGTGTTTCGGGCGGTGTCCATTCTGCTACAAAGTCAGCAAGGACCTGAGACCTGATGGCATTCCTGGGGATGAAGTTGACAGTGTACTCAGAGAGTTCGATAGCCCACTTCGCAATTCTTGGGGAGGATTCTCTGTTCCGTATTACATCTTTGATTCGCAGTGATGTTGGTACAATGGTTTTGTGGGCTCCGAAATATTGCCTGAGCTTTCTTTTTGCGATGATGACCGCGTAGATTAGCTTCTCCACTTCTGTATACATGAGCTTTGATCCTAACAGGGCTTCGGACACGAAGTACACTGGGACTTGCTTGGCTCCCCCTTTGGTCTGTTTCTCCTCCAGAAGGACTCCGCTTACTGCAGACTGTGAAACCGCGATGTATAGCAGTAAGTTGGCGCCTGGAGTTGGGCTCGCTAATGTTATGAGCTTCTGGAAGTACTGCTTCAACTCATCAAAAGCCTTTTGTTGCTTCTCTCCCCACGTTGTGTTCCCACTTCGAAGGACTGCGAAGAATGGTAAACTTTTTTCTGCCGATCTTGAGATGAAACAGTTAAGGGATGCAATTCTCCCTGCAAGTTTCTGTACTTCTTTCTTTGTCCTGGGAGGTTGCATGTTCTGGATAGCTGCCACCTTCTCCGGGTTGGGCTCGATGCCTGTTTGGGAGATTAGGCATCTGAGCAGCTTGCCTCTGGTCACCCCAAAGGTGCACTTTCTTTGGGAATGAGCTTGAGGCCATGCTTCCACAAATTGGTGAAGGTCTCTTTGAGGTCACTGATATGGTCTTGCTTCTTTTTGCTCATGACGGCAACATCATCAACATACGCTGTGATGTTTATGCCTTTCTGGGTTCTGAGGACTTCATGAACTGCTCTGTTGAAAGTAGAGCCAGCATTTTTCAACCCTTCGGGCATCATGGTGAAGCAGTACACGCCCGAAGGTGTTATGAAACTTGTTTTCTCTTCGTCGGATTGCTTCATTCACACTTGATGATACCCCGAGAAGCAATCGAGGAGACTGAGCATCTCGCTTCCTGCAGCCTGAACAACAAGTGCGTCGATCCGTGGCATGGGATAGTCATCCTTCGGGCACGCCTTGTTCAACATGGTGCAATCAATGCACATTCTCCACTTCTCATTCTTCTTGGGCACCATTACCACATTTGACAGCCATTCAACAAATTTCACAGGTCTGATGACCTTCGCATCCAGTAATTTCTAGACTTCGGCATTGCACAGTGCCTTTCCCTTGTCTGACATTGCACGGAGCTTTTGCCTTCTTGGTCTTGCATTCGGGTTGACTTGAGTGCTGTGTTTGATTGTCTCCCTGTTTATACCCTGCAAGTCATTCGGGGACCAAGCAAAAACGTCTTCGTGCTCCCTCAAGCAAGCCATAAGTTCAAGTTCTTCCAAAAGATATAAATCTTTGCCAATGACAACAGTCTTGTCTGGGTTACCTTCATGGAGGGGCACTTTCTTTGTGTGGCCAAGGCTCTGTACTCTTTCGTCTTGCATGGGCTTCGCAGGCACTGGGGCGCATTCTAGCTCTTCGGGCTCTATGACATGGACATGGTTGTCACCACATGTAAAGTTGCTTTCTGCTCGCTGCTTCTCTCTGATCTCCATGAACTAAAATTATTCCCCCAGCCGAAGGGATTTTCATGCAAAGGTAGTCTTGATGGATGACTGCTGAGAACTTGTTTAGGGTAGACTTTCCGAAGAAGACATTGTAAGGATACTCAATGTCAACAATGTCGAAGGTGATCAATTCCATTCGTCTTGTCTGGTTTTCTCTGAAGGTTACATTCGGATCTTTCTTGACCATAGCTTGGAGCCGTTTCCCCCCGAAGCCATAAAGAGGATGTTCAGTCTTGCGAAGGTCTTTTTCATTGAACCCCATCTGGGTGAAACAATGCCAAGTGATGATATCTGCAGAACTACCGTTATCGACCAAGATCCTCCCGATACCATTGCTGAGAAGGCGCAGAGAATTTCTTCCAATGTTTGCTCTTATGACCATCGGGTCATTGTGTGGGTGGCGCAGAAGCTTGGTGTCGCTTTCTGTGAAGGTGATTGGTACATGTGACCACGCTGTTTTGAACACTTTGCCTTTGCAGATTTGATTGACAGTGCGGAATTGTTCCCTTTGCTGACGCTTGGAAGCATGCTCTAGTTCATTCGAACCCCTAGAGATTGCGTTGATGATGTGGGGATGCAATTCTTTCTGCTCAGTCTGATTTGAACTTTCTGGCTCTTGTCTTTATCAGGGTCGTACGAAGGCACTTGCCTTTATTGCAAAGGCAATGGTCGCGGTGCCGGGAGGGCTGGATAGCTTGGGTCTGCAATCATTTGGGTTGGCTGGTAATTTGATGCGATTGGGTAGTACTGCTACTACGAAGGCCATGAATTTCTTGCAACATGAGAAACAGGTTGGTAGGGTGCTTGAGCGCGTTGTTGTTCAACCTCGAGGTCTTATTTTTGCTTTTTGCCCCACCGGGCATTCTGCTGTCGTGTGGCCCTTGTCAGAGTCGTGGTCCTCCTCGACCTCTTCCTCGACCTCCGTGGCCTCTGTATCCGCGCCCTCCTCGAGGGCCATTGTTTTGAGGTGGTAGATTTTTTCCCTGTTGATATTGCTGGTGATCACTTGACAAATTGTTTACTGGCCTCGACGGATGTTGGGCGGATTCATTACCCCCTTGTCTCGATTGCGAAGGTTGATCTTGCATGGATCCTTTCTGTGCATTCATGTTGTTAATTCTCCGCCTTCGCCCATGGTCAGACTTCGAATACTCTTGTAGCACCTCGAAGAGTTCTGTGATTGAACGAGGCCTGACAGGGACCAACACGTAGGCTCGCTTTGGTGTAATCAATTATCTTGCCTTCGAAATCGCTCGGCGCTTTGGCCGCTACTCTGACGACCCTGTTGAGCAAGTCCTGGAGTGGTTCCTTTTCTGCCTCGGTGCACGCATGCAGTAAATCCGTTGCGGTTAGCTCTTCGGGCTAAGTGCTTCGGAATGTGGTACACAGTTTCATTCTGAGTTGAGGCCAGGACTCGATGTGCCCTGCCGGAATGTTGGAGTACCAAATCTGGGCTTCTCCCTTTAGTGCCATGACCAACGACTTGGCCTTCGTGGAATCTGAACCTCCGCAAGATGCTACTACTGCTTCATGCTTGAGGAGGAAATCCTTCGGGTCGGTTTCGCCATCAAACTACGGGAGGTTGGCGGAGTTGAAGTGCCTCGGGCACGGCTCGACTTCGAAAGCCGATGATAACGGGTTTCGCGGTCCGCCCATCATGCTTCGGTTGTGGTTGTGGTTTGGATGATGGTCAACATGAGCATCTCGACGAAGACTGGATATACTGTTTTGTATTTCTTGAATGGCCTGCCACAAGTTGATGTCATTGTTTTCTGTTTGCATGACCGGCTCTACATTTTGGGATTGTGGTTGGGGGTCTTCGGGCTCGAGCAGTGCCCGAAGGTATTCTTGAAGCGCTTGGATCTTCGCCCTGTTCTCTTGGCTCTGTATGTTTCTCCAAGCCTCCTCGGCTGCCTGCTCTGGCTGCTAAGCGTCGCGTAGGGTCTGGATTTCTATGCCTAGTTGTGCCGGCACTGCGGGTACCATTGGAGCTGATGACGCGGGGTTGATAAGGGCAGCTAGGGGCTGATGATGCTCTGGTGCCGCCTTCGAAGCGACAGACATTATCCTTCGCAAGGCTTGGATGTCTTCGGGGGCTACACCCATTGCCTCCAAGTTGACTTCGAGCTCGCCTGTGGCGATCTCCTCGACATCTCCCTCGGAGTTCTGGGGGTTGGACCGAGCGCTACCTTCGCCGGGCTGAGCGATACCATCGGGGTCGATCGAAGTTGGTGGGTTCTTGTTCTTTTTGGGTGGCATGTTGTAGGTCGTCACCACGAGGTGGGCGCCAAACTGTTGGGTGAAGGACGGACCCGGAGTGGATGACGTCACCAACAGTCGGAAATGTAAATAACCGATGGGCGAATTAGGACGCAAATATGGGAAAGTCACATCCGGGGGGCCAATTAACCATCCCCAACACTGTATATTTCTCATGGTTATATAGTCAAGGATCATGGGCCTTGGTGTCATTACAGCTTTTCCTTACAACGGGAGGGAATATTCTCTGATTTACATGGGTATTTCAGTACATTCATACTCTCCGTACAACATTGACTCAACCACTCCCTTTGACTAAGCCCTCAGTCGTTTCCCCCTTCGGGCGTGTCTGCCTTCGGGAGAGATGCAGGCTCCACAGAACCCTTCGGGCCCCCTTTGGCCTTCGCTGGCCCCTTCGAGGGGCCCCACTGGCCCTCGCTCGTTCGTCTTCCTCGTCTCTCGAGCCGAAGGCCCCCGAACGTCCTGCATCGAACGCTGGCTCTGGGTCCTGCAGAAGTGGTTAAGCTCGCTAATTCTTGCCCTTCGGTACATGGTCCCAAAGGCCACATCCCCAACACTGTGTCCTGTCATCACAACCCATCTACCACCTCACGATCTTTTCATCCCAAAAGTGGCTCGTAAAACAAATAGACCAGTTGAGAAGGAGTTCTCTCTAGAAAGGGAACGGAACGGAAAATATTAACGGAGGGCATTGCCTCATTAATTGGTCGACAGTGTGTAGTCCTAAAGAATTTGGTGGCCTCAGGGTTTTGGACTTGAAGTGTTTTGCAAGAGCTCTTCGATTAAGATGGTGCTGTTATAAATGGAAGCATGAGGATCAACCATGGGAAAACCTAGACATCCCTTGTGGCAAATAAGACAAAGATCTGTTCCGTGCATCAACTATTGTCAAAGTGGGCAATGGAAACAAAGCAACCTTCTGGCACACTAACAGGCTGAATGGAACAACCCCGAAACACATAGAACTTATCCTTTTCCAAAAATCTAGAAGAAAAAATTTCACAGTTAAAAGGGCTCTACATAATGACAACTGGATTGATCAGGTGCGTCCATTGACCCCAGGACAAGAAATCTGGGAATATACTGAATTGTGGGAAAAAAAATTCACACACAAGAGAGAGACTTAGCTGCAGAGGACGAAATTCAACTAAGAGTGCTTACCAGATACAAATCCAAGGAAGATCGAGAAACAGGATCCAAGGGCCAATTTGGGAAGCCAAAACCGAGCCAAAGTGTAGATGTAGATGCTTTGCGTGGATTCTCCTCCATAGGAAAATCCTGATGACAATCTAGAAAGGAGTGAAAGACCCAATAACCAAACGTGTAGCCTATCACCAATGAGCTGGGAACACCGAAACATCTTAGCAAGAAATGCATTTTTTTTTAGAAATTAGGTTCATGTGAAGCCCATTTTAGAAATTCCAAAGCAAGTGTGTATGAAAAAGAATAGTCTCATACTGCTAGTTTGATGAGGAGGAGCAAGCCAACATAAATAGGAGAGCATATTTCCCATGTTGAACAGTCAAGAGAGGGAATAGTGGGGCTGGTTAACACACGCAAGAGCGCGCATATACGTGAGCGTTTTCGCGTGATGGACCGCCTGACTTGTGACTTGCGACGCAGCCAGCAGCCAAGTTTCTGTAAACGTTTTGCCACTTGCGTATAATCTTTTGGCAACGGTCAATAGAGGTAATAATTACGCACTTAATGTCTTAATCTTGAGATTAATTAGGTGGTTTATACTGTCAATTAGTGAGGCGTTTCTAGAGGGAATATGGCCTGCAAAAAGTTGTTGCATCCTCTCCTATAAAAGTTTCTGGAGACGTCCAGGATCAGATACACGAGAAACAACCACGAACTTTCTCCATTCTATTTTTCCATCTGGTGATTGTGCTGTGGTACTGAGCTGCTGAGGTCTCGTCGGCTCTTCACCTTGACGTGCACGAGGAGAAGGGTGAGCGGTATCTCCGAGCCCTTGACGTCGTGAAGCCTGCACGAAGGATAGCAATAAGGTTTCTGGGCAGCGCAATTGCGCGACCGTTTGAAAGCGGATCATTTACGTTATGCCCTGCCTCATCTACGATCTGCACTGCATCGAGTCTACATGAGGACGGAGCGCTGATATGTAAGTAACATAAATTTATATATCATGTATATGAGTATATTTCAGATTCTTTTAGTATGCTTGCTAGTATGCTTGCTATTAGATCTGAATCGTATAGCGTTTAAATTGGTTCATAAAATTTGCCTCAAATTAAAATCTGGTACAAATAAACACATTCTTCAAACATTTGTATTATGTTGTTTCTTTTCTTCTAATAAAAGTCTTGAAAAGCTCTTGCCGTCCTTTACAAAAAAAGTTCAAATCTAATCCTGTCAAAAAAGGAAAGAATAAACTGAGGAAGAAATTTTTTTGCGTGCGGCTTCTGTGAATATCATAAAAAGAAAGAATAAACTGAGCTAAACCATCAATTTTATTGTCGTGTGTTGTTTGTCTTTGTTTCAATTGAAGGTAACAATGAGAAGATGGAACCGATATAAAGCAATTATTTATTTTCTACGCTGCTGCTTGACAAGTGAGTTTGCTGGGGAAATCTATATCCTACATTTTTAAGGCATAACGAGTTTATTTTATTCCTTACGATTCACCAGGGAACTTTAAAATGTTATCTCGCAGATCTAGAGGGGAGAGGGACATGGAAATATAAAAAATTGTACGTCGACTTGTTTACTTCTCGGGCAGAGAAACAATGTGACTCCTGTCTCCAACTCGGCGTGTCCCAACCAGGGTTCATCTAACCGTTAGTTGACCGGTTCCCGACCAAACCGCCCCGGTCCGGTTGCAAAACCGCTCGGTTACCGCTCCCGAACCGACACTATAAAACCGCTCCCACCGGTTAGCCGGCTGGTTTCACCGGTTAGCCGGACCGGTTTTTTTAGTTCGGGAACTGGTCAAACCGCGGTTAGGTGAACCCTGGTCCCAACCCACGCCCCATAACCGGACATTGTCGCCGTCGAGCTTGTGTGCATCCACTCATAGTGTTTCTTCATTGTGCACAATCTGTCTCAAGCGCTGCTTCCCTTTTCAGGTACAATCCTGAATCTTGTGTGCATCCACTCTCGTCCAGTTGAACTTACTCACAAGCTGCTCTGCATCTGATCCGAATATCTATGGTTGCAGGAGCTCTGAGGATCAAGGAAGCCAGTGGGAGAATACCCGTGGATCTTTGTACCAGAAGAAAGAACAAGCTAAGAACGGACAACAAGCCGAAGGTCAAAACTATGCAAGAACCAGAGGAGCTAACATTTAAGGATCTACGAGAAATTACGGATGGTTTCTCGGAAAAGGTTGGGGAAGGAGGATTTGGAACAGTTTATAAGGTAAGATTTGGACTTGCTTTGTTGTGAATTAACTCTGACCTAGACACTGTAGTACTTTGAAACAAAAAACTACTGGTTTACTACCAACCTGCCTTACTAGATGTTACTTGCAAACAGTGGCGGACCCAGCTTTTGGTCAAGATTAGGGCCAAAATTAGGCGGCCAAAAGTAATGCATATATGACTGCATATATGACATAATATGAACTATTACTAATAGCAAGTCAACAATAAAACTTCCAAATCGATAAGTTACTGGAATGGTGTGGTACAAAAGTTAAAAACAACACAAGACATGCTGCTGTAAAGTGTTCAGCATGCTGCTAATCTTGTTGCGCACCTTAATTAAATGTGGTAATTCCAAGCTGATAACAGTGTAAGACGAACAAAGCAAGTGCAGACATGTTTTTATTTTTTTTCTGCTTGTTATGTATTTTGAACAGGGAGTGGCTAAAACTGGAAAGCCTGTTGCTGTAAAGATATTTCGAGATGTCATTTCAGATCTTAACCATGAGCAGTTTCGAAATGAGTTTTGTAACCTCACGAAGGTTCAGCATTACAACATTGTCCAGTTTCTTGGTTATTGCTGTGAAAGAGAGCAAACACCTATCGAGTGCAATGGAAGAATAGTGCTTGCTGAGAATACCCACAGAGCACTCTGCTTTGAGTTTATGCACAACGGGAGCCTTCAAAAACATCTTTCTGGTATGCTTCTTCTCTATTTATAGTGTGTTCAAAGGAAATGTCCATATATATATATATATATATATATATATATATATATATATATATCTGCATTTGATTGACGATGGATCGATAATCCTTTTGTCTACCACTGCAGATGAGTCCTGTGGACTTGACTGGGATACACGGTACAAAATAATTAAGGGAACATGTGAAGGTTTGAGACATATTCATGAGGGCCTGGAAAAATCACTTTTACACTTAGACCTAAAACCTGACAACATTTTACTGGATAAGAATATGGTGCCAAAGATTGCAGACTTTGGATTGTCCAGGATCTTTGGTGATCAACAAACAAGGTCTACACAAGGTTCTTTAGGAACACTGTAAGTCGATACTTCGTTAAAATATATCCTTTTTCTAATCACAAAAAAAAAGTTTGTGCATTACAATAAAATTCATTGGGTGTAATGCAATGCAGTGGGTTCAAGCCACCAGAATACATCGACAAGAAGGAAATCTCAAAGAAGTTTGACATATTCAGCTTAGGTGTCATCATAATAATGATAGTGTCAGGGCCAGAAAGCTACCACAAATGTTTAGATCACATGCCTTCGGGTAAATTTGTTGATCAGGTGAGAAATGATATTACTTTCTATTAAGATAAAATCTTTAATCAGATGATGTCATATTCACATTTGAATTTGAATTGTGCATCTTGAAATCTCAATTTCTTAGGTCCTCAAAAGCTGGAGGAAAAGGTGGCAGGCAGCATGCAACAGTGATTTCTCATTTGAAGCATGTTGCCACCAAGTAGAGACATGCATTCAGATAGCATTAGACTGCTTGGAGAAAGATAGCCATAAAAGGCCTGATATTGTCAAGATGATTGAGGAATTAAATAAGATTGAACCTGGCATTAATAAGGTAACTGATATCACTGCAAAGTTTTACATGAAAAGTATATGTTTCGTACAATGAACTACTAAATTTCTGGCAAAATATTTGACATGGAAATACATTTTTATTGGGCACAACTTCGAAAGTTGGTTGCAACGTCGTCAAAGCATTTAGCACCACGAACTAATAATCATTGCAATACTGTTACTTTTTCCTATTATCACATTTTTCAGCCAGTACAACAACTTGTACCGTTGTATCACTTTGGTTCAACAAGTTGTAAAAGGTGCAAATAGATATATGGACTTGTTAAATACGTGCATACGTAGACAACAAAACATATTTTTCCATGGACGAGGTCGCATATACTTTTTTGTTGGGAGCCATATGGTCACAACAGATCTTATCAAGCAAATACTAATACATACCGTAAGTTGTTGAACCATGAACAGATCTGAAATTTGAACCATGAGTAACTTTAAAGATATAGAAAATTTTGAGAACCATCCTTCTATTTTGTTGATCCATTTTCCTTAATTTGGGCTATTGTGTATATCAGAAAATATATATAGCCAAAATTCAATTTAAATGTAGTTGTATTTTTGATGCAACCAAAATATTTAATCATTCTCTCAATTTTATTCCTCTAGAACATCGACGGGAGATTTAATCTTTTTTGACAGCCAACAGGGTTTAGACTTAATTACCTCTACTATATTTGTATTTCACCTATCTCTAGTTCATATATGTATACATTCACATGGACCATATGCATTGTTTCCATCGACAAGATGACACCTCTTCAGTATCAAGATGTCGGGGGAAGAGCAGAGAGGTTTGCTATAACACCCCTGTTGTTGCAATATATGTCGATGGATTGCATTGTGGGCCCTTCACCTATAAAAAAGTTAATATAAATTAATATTTGTGACCAAGCTACAGTCAACAAGCCTAACACACAACAAAATACGCTTCATGGTGCTCATGTGACCCTACATGCACATAGTTGACAAGTTCATGTGCCCCTTCACATGTTTTGCAACTTAATGGACTAAAGTGATATACATATACAAGTTGTTGTAGGGTGGATGCATTTTACTCAAACCAATACTATTTACAATATATACAGAAAAGGTAGCTTTAAGTGCGATGAGAAGAATGCAGTACACAAACAGTGAGGTCTGTGACTCCAATTCATGGCAGGCCTACCCACTCTCAGTTTAGAATTATTTATCACCTTTAGAAGTAAAAATTGGCGCCATATTTTTATTTCTGTGATAACAAGTAAAATATTGTGGTGATGAATTATTATTTTCATGGTACTATACATAGCAAAAAAAATACATATTGGAATTAATATAATTACCGTTGGACTCATACGTATGTGCAGCCACACAGTGGTAGGAGTACGTGGGAACTTTTGGTTCCATGTTAGCTACTAGCTATGAAGAAAAATACTTTTACTATTACTCATTGGACTAATCAAGGTGAGAAACTAAGAGTTCTAGCCTATTTCAATATTTGATCATGTAATATCTGGTAAATTACGAGGCGTAGTATGCATTAATTAAGACACATGTTGCAACCGTTAAACATAGCTTTCATTCTCTGATCAAATTTGAGCACTAGACATGAAAATAACCTATTGTCACACGGGGGAGAAACAAAGAGTATGTTTGATGTCTGCACAATTTCAATATTTTAAATATTTTTAATGCATTTAGAAATTGGTGGAAATAACGTGCATTATCAAACTTTCAACAGCTCTTATAACATTAATTTGCAGCCAGTTCATGTCGAGCTATTTTACGGTACACTATACTGTATACTTAGACTACTAGTGCTAGAAAAAGGCTAGTAAAATAATCTAATGGTTAAGTTTGACCGTATACTACCAAAAACTTCATCCATAGGTAGTAATAGTATATGATAGTAGTACAAATTGCATACAAGTATTGTCACTGATAAGACATAGCATGATGCCACGTGCAATCCCGTAGACCGGTGCACCACCGTGCACCATGGGTGAGCCACAGGAGCCACCATTCCCTACATATTAAACGGCCAATAAGGACCGCATAGACGGAACCACCCACGGTCTGCTTTCCTTAGTCCTGACTCCATTCTCTAATCGAAACCTCACTTCCCCCATGGCACCAGAAGCTCAAAGCAGCGGCGCTCCAACGGCTCCTTAAGTATTTTTTTATTAAAACTAATTTCAGCGGTGGCGCGCCCTCCAATTCATTAAATACTTTCACTATGATTTGCATTTCTCGCCCTCAATACATTGCTCCAGTTTGATCAGAACAGTTGGTCAGTTGTACCCAGTTACTCTCAGTTGAGGAAATCTCATCTAAAAATGAGGGACGAAAACAATAACTTGCATGTAACCTGGTATTGATCATGTTGTATAGTAAGGCTCCACTATATTTACATAGATTTTTGTTTGACTGAAATTAAATCCATATTTTTCATATTTCCACATTGAAAACATCTGAAAGAGCTGTTTTTTATTTATTTTTTGCTGGACATTTTTCAGGAGAACTGCCTAGACATCTTGCAGCCAACCCCAAGAAAACGTGAAACTGTTTATGGGATGGTAGAATGGGATAATAGACAAGAAACATCATTTGATGCTGTAAAAAACTTATCGTAGGCAGGGAAGAGCTGAAGGATAAAATGGCTTCTTCAATTGAGAGCACGGCAGAGAAGATTGTCATCCTTCCTATATATGGTATTGGAGGAATTGGCAAGACAACCTTTGCGAGACTACTTTTCAATGATACAAAATTCAAATATTACTCTCAGGTCTGGGTCTATGTGTCGCCGAGATTTGATTTATGTAAAATTGGCAGCTCCATAATTTCGCAGCTATCAGGAAAGGAGAACGAAGCTAATAATGACATTGAGCTGATAAAGTGTTGCCTTACAAAACTACTTTCTGGTAAGAAGATTTTGATTGTCTTAGATGACCTTTGGGAGAATAATGCAATTCAACTAGAGGATTTGAAGGCTATGCTAGGTCCTGGTGACAGCATTAAAACAATTGTTTTAGTAACTACACGCAGTGAAGAGATTGCAGAGAAAATGTGCCTGAACATTAAACCATATAGGATAGAAGAATTGACAGATGAAATGTGCTGGGACATAATTAAGCGAAAAAGTGGTTTCGAAGCTAGACATGACAAAGAAAAGCTGGTAGGTATAGGGAAAGATATTGCCCGGAAGTGTGGAGGTGTGGCCTTAGCAGCTCAAACTCTTGGATCCATGTTGCAGACCACGGAATATGATCAATGGATAAGTGTGAGAGACAGTGATATCTGGAAAGAAACTAATTCAAATGACGTCTCTTTGCCGAATCATGTTCTTGCATCCTTGAAATTAAGCTGTCAGTATGGATGACTGCATGAAGTTATGCTTTACCTATTGCGCAATCTTTCCAAAGGGTCATAAGATAGTTAAACATGATTTAATCTACCAATGGATTTCTTTGGGTTTCATCAAGCCAACATTATTGTGCTCCCCTTTGCAGCTCTGTGAGAAGTATATTGTGCGCCTCCTGGGACTTAGTTTCCTTCAATAT
Source organism: Digitaria exilis (assembly GCA_015342445.1). Taxonomy (NCBI): domain Eukaryota; kingdom Viridiplantae; phylum Streptophyta; class Magnoliopsida; order Poales; family Poaceae; genus Digitaria; species Digitaria exilis. The sequence continues at coordinate 1,466,144 of JACEFO010001877.1, forward strand.
TCAATGTCACTAGCGGTGAGTTATCTGTGGCCACTACTATAATAACTGCATGTTCATATTATTTCTTTGTAATAATTGATATAGCTAACATGCACAATACATTTTTTTAATCACTAAGAAAATAGAGGATAGAACAATATGTAAACGAACAACTTATTAGTCAAAAAACATATGTATAAGATAACGAATCTAGGATTTGAACTTAGGGTGGGCCGGAAGAAAAATTCAATGTCTCTATCTTTGGTTATATTTCAAGAATTTTGCAGTACAATGAATCAAGATATTATAACTAACAGTATGAAATAATTGTACTACCGAACAGAAGCACTTAAAGATTAGAAAAAATACCAACAAGACAATTCTTAATTCTACATTAATAAATCCAATTGCATATTTACCATACGGATTTCAAAATTGCCTTTCTGTAACTTGTTGCTTGGTCAATTGGTTGCGAACTTGCGAAACACAGAGGCACAAAGCACTGAGCCGCGAGTGGCGCCGGCCACCAAGCGAACTGACGAAGTGTTTTAGACTCGAAGGCGTCCCTAGCCAGGCAGGCCACTGCCCGCTGGCCGCTGTCGTCCTTTGCGTGTCGCCGCCGCCGAAACCTTAGCGACGAGCGCACAGACGGAGAACTGAGGAGCCGAGCGTGACCGCGAGAATGAGAAGCGCCGAAGCGATGCGCGTGCCGGCGTGCGGCGTGGCTGGGAGCTGCTCCCGTCCTGAGTTTGGGGCCAAAATAATAAGGGTAATCCTCTTTGGTGGGCCAAATCTTATGGTAGGCCGTGGCCCACCCGGCCCACCTTGTAGATCCGCCGAAGGTATTGTGATTACTGTCACGGCCCTGGGTGGTCCCTATCGGCTTGCGTCAACAAGGCACGAGATTGCGATAGAGGCTAGGTTTAACCAATATGGTCTCCACGACTAACTCTAAGCACCCTTGGCATAGCTAGGACAAAGCAGGTGAAGCGTCCCCACTTTCGTAGAGACTAAATGTGTTACAAATACCAGTCTCAGGAAGCTGATACACATTTATTCAACAGATAATTCAGTCACCATACAAGCTCTCTAAGGAGCTGCGCATTTAACAAATAGTAAAATAACAAGTAACCAAACAACAGTGATGAACCAGAGCACAACCCAGGCTGGATCGAGGCCTAGTTCCTCACAAAGCGCCAGCAGAAGCATCTTCTAGGACCACATCACAGGCAGCGTCGGGTGCGGACACGACCACCTACTCGATATCTTCGGCGACAAATTCCGGATCTTCGTCTGAATAAGCAACAAGAGCAAGGGTGAGTACATACGTACTCAACAAGTCCAACCACACCCACTGAGGGGATAATCACAGAATATGCACAGGATATATCAAGGATAAGGCTAGGGTTTATTTGCAGCAAAGCTATGTTTTCACACGTGTAGGGTTCATTTTTGAACAAGGGTTTTCGCAAAACATTTCTTTGGTAACCATTTAATAGAGTGGGGTTGATCCACACAGGAACCATGTTTCAATAGCTACCGGACTCCACATCCACAGTAGCTCACGGCACACCTGCCGGACACTTTCCAAAACAACTCACACCATTATCCCATTCCCAATGCTAGTTGTGTGTCCAAGCCGTAACTCACCCAATAACGTGGTCGCGGCTATTCGAATAGTTTTTAAACTCTGCAGAGGTGTACACTTTACCCACAAGTAGGGTACCGCAACACGATCACCTTAGTGTCAGCGTGGATCCATCAAAGCCATTACCCACCTTAGCTAAGACCCGACTAGCCATTACGGGTTGCACCAGGGGTCCAGGTCCTACCAACGAGGCCTGACCAGGGCATAAGTCACAAAGATCAAATTCCGTCTCCTTGGTCACCCATTGCTCTCAGCTCTCCTAATGGCCATCGGACTAACTAGTGGGATTTATGCTAAGCCGTTGCCACATACAACGGTCGAGTGGTTGTACGATAAAATGGGTTAGGCAAGATGGCACATCAACTCGGTCCTTAATTGTGACAAGATGGACATCTTCCACTTAGCTCAACCATAAAGGTACGAGCTCACCACTTAGCTTAACCACAAAGGTACGAGCTCACCACTTTAGCTCAACCACAAAGGTACGAGCTTTCATCACTTTGGCATTTCACACAAGAAATACCCGTCCATCTCATCTAGGTTTAACTTTCTTTCTTAATTCATTCTCAAATCACTATTTTCCCTTTTGAAAACACACACGTTTTCCTTTTTGTAAAAACACAATGATGTCATGGTTGGGTATAGAGTAACCAAGTCCTAAGCATTATTTCTAGCGGTGATTATCATCCAAACAGAGCAAATCATATTTCGATTTTAATCTGGGTCAATCAAGGAATAGTCATAGCAATCAAGGGTGGCTATCCGAACGGGTTTTGCAATAAAATCATATGCAGTTTTGTAAAATAGGCTGATAGGTTGTGTTTATAAAACTGGGTTCAATATGCATCAAAGGATGGGATTGGACTTGCCGTCGTCAAAGCCTTCCGGGAGCTCCTGCTCGCGGTACGGGTCTTCGGGCTCCGGCTCGCGGTACTCGCCTCCAAACTCCTCTACGGGTCCTTCGTCTGGCGCAACGTGATCTACGGCACACACCAAGCAAGCATACATATAAACACAATAAGAAAAGGAAATAAGGTTTTTACCGTTGAGCTCAGAAGAGGGAAAATCAAGGGAAATAGATGTAGAGATTATTTTGGAAGAATTGTGGGTTGAACATGGTGAAAAATATTATAATATAGTGTGTGGTGGAGTTTGGGAGTGACCGGGGGATTTTTGGCGCTTGAAATGATAAGCCGATCGGGTTTAAGGATTAAATCCGGGGCTTTGGAATTTAATCGTGAATTATTATTTGGAAGGGGAAAAGGATTATTTAGAATTTGGAGAAGTGTCTAGGTTTACTCTAAAATGGTTAGAGACATTGGAAATAATAGAATATTATTTGATAAGAATTTAGGAAGGAGAATCAAGTGAATTGGAGTTACCATGGCTGAGATATTGGGTCTGCAATATGGGCTGTTAATTAATTACGAAAATACAATGGTTTTGGATTAATGGCTCATAGGCCTGTCTTGCGTGGGGTGGTGGCTAGTGGATTTGGGCCTCACGACTACCTGATGGGCTGGAGGTTTAATTATTTGTGTGCTGGGCTAAATCTATCTATAAAAGAACGAGTAGAATTGAAAACGTTTCTCACCTGAATCGGGCCCGCGGTACCCCTCACGCCGGACCCACGTGTAAGGGTCAACGGAGGTGGGAAAGGTGTCAAACCCACCAAAACCGTGAGTTAGAGAATGTTTCTGCCAAAATCATAATTTTTTTGTCACCCATGTTTTCTTACCCACCAAAATTATTTTTTCCTTTTTTATTTGGAAGTGCCACCAAAATTATTTATTCACTGTGTAAAAGAGCAGGACTCCAGACGCACACAGTCCGCGTCCCTCCACCTGCGTGCGATTGCTCTTCGGCCCATTAGTGGCCCACGCAACTCATGCACGTCCTGGCCGGCCAGGGCAAATATAGGCCACACCACCACACGCCACGGCCCATCATCTGTTGGGCAGGTAGGAACTCACTGCTGCTGCATGCAGCTGCTGTGCCCCTGTGCCTGCCGCTTGTCTGCTGGGCTCATCCACGCACGCACCATGGCAGCATGCGCCATGCACTGCTGCTGGTGCCCGTGGGATCTGAACTCGAACAATGGAGCTGCATTCCATGGATTGTTGACTCCTGCTGCTCCTAAAGCTCCGGCTGGCTGGTGCACGCCGATCTCCTGGTGCACGCGGATCTCGTGTTTTCCTCACCGTCGATCAGTAAAAATAGCCTGGCCAGTCCACTACGCACAATAAGAAAGTAAGCGCAATTGAGTTGTGAGCAGAAGCTATTCTCTTCTTTACTGCAGAGACATAAATTTGTATTGCAACCGATCTTAGTGGTTTTGCATGCATGAAAATCCAAGATTAGTCTCAAGTAATCTTGTTCATAATACATGGTTGATCAATTGAAGGATTAGGAGTATAAATTAATTAGATTTGAGGGCTTAAAATGACTAATAAATTAAACCATGAAGGAACAAACAAATAAAAACAAAGCATGTGTGGTGGGAGCAAAGTTCAAGAGTAAAATATATAATTTCTTAGCCTAGAAGGGTGGAGTTATTAGCACAAATGCTATTTTTAATAAAAACCATTAAATATACAATAATAGTTTCTAAGAAAAAAAAGACAACCAATATAGATAGGGGATATCTCATATTCGAATTAAACAAATCGTTTGTAAGAGAAAGGTAGATAATTTGTGTCACGTGCGTGTCGCACGTGCGTCTTTGCTAGTTTCCTAAACAAAGAAGACAGAGGGAGGAGGTCACGGGAGGGGAACAGGGATGTCGTCCCCTTCCTGGCCGCCATGGCCAGAGACAGGGAGCTCGCCGGAGCTTTCCTGGACGGCAATTCCGGCGACCGTTCTCGAATCTGAGAGCATGGATAGAGAGAGGAGGAAGAGGGGATTCCATTTTGGGGGCTTCCGAGCAGGACTACTGCAGAAAAAGGAGGGGGCCATGGGCGGCCATGGACGGCGGTCCTGGAGCTCGTGGGGAGCTCGGCTCAGGCCGGGAAAGGGAGGGCCGAGGCTTGGGGAAGGGAGAGGATGGTATGGAACTTCTTACCCTCAGAGCAATCGAAGTGGGGTGGCCTGGTCAAGGGATTCGACGGCGGCGGCCTCCCTCTGTTCACAAGCGGAATTGGAGCGAGGAAGAAGATGGGCAGCGGAGCTGGGCGGCTCGGCGTGCAGGGGTAACGATGGAGAGCGACCGGTGGTGCCCTTTTATAGGCGGCGCGGGGTGGTTGGCCGGCGAGCAACAGAAGCTCGCCTTCAATGGCGGTACTGCAGCGAGGTGGCAGCTAGCGAGCGTCGGCTTGCTGAGCAGGGGTGCTGAGGCGACGGCGGCGCAGGCGGAGTAATGGCGCGGCACAGAGCGATGGGACGGCGAGCAGAGGTGGGCGGTGGCGCGTAGCAGCGTCGTGCTGCTCGGCTTGGCTCGGCTTGCGGCCACTTGCGCGCAGATGCCGAGGCACAGGTCCGGCGAGGTGATGGCGTGGCAGACGAGGTGCTGGAGTGGGCAGGGCGACTGTGGCGTGCTGCAGGCGAGGTGGTGGCGCGTAGCTGGGGAGGGAGGAGCTAGTGGAGGTGGCGCTGGTGGAGGGGCTGCTGGTGGTGGTGAAGGTGCTGCTGCTCTGTTGCTTGGCGTGGAGCAGGGAGGAAGGAGGAAGGAAGAAGAGAGAGAGAAAGTAGAAGGGAGAGAGAGATAGAGATTCGCGGCGCCGATCGAGGGACGGCCAGGCACGAGCGGTTGTCGGCCGGCAAGCGACACGACACGCGGTGCAAGGAAATTAAAGGAGATAGGCAACAGTCGGCTTGATGTCGTAACGACGGAAAAGCCAGGAAAGATTTTATGGAGATTAAGCAGAGAGATTTTGAGAGATCAAGAGCTCAACGAACAAAAAGATTTTGAAAACGATTTTTAGCGCGTGATTTAATTTGGATGAATTTACGGATGTTACAGCAGGCGATTGCCGACATGTTCACGTCTAGCACTCCTGAGCTCGGGTGGGTGGGGGCTGTTTGCTTGTGCTCCTAGCAAAGCTGCCTGGTGTAGGCATTGCTCCCAGGCTTGCAATGGAGATTGCTGACTGGCGCTCTAATTGCCTGCTAGGTGGTAACCAAACAAGCCCTTGATGCTTCCCAAGTTGAAACAACCTTCAGACGAGCGGGCACATCATATTCCCTAGGCAACAAGCATAGCATTCCCATACGAAAGCAAAGTTCGTCTCATGCATGCTCGAGCTCGTGTCGACCTCCCTAGTTCCATGATGATAAGAAAATGTGTCGAGATGAGGTGGAACTGGCCAATTTAACCATCTCAAGTATACCTAAAGATCACCCCAGTGACGTTTATGGATAACACACTTGAAATAGACTAACCAATTCGATATTTCTAACGAATATGGGTACCTAGGGGCCCACCACCAACATGAAGTAGGGAAGCCTAAGGCCCACTACTGACAAGATTGCGTATGAATAGGAGTTATCCAAACAAGAGTCCTAAATGTATGGATCAAGATGAAGGAAGGCACTGTCTGCCGAGTATAATTCAGCTCAGGTACTGCACAGAAGGTTCAGTAATATGCAGGATTTTGTTCCTTGTTGTAAATGGTAGGATTGAATCCTAACAAACATGTAACCTAAGTTGTCAGTTGTATATAAGGTGACCTAGGTTGACCCTCAGGAGTACACCATCCCATCCCAACACAATACAAACATCACTGAGCACAAGACGTAGTGTATTATACCTCTGGGTAGCCCAAAATTGCATAAAATGTGTGTCTCCGATGTTACCTTTGATTTCTTGGTTTCACAATCACCTTTGCCTACAAATATACTACTTGGCCACCCCGTTGTGGATTGTCGGACCTAAATCCAACAGTTGGTGATCCATGTAAAGGGAGATAGTGGGATCCTCATCAGTGAACTCAATGGAGTTTCTCACCGTGACATCGTCCCCATCAGCATATAGAACTATTTCGACAACCATGTTGACATCTGCGTCTAGGGAGCACCGACTAGCTCCACCGACTCATCCAGTAGAACCAGCACACCCCGACCCCCTCCAGGCTTGCCTCCTCAGGTACAAGGTATCCATTTAGCACTGTCTCCCTGCTGACCAGGCAGTTCAGCAACCTTTCCCTCTCTAGCAGGACCCCATGTCCAGCCACGGAGCAGAAGTTTCCCATGGCAAAGGACCTGATGTTTGGCCTAGATCGCATCAGCACCACCATCATTGTGTGCATCGCGGTCCCTGAGTCGGCTTTGCGCCCGCCCAGATCTGATCGATTCCCAACGGGACTCAAGAATGGCGTGGCTACTCACAAGAAAGCTCTCTAATTGCCGATTCAGAACATATCTGGTGTCACTAGGATAAGCCTGAGCTATCAACCTTACAACTGTCATCTCACACATACATTTAGTATCGCTTTGAAATTGAGTATCAACATAACATCATACTTTTATACAAATAATCGAAATAGGTAAGATTATTACAAACATAGAGTTCATGCAAGTCAAGTCAAACTAGGAAATTTTTCAAACTAAAACCATGTTTGCATGTAAGGATTTATTTGCAAGACATAAACAAGAATGTTTTCTGACTCAAAACACATTTCTTAGTCTTCGAGCGCAGCTTCACTTGGTCTCTACCAACTCCTCCGCAAAGTATTGATATATGTTGAGCACAAAGGTACTCAACAAACTTCCCCAACCAAACAAGACTTCAAGGAATATGCACAGCGTTTTGTATGTTTTGGTGTAAATAGTAACCATTCAAAGGACGATCAAGTGCATATCACAAGGTATCCGACTATATGTAATTGTAAAGAATCTGTTGACGGCAAAAATTGGCAGGTTTGAGACAGGAGGTCAGACTGCCAGTCACAACCGGTCATGACCGACTGTATAAAGTCTTTAAAATGCAAATTGGACTTCAACAATGGATTTTACTCATCGAGTAGATCAAAATCTATATCTAGAACGTCCGATTTGGAGTTCGGACGAGAGAGTTATGACCATGGGAAGTTCTGCATCCTGCGACAGGCGGTTAAACTGCCCGTACAGGAGGTTAGACCGGCTGTGCCTGGGCAAATCGAGTTAGAGTTGTATTTTGATGGGATTTCTTTATACTCTTGATTTCTTGTGGGGCAAGACCTCCCCACCCTATAAATATAAAGGGCCACGGCTGATTGAGGGAATCCAATCGATCACAAACAAATCTATCATTTATCGTTTTACATTTTATCTCTTTGCTCTAATCTTTTCCAACCCCATGTGTTGTTCTTCTCTTGTCTCCATGGCATGAAGAGGCGTCCTAGCTGCCCTACCGAGCCTAGAGCAACCCTCCATTGCCTACCTCGACGGGTCCCTCCCGGGTAGGCGTTCGTTGGTTTCTTCATCGGGCTGTTACAGGAGGTCTGACCGCCTGTATAGGAGGTCTGACCGCCTGTCACAGGGAGTCTGACGGCCCGTCGCTGAGGTGCTGCAGCGAGCTCCTTTGCGCGCCGCACGATCTAGTGCATTCGTGTGTTGGCCTAAAAAGACGTCAACACATTTTGGCGACTCCACTGGGGAAGAAGAATATGGTTTTAATGGCCGATTCATCAACCCCTAATGATATGGTGATGCTTCAAGATGAATATGAGAAAGCTTTGGACGAGTATGTACAATAAGCAAAATGAATATGCAAGAAATCATTTTTATCTTGTTACATGAAGACGGAGCAAGGCGTTGTCAAGATCAAAGAGTGGCAACCTCCATCGACCATCGCCATATTGAAGGAGATTTAATCTTCAGGTACTATGTCTACTCGCTTGTCCTATTATGTGAGTGATAAACGCGATTCTTTGATTGATGAAGAGGAAAGCGTAGATGTAATTCCTGTTGTTCAAAAGTCGGTTATTGATAAACCAGCTAGTGCTATTATTGATCCTTGCAATGATTTGCTAACTTGTGATGATAAGCATAATGTTGATCAAAAATTCGACCGTCTCAAGCCGAATCTATTGGAAGCATAAAGATCACATCTAGTAGTCCTATATTCTCAGGGCAATGCAACAAGTTGAAACCAAAGATGGTTAAACCCAAAAAACCCGAGATAGGTGTTTGGAAAACCGTTGAATCTAAAGGTCGTCCCAAGCATCAAAAGGAAAAGCCGAAGCCCGTTCTTGGACAGCTTCCGGCTAAATCCAAAAAACAAAGTAATGATGCAAGTCGGCTTAAAAATTCCAAACAATCCAAATCATCTCCAAGGCAACGATTCAATGATTGGAATCGGCAAAGGGAAGATTTTCCTACATCAATGTCGACTCCATCATATGAATCACCTATGTATATGACATGTGGGCCTTATTTCGGCATGCCTTATTTTCATCCACTATGGTTGCCTGCACTCATAGATATTTTTTTTCTGATTATGTTACTTATAGAGAGCTGGTAATTAATGAGTCACCACCTATGTGTAATGACCGTTTTGATCAAAATAATAGGTCTATACAGAAAAATAAGCGCAAGGCAATCAAACAAGTCTTTCGTGTAAAAAAGAATGGTATATTAAATAAAAATTCAGATTTGACACTAGACATAGAAAAGCCGAACATTGAAGAATCATCGGCTACTTCTATTGATCCAATTGCCGCCAATGGTGATAATATTTTAAACAATATAGCTGAACAACAATCAAGTTCGGCTGGGGGGCAAGAAGATCTCAAGGTTACTGGTTCTAAAGCAACAGGTCTAACCGCTGTCCAACCCAGTCTGACCGGTTGTGGGACCAGTGGTGCCAGAAATTTTGTTGGAGTTGAAAGTGTCATGCCAAAGAGTAAGGTGGTGAAGAAGAAGCTAGGCTTTGCTGAATTGTTACAGAAATATTAGAAAATAGCTGAGCAAAAGAAAACTAATCGGCTAAGAGATGATCAAAGTAGCGATTCTTCATCACCAAGAGCAAAGAAACATCTACGGTCATCTCATTGGTCTCCATCATTCATCCCATTGATGCATGCGCCATGGACTAAATATCCAGGTATATCTAATTATAATCCATGGTTTTAGTATAATCCTTGGTTCTCGCCTAATGATTATCAATATTATGCTTATTATTTACCGAGCCATAATTTTTTACCATGGACACATCAAACCTTTAGTTTTTAGATGTGCTGCTCAGAAAGCCGAAATAGTAGCCTCATGCATGATAATCATGAACAAAAGCATCCATAGAGAATTTAAAGACCGTTATGTAGCTAATGTATTGTTCATCATTGTCTTTAATCAATTTTGGTGCAGAAGAGTGTTTTCTGGCACGCATGCTTTGCCAGAAAACAGGGAGCATATATTGATGACCGAAATTGGCAGGTTTGCGACAGGAGGTCAGCCGCTTATCACAACCGGTCATGACCAGCTGTACAAAGTCATTAAAATGCAAATTGGACTTCAGCAATGGATTTCACTCATCTAGTAGATCAAAATCCATATCTAGAACGTCCGATTTAGAGTTCGGACGAGAGAGTTATTACCTTGCGAAGTTCTGCATCCTACGACAGACGGTTAGACCACCCGTATAGGAGGTTAGACTGGTTATGCCTGGGCAAACCGAATCAGAGTTGTATTTTGAAAGAATTTCTTTAGACTCCTGATTTCTTGCGGGTTAAGACCTCTCCACCCTATAAATATAAAGGGCCACGGCCGATTGAGGAGATCCAATCGATCACAAACAAATCAATCTTTTATCGTTTTACCTTTTATCTCTTTGCTCTAATATTTTTCAACCCCATGTGTTGTTCTTTTCTTGTCTCCATGCCATGAGGAGGCATCCTAGCTGGCCTGCCCAGCCTAGGGCAACCCTACATGCGTCTACCCTAACGGGGTCACTCCCGAGTGGGTGTTCGTTGGTTTCTTCATCAGACTGTTACAGGGAGTCTGACCGCCTGTACAGGAGGTATGACCTCATGTCACAGGGAGTCTGACCACCCGTAATAGGGGTCTGACCACCCGTCGCAGAGGTGCTGCAGCGAGCTCCTTTGCGCGCCGCACGATCTAGTGCATTCGTCTGTTGGTCCAGCGGAGTCGCCAAAATATGTTGACGCACTTCTGGTCAACACACGAATGGGCTAGATCATACGGTTGTCGAAATCTCCTTGTCGGAACTTTTGATCGAAGACGGTCAGAACGCCTGTATCAGCCGATCTTGACCGTCTGTAGTAGAGGCGCTGTGAAAACCTATGATAGCCGCCTCGGGAAGGACTCCATCGGAGGCGGCGAACCTAGGGTTGTTCTAAGGTCGGCAAGGCCACTTAAAACGTCCTAAAACACCGTAGAGACGAAGAAGAAAAGCTAGGGTTTGGAGAAAAAAAGTAAAGGCAAATTGATTGGACGATTGGGTAGAGGTCCTCAATCGGCCATGACTCTTTATATTATATGGTGGGGAGGTCTTGCCCCATAAGGAGTCAATTACATAATAAAAATCCCGTCAAAATACAACTCTAATTCAGATTGGAATTGCTACATGCTGTCTAACCCTATGTACACGCGGTCTAACCGGCTGGGTGCGGGGTTGATCCTTGACAAAGCCATAACTTCCTCATCCGGACTCCAAATCAGGCGATCCATATATGCATTTTGATCGCCTCGACGAGCCATACGCAATGGTTAAGTCAAAATCATATTTTGAGCACCTTCATATAGGTGATCTAGACCGGCTGTACAGGCAGTCAGATTGCCTGGCGTTTTGCCAGATCGGCTACAGGTTCCAACCGGTATGACCGTGTGTCTAGGCGGTAGAACCGACTGTCCATGTGAGATTAGCTTGTGCCACTTTTTGGCATCAACATATGCCCCCTGTTTTTTTGGTAAAGCAATGTGTACCAAAAAAAATTAAATCCGGCTAAGGGCGATCCTCTACTATCGTCATTTTGTTCTAAGGACGATATCAACATATCGGCCAAATCCTTTCAACCACTTTGCCAAACACTTGGATAATATCTTCAAATGCTCTTGGCAACTAAAATCCATGCAATCATCAACTTGAAAGGATTTTTCCTTTACCTTCTTGTTACATGCTTGAGCTATCCTCCTTTTATCTTTCTCGACCTTCCCCAAAGCCGCCAAACGCTTGTCGGTCACTCAACGGGCAAACGACTTCTTGACCATGGACAAACTCAAATGGAATAACCTTGGTAGTACCAAGCCTCCTTAGATATGAATGGCGTCCCTTGATCCATTGGCAATATTTAAGGAATCCCAAATCTATGTATAATATGCTCGATAATAAACTCAATCACCTCTCGATATATCATATCCTTACACTATTCACATCTTTTGTAGTAACAAAAACAATCAGCTATTATTGAAGGTTAATAAAAGTAAACCCACTTTAGGAGCCACTTCATCATGCGAGGGAGATTGATGTGCACCACAAATCTCTTGTAAACCTCTGCTAATATCCTGCAAAAAATCTACTAGAGGCTTCCTCCAAACACCAACATCGGCCTCAATAGATTGAGAAACAATTATGGCCGAACCGGGTTTTTTCATAGGTATAGGCGGTTAGACTGCTTGTCATGGCGGTAGACCGGCTGCACCAGGCGGTTGGACCGCCTGTCCCGGAGCAAGCATGTTGGCTTCGCAAAACATCGGCTAACACATTAGCTCTAAGATTCTCTTCTCTTGGTGCATGATAAATCACAAATTTATTAAAGCAAATTGTAATGTCTAAACATTTATCATAATGAACATTTAGGAACTCATTTAAACATTAACATGCTTTGGATACTTGCTGTACGATTAGTAAAGAATCACCACAAGCTTCTGTATGTTTTACTCCTATGTCATGTAAAATCTCCAAACCGAATAATAAAGCTTCATACTCGGTTTGGTTATTTATGCATCTATGATCCAATCGGTTAAGAGCTTCATAAACAATATCGTTTGTTGATATAACAATAACACCAACATCATAACCACTTTTGCAAACCGATCCATCAAAGTACAATTTTCATGGAGTAAAAGTAATATAGCCGACATTTAAATCAAGTTGCTCATTAGTCAATGTTAAACAATACAATCGGCAATGATATGCCTTTTATAGATTTCAATGAATCAAAGACTAAATCATATTCAACTAAAGCATAAGCTCATTTGCCGATTCTGCCCCTCAATATTAACCTACGCAACATATATTTAATTATGTCGGCTTAACAAGCAACTATGCAAGTATTTCATAGTAAATAATGCCTCAACTTGGTATAAGCAGGATGTATATAACAAAAAGATACCTTGTTTCGGCGTCCAATAATTTTATATTTGCATATACAATAATATACTCCTTCCCTTCGCTCTGTTGAGTCAAAACAGCTCCAATAACGCTTTCTTCGGCCGTAATATGTAGTTGAAGAGACACTCTTCTCCTAGGTGCCCGAAGAACCGGAGACGAAAATAAATAAGACTTTACGTCAAAAGCTCCTTGCTATTTTGCCCCCAAGTAAATTCAGCATCATCCTTCAACCAAAGTAAGGAGTAAAAACATCTACATAGCTTCCTCAGGATCGAAATCAGGATGATCAACATCTTCCTCCATAAGCACAAAATCACCCATGTACGGAACATTAGTATCCATATCCATGTGTTCTGGTGATGAACTGTAATCAACAAGTTGTTCATCATCCTCAGCACTGGGAACCAATGTCAACTCGTCATTACAAACCATACAAGCAAAAGAAGCATCATCTGGCAGTATCTCTGCCTCAACCGGTCTGACCAGCTGTGCAGGCAGTCTGACCGCCTATTTGGTCGACTCTGCAGTACTGGCGGTCTAGACTGCCTGTACAACCGGTTGGACCTCCTGTACTGCTGGCATCAGCTGATCGTCTTTTTTGACTCTCCACTCCTTCTAAGGAAGCATAGGTCTATGCTTGTTAAAAAAGCTCATCCTTTTCCTTTTCTAGCTATTGCCACTTTCTCTCATGAAAACAGAGCCTTTGAAGTTTCCTTCTTTGCGCACGAGTCAAACCTAGAGGACACCATTCAGGAAGAAAGTATTTAGACTCATTGCGGCTAACCTCATGACCACTAGCAGTGGAAGACCCTAAAACGGTCTTCTCAACTAGATTGTTCAAAACAACCCGTCACTTGTCCCCCATCAAGTGTGGTAGCCCTTTCTGAGTCCACATTCTTCTCCTAAACCTTTTCCTCTATCTTCTTAGGCCGATGCACCAGCTTTAGAGTAGGTGCCTTCCTCTTCTGGGACGGCTGGTCTAGACTGCAGGTAACAGGCGGTCTGACTGCCTGGACCCAATGCCCTTGACCAGATTGACGAAGAGCCAAACGGCCATAAATGGGTAGTGCAATCCTATCCAGAACATGTCTTCTTGGTTCTCTCCATTCAGAATGCAAAGAATGTTGTGGTACCGACTCATACGACACCCACATCACACCATTGTCATCCCATATCGGACTTAATTCCCAAGACACATGATGACACTGCACGGGCTCGAAATATCCACCTTTATGTCTTATACCAATTCCTGGAGGCGATGGTGGCCTCTCATGTTGTGTAGGTGACCTTACTATTTTTTTAACGGCCGATCGTTTGGAATGGCCTTTTGCTTGGAGTACTTGTCAAAAAGCATATCGAATGTGACATTTGGCTTCATACCAGATCCTCTGTCTTTAGCCAAACTCACTTTCGAAACTCCAATCTCTGAACACTTCGTTTTCAGCGCCTTTGGACGACCATGGTGTAGGCTAGTCTGACCACCTGCTATAGCCGGTCTGGCCGCCTGTGGTGGAACAGGCCTAGATGGCTGCGGTCCACGTGAAACGACCGACCTTTGCCCCCATGTACAGGGGCTCTCAATGTAATTTTGAATGTCTCCTTTCCATCAGAAGATTTCTCATATGTTACTTCACGGATCAACTCCTTCCCTATCAAAGTGGGTCTTTCATCTCCCGCCACCACATTCTTCCCTTTCGTAGATTCGACTTGATGCGGCGGAATTAAAACCTTAGGTTGCTGCAAATCCAAGGTACTTATCGGGAAAGAAGTTTTATCCACCTGCATATTATGAAATCTCAAACGGCCCATATTTATGGCCAATTGAACTTTCCGACGGAAAACATTACAATCATTGATAGCATACGAATAAGAATTATGAAATTTACAATATGCATGCCTTTTCAACTCTTCCAATGAAGGTATAACATGAGAAATCTTAATGTATCCAAATTTATGCAATTCATCAAAAATGCGATCACATTTAGATACATCAAATGTAAATTTCAATTCTTCTTGGCGACTCTAATGAGCCGGCCTAAGAAATGAACAAGAATAAGCTTCAATCTTAGAAGGCCAAGTAAATTCAGCAACATTAACATTCTTATCTTTGTCGGTCGAAACATAAGATTCATAATCAATAACATACATATTAGACTGACATAATTTAAAACCCTTCTTTTCTTTATTCATTCGGTTTTGAACCACTTCAGCTCTAATGTGAACTTGATTAACGAATAATAATCACAATTATCAATTTTCTCTCTAATAGAGGATTTTAAACCTCTAAAGCATAATCCAGCAAGATCAACATCAGAAATTGACAAATTGAAGCAAACGGTTTTTAATCTCTTTAAATCTTCTAAAATATTGAGAGACGGTTTCATCTTGACCCTCTTTAACCAATGCTAAATCCTGCATCGTTGTTCTGTATGTGGCATTGGCCGCATCCAGCATACCAGCACGACTATCAGTAGCCGAATTTGGCATAATGACTAATGGTGTAAGCCACTCCGGAACAACTGTCACAGTACTAGACAGATTTGACCGGCCGTACAGGTGGTCTGACCGGCTCAGGCGGTCTTACCTCCTGCAAGCGTCGATCCAATTACAATGACCGTGTTCGGTCTGGACAACTGGACCAGCGGCGGAGTCTGACCATAAAAGGAATTAGGCAACATACCACATAACCTATTATCAATATTAGACCATGGTATGATGGGTATATCACTTTTATGAACCGATTTGCCCTTTTTAAGTGTCTCTAGTCGATCTAAACGTGCATAAAGTTCATCAAGACTAGATATACTATTAACAACAATCGGGCTAACCGTATCAATAGGGGAAGACGGTTGTGAAGATGAACTTACAGCGTCGATTACCTCAATGTTATCATCGCTCATCTTGAAGGATGGCATCACAAACTCTTGAGCGTGTGTCACCGTGTCATGATTTTTCTTGAAGCCCTTTTAGAACTCGTTGCTAAAACCACCAAATATTTATGGCGTCCTTCCTCATCGAGATCTTCTATGTTGGCATGGATATCATCGAGATCTTCCCATTGGGCTAGGGTCAAGTAGATCGGTTATGAAAACCAGATTTTCTTTCCCAGCAGAATCGCCAAAATATGTTGATGCCTTTTTGGATCAACACACGATAAGCGCTAGATCACGCGGTAGTCGAAATTTCCTAGTCGGAGCTCCTATGCCAGGCGGTCTGACCTCCTGTCCAGGAGCTCCGACGAGGAGATTTCGGCTACCGCGCGATCTAGCTTTTATCATGTGTTGACCCGAAAAGGCGTCAACAGAATCCTCGAGGATCCTATGGTCAAATTTGTCTCTAGAACTCGCCACAACACAAAACTAATGTCGAGACCTTTTGGTATCAAGAGATGTCAACCAGAAAACCATATAGACATTTTATTATTTCTCCTTATAAATATGCCATACTTTATTGTAAATACTTTTTTTAAAGTAATTTAGAAGGTCTCATACATATTGAGATACTACTTGAGGCATTTTAAATCATAGAGAAATATTTTTAAGTCATTTTAAAAATATCAATACAAAATATTATGGACATTTTTTAGAAACTTTAAATTTTGAACCTACCCCAATAGAGACATAGTTTGAGTCATCCCTCTATTATTCTTAAGACACTATTTAAATTATGAGTCACGTAATAAAATACTTTCAAGAATAAGACTAAGGCTATCCACACAGGGGTAGGTACTCGCGATCGCCCCCCCCTCCCCCCCCCTCCTGCAGTAGGCTGTACGCTGATAGCCTTATGGAGCTAGTGGAAGGGAAGGAGGGTCAACGGTTGGCTGATGTGCAGCATATATATACATACTCTTTTTGTATAGGAAAAGAAAGTTGTTTTGAGATTGTTTTAAGTTAAACTTTTAAACTTTGACTATAAATATTTTTTATATGTTAAGTTTATAAATGTGAAAATGATACGAATTGGAATATAGTTTTATAAAATATTTTTAAAATATATTTTATAGCAAAATGTACTAGTCAAAGTTATGTTTTGTAGACCGTGTCAATGTCCTAAGGCACTTTTTTTTTTCTATACAGAGGGAGTATATGTGCAGTTCTATCATAGCATCTGTTTTCCTTTTCTAGGGTTCAGCAGGGTAGCATAGCACTGGTCGCGGCCAGTATGTAGTTTGATCCGTTTTCTCAATTCATTGTTCCAGTTCGCTTTGACTTGATTCATGCTGTACAGTAATAGGGTAAACAATAAGTAAATCTTCTTACAAGCACTGCATAACCTCCAATAGGCCGGACTCTAGAAAATAAATCTCAGTAATGTCTTGCTAGTGAATGGTTGGCCCTAAAAGCAGTGGCCTGGTCTGGTATACTTATAAGGCTTTTGGTTTGTATCGTGAATTCGTGATATTATACAAGTTAAGAAGTGCGAGAATCCTGACAATAGTTTGTACTTTTGATGCAGACTTATCAACCGTATGGTGTGCATGACATAGCGTTCACGATGCACGATCTTGTGCATGACTTGGCAACTTCACTCCTTGGGGATGAAATTCTGGATCAGAGCATTCAAGGAAACACTAGGGGGAGCAGCTGCCGGTATGCATTGCTCCTTGATTGTAGCAAGCCACTGGAGTCATACATGCCTTGTCCTGCCAGCCTAAGCGCACTGCGTTATGTAGACTGTCAGGGGACCGAGCTGCGCGGTTCTGCATTTGAATCCGCTGGGTCCCTGCATGTGTTGGATTTAAGCGAGTGCTTAATACAGAAGCTTCCCGATTCTTTTGGTCGACTGAAGCAGTTGAGGAATCTTAATGCTCCAAGGATCCGGGGTCCAATGGTTCCAGAATGCATCACAACCCTCTCCAATTTAAGGTATCTCAGTCTTCGCGGATCTTGTCCCATCCTAGCACTACCAGAGGCGATTGGAAACATGGAAGGTCTAGTGCATATTGACTTATCAGGTTGCGTGGGAATAAAAGAACTGCCAGAATCATTTTGCAATCTTACTAGTTTGGAGCATTTTGATTTTGCATATTGTGAAAATGTCACAGGACTATCACAGTGCCTTGCCAGATTTACAAAACTGCAACATCTGAACTTGTCAAACTGTAAAAATATTGAAGACCTAACAATAGCTTTGGGCAGCCTCACAGAATTGCGATACTTGAACTTATCTGACAGCTCATGCCTTTCTTTTAAATCTTCTGAGGCAGAGTTTTTGGGTTCCCTCACCAAACTCAGATATCTGAACCTATCCTCGAGAAATAAGGCGACTAGCAAGCTCAGGTTGCCTGAATCTTTGAGTAGCCTTACTGGACTCGAGTATTTGGACTTATCACATAATACCAACATCAGAAAACTGCCAGCATCATTTGGGAATCTTTGTAACCTGGTGCACCTTGACTTGTCAGAGTGTTTTGTTCTTGTAGGTGTTCCTGCAGCGTTGAATGGTCTTACTAAACTCCAATATTTGGATTTATCCGGGTGCCGCAGTTTTAGTGCCATGGAAGAGCTAAAACAAATTCTTAGCAATCTCAGTGAACTTCGACATTTAAATTTAGCCGGGTACATCAAATGTCTACAATCTTCCAATCCAGATGAAATAAACAATATCCTGGGGCAGATCTGTACTCTTACCAATCTAGAATATCTGAATCTTGGTCATAATGGTAACATTAGAAGCGTACCTGAAGCTCTAGCTAACCTTAAGAGATTGCATACACTAGACATTTCATCCACCAAAATATGGAGGCTGCCGGAAAGTATAAAGTCAATTGATAGCTTGAAATTTCTATATACCCAGCATTCCTGGTTATTATTGGATGAGTTCGTGTTAGCTCGGTCTCGACCAAATTTTCTGGCAGATACTGGTGGTGGTGAATCTAGCAGCTACCCTTTTCAGTTGGAGTCTAAAACTCCTTGTCTGAAGTTAAGCAGCCTTGAAAATGTGAAGTCCGTGAAAGAGGCACGGACATTAAGACTCAGGGAGAAGGCATCTATTACAAAATTAGTATTACAATGGGATAGAGATGCCAAGAGATTTATGGACGACGCGGAAGTTCTGAGGGAACTAGAGCCACCATACAGTGTTTCAGAATTCTACCTAGAAGGTTATAACAGCGTTATTTTTCCATCCTGGGTGATGCGCATCAATCATTACTTACCTGGTCTCACCAAGATTGAGATGTCGGACTTGCCCAGTTGCAACAACCTGCCACCACTTGGTCAGTTACCAAACCTCAGGTTTCTGACGATCAGTGGAATGGATAGCATTAAGAAGATTGGCGCTGACCTGTACGGGGCAACAGGAGCATTTCCTCGACTTTGGAAGTTGGTTATAGCTAAAATGAAATGCCTGGAAGAGTGGATGACGGCTGTCTCGACTACTGACGAGGATTGGTTCCACAGGATCCGTTCTGTAGATGTATGTCAGTGCCCAAGGCTGAGGTTCAAACCACGCCCGCCACAATGTGACAACTTGTGGATAGACGGTAGTGATGGGGTAATCTTGTCGTCGTTGAGTAAAAGTGGCCAGGTCGGTGCTTCTGCAATCACACATCTTCAGGTGGCCTCCTGTGAGATGCCTCTGCATCGGTGGAGCTTGCTTCACCAACTCCCTTGCCTCAAAAGGTTAACGTTTGTAACGTGCAGCGATCTCACATGCAGATCACCAGGTTTCCTTCGACGCCTCACCTCCCTGCAGTCTCTAACTGTGAGTCGTTGCCGGCGCATAGTGTCCCTACTGGAGATATTAGGAGACCTCACCTCTCTCAGGGAACTGCAGATAAGTGGATGCTACGACATCAAGACTCTTCCAGAAAGAATTACGGAACTCACCTGCCTGCGAACTTTAAAAGTGATTAACTGCAGAAGAATCGTGTCCTTGCCGAAGAGACTAGGGGACCTCACCTCTCTCGACAAACTAGAAGTATTTGGGTGCAGGGGCATCAGGAGTCTGCCAGATACCATACAGAAACTCACATGTTTGGAGAGCCTAACGATTTGCGAATGCCCCAAACTAGTTGAATGGTGCAAATCAAAGGAGAACAAGATGAAGCTCGCTCACATAAAAAAGAGTATGTGTCCTCACACCTATTGTGTTCGTTATAATTGCATCCACTATTGTTTTTGTAGTCTTAGCATGGGATCCATTTCTATGTTAAGTATCTTATGCTACAGGATCTATCTTGCATGAATACGTGCGTGTTTAAAAACTTCATTTACCATGGAAACAAAAGAAAAAATTGCATAGGAGAAGAGAAGTTATAATAGCAAATTGGCTTTCCATTAGAAAAACATATAACAAGACCGATGAGTAATGTAGAAGTAACTATGAACGTCAGCTTACAAGTCAAAATTTCAATACAGCAACAGAAAGAGATGCGACATACTCTCTCCATTCTATAAAAAAAAAATACAATCTCATATTTCAAAAAAATCAACCTATCTCAATTTTGACTAAATATATAAAAACTAATTACTATTCATGATACAGAATAGTTATAATTAAATTTAATGAAATATATTTTTATATCATATAGATGTTGAGTTAGTCAAATTTAAGAAGTTTGAATTCATCAGCATCTAGAATTGCATTTTTCCTAGAACAGATTGAGTAATTATTTGCAGGATGTGCCCATCACAATAAGGTTGGGAAAAAGGTGCGGTGGCTTATGTTTCTTTTTTTTCCAGGATATTTCATAGAGACAATGATGGATGAAGACGAAGACCCGTCGTGTGACAGTGATTGAGTCGGAGAACCATATGAGTTTGATGCAAAGATGCTATTGTAACAATACCGGGTTAGAAAACACACGCGTGAACGTTGCAGCTGTATAATAGTTTTTATAATGGAAACATGTTTCAGCTTCTACGTACCTGTATAATAGCTACTTAGTTTTTATAATGGAAACATGTTTCAGCTTCTACGTACCTCTATAATAGCTACTTAGTTTTTATTACAGAAACATGTTTCGGCATGCCTTGCCTTGGAGATTGGCAGCTTTAGGTTTCTTCAATTCAAATGGATGGTCCTTTAGTTTGCGAAAAAGTTTTTAAGATGTCGGATTTGTTTCTTTCCTTGTGTTGGGACTAGCACTTTGATATCTCTTGTAATAATGTTGGACTGACTCCTCTTTGTTTGAAAAAAGCTACTTAGTTAGTAGTTCCACGTGAGCCTCTAAACTATTTTTTTATTTATTTTACCGTCTAAACTATGCAATTTGGTTTAAATTCGTATCCTGTTGGACGAGCTACTCCCCCTAGATTATACGAGTGGAATGCCCAAGGTCAAGTAGAAGGATATCTCTGCCAGAGAGGACGCGACGCCATCCTGGCAGCCAGCGAGTTTACACGCTATTGCGAGGATGAAACACAGGAGTTGGGGACGTCCAGAGATCAGATCTCCAAACATAAACCACCTCCAAACACAAAACACATACATTCACATCACAGCCTTTATATGTTTGAGTTAAACCACGGACACAACTATTATTTAAATTGAAATAGATCTAAACCGCTCCTGATCGTGGGAGCGTCGGTAGTTGGAGACGCGCTCCCCCTGTAACGCTGCCCTGGATGTGCTCATCGGGCCCATTTAGGTTTTGCCGTTCCTATAGCGCTGCCCTCGCCTCCCTCTGCGCTCACCGCCTGCATGCGGAGGTAGGTGAGGAGGCCCCTGGTGACCGAGGGAGGTGAGGAGGAGATGTTGGTGGCCGGAGGCTGAGTGAGCTGAGGAAGGAGATGGAGAGGGAAAGAGAGATGGAAAAAAAATGAGAAACCCTAACCATAAGGCTGGTGTGTGTGTATTTATAGAGAGAGGATAAATCATTTCTACACCCACGTGTAGCTATACCCATGTTTAAAAAAACATGTTAGGGATGTGTACATACTCATTTATTATTTTGAGTATGTACACATACCTAAAATAAGATTTATCAAAGTGCAAACCACAAAACAATTTGAGTGGAACTCATATGTTTTTGTACATCATGATATATTACATTTCCTATATAGTAAAAGAAGTATGTCCACGTACTTCATTAATAACAAAAAAGTATGTCCGCATACCACTTTTAAAAATCATGTATGTGTATATACTTTATTTAGAAACGTCAAGTACGAAAAAATACCTTGTAATTTGTGAGATACACACATGGGTGTAGCTATATATATATGTATATGTATATATATATATATGTGTATGTATATATATATGTATATGTATATATATATATATATATATATATATATATATATATATATATATAGCGGTCGACTATTTGGAGCCTATAGACTCCGAATAGCTGTCAAGAGCTTAGAGACATAGCTGTCACTGGGACCCGATGACCAGACACGAGCGTGCCAGCGCGCCTCCGCGCGCTGGCCTGCGCTGGGCCGCAGAGGAAGGAGCGATGGAAGGTCCAAAAGTTGCGTCCCGCCTGCGTCTGAGCCATTCGACCTTCACTTGAAATATATGCTTTGTGTGGTTGTTTGTATGCTGACATCAGGCTATTTCTTTTCTCTCATGTTACCCTTGATGGGTCAAATACGATAACAACGGGGATCTAATGAAATTGTTCCCTGACGGGAGGAAACTTAGTTATTGTTCATATGGAATATATGCTTCGGATGACAATTTATATGACAGAAGTGATAGTTTCTATGCTCTCGTTGTGCAGTTTTGTTAGTCACGTGTTAAGCATTGTCTGGTTAGATCGAGACTCAATGATGTATATTTTAGATCGAATGCTAGTCACAATGTGATAATATGGTTCACGGAAACTGTTTGCCGTGCAATAATTAACCTAACTGAGTTTGTATGAAGCATTGGGGTGGTCTGTATGGTGAGTACAGTATTGTTCATTTGGTCGTATACTGTGTAAGACGCCTACAAAACGAACTTGTGCCCCCCTCGTGCAAGGTAACACGCAATGTCATATACAGTTATATATGGTGGTCCCCACAGATAGGTACCTACATCTATAGTGGTCGGTCTAAATATAAGACCCACAGGGGATAGGACAGGGGTTCTGGAAACATTCCATCCAGACAAACTCTGCATCTCCCTGGAGGCCTGGAGGATGGCCTCGTGATCTGAGCATCGCAGGTCCAATATAATCTAGCCATCTCGAGCGCTCTCCTTTAACGACCGCCATGATCCCAACCTCGGAGTCTCTATCAGCGCGGCAGCTCTGGCCGCCGCACACATCATCTGCAACGACTCTGCCGGCAGGCCCTGCGTGCATCGTTGCATCAAATATGCCACCGCCACGTCCAGCTTGCAAGAACACGGCCTAGCCTCGTAGGCTGGAAACACAGGAACCTGCTACGGGCAGCGGTGCAAGCCCTGATGCACGACGCAACCTCTTCGGGTTCAAGAATCTCGGTGCTCCAGAATCATCATCAACACAGTTTGGCAGTCCAACAGGGGTGATTGCAGGGGGTTTTCTTGGAGAAGCAGCTCAGGGGACACCACCAGTTGTCCTGTGTTCTCGAGGCACAATTGGTGAATCATCTATGGACACCCCCGAGGCTGTGTTGTGCGCGCCAGGAGTGACTGCCCATCCCGTACCTTCAGTTGGTGATGCAGCTATGGACACGCCTGAGGTTTTGAACCTGACTCATGTAGGGCTCCTTGATTTTCTATGCTCTATCACCTAGCTTTATATTCTTTGTCTGCAGTTTATATGATTCCAACCTCACTCATGGGCATGCCTGTTGTTTATATGATTCTTGACAACCTGATAATATGTGAGCGAGCAAACTTTATATGCTCCATGTATGTAATTTGTATGATACCTTAAAAGCTGATTGGTTAAGTTGTGTGTCTTCTTCTTGGGGAAAGTGTGAACTTTATATGCTCCATCTTGACTACTCCTTTTTTTCCAACCTATGGTGACCCATGGATGTTTATGTGTTACATGTTTACAATTTGTATGATTCGAACATGAATGCTTGAGGTATGTATGTGTTTAGGTAGAGATGTTTATATGATAGTATATTCCTTCTGTTTTTCCTATCGCCCATGAAATACACGTCTATGGTAGTATGAGAAAATGACGGGTCTAGCTATCCATGGAGATATGATGTTGTTGACCAATATGTATGATCATGTGGCAATGCATGCTCTAACTATCCACGGACATATGATGCTATTGAACAATGTGTATGATACCTAGGCTATGCCTGCATTGACTATCAGATTATATATGATGTTGTTGACCAATGTGTATGATTATATTTTATGGCAGAAAGAAGATATCAACCAAGAACTTGTGCCGCGTGTGGGGATGGTATTCAAGACAGTGCAAGATGCTAAGGATTTCTTTGCTAAGTATGGGCAGGAGGTAGACTTCGGTGTCAAGCTTTACTGTTCATATAAAGATTACAAGTGGATCAATTGTAACAAGGAAGGTAGCTACACGTTTCACAAGAAAGGCGAAGATCGCAAACGCAACAAGACTATCAAGCGTGTGAGCTTCAAATGTGGTATGAAAATGAAGATGATACATGACGAAGAAGGAATTGTGTCATCCTACATGGTGGTCTATGTAAAACTCCACCACAACCACACCTTTTTGCCGTCCCCAAGTGCCATTGCCCAATTCCATTGCAACAAGAGGCGTGATTCACCCATGGTGGAGTTCATTGGCGCGATGCAAGATAGCAGGGTACCAAACCATTGTATCCTAGAATGATGGCAGATATGCACGATGGGCCTGAGAACATACCTATGACACATAAGGACATTGCAAATATGTGAGCACCTTTACTTGTTTATAGTAGATATATGACTGGTTTTCATTGCTTATATGAATCCAAGACCCAACTAAATTTCCAAACTAGATATATGTATGACATTGTTTTAGAAAAATATATGCTTCTATTGTGAGGTTGCAATATTGAATTCAATTGTTTTGAGTCTGTCTTTGTCGCTTGGATTTTTCAGCAAAGCTGACCGGATGCATGAGCAACAGTCCAATGACATTGCAAAACTTCTGGAATTCTTCAACTACTGCAAACAACAAAATCCACAGTTCTATTGTGACTTCTAGGTCGACAAGGATGGCAAGATATTGAGCTTGCTTTGGTCACATGCAAGCCAGCAAGGTGAGTATGCAGACTTTGGTGACGTACTGACATTTGATACAACACACAAGACAAACATATACAAGAAGCCCCTTGGTATATTTGTGGGCGCTAACTATCATCTACATTGCACAATATTTGCATTTTGCTTGCTCGGTAATGAGACAACGACGACTTTCCAGTGGGCTTTTGATTCATTCTTGAAATGCATGGGTGGTGTCGCGCCAAGGTGCATCCTGACAGGTACGACCCTAGTTGCATATATTTTGCCATGTTACTCCTATATACTGAACATTTGCAGTCAATAATTTGGTGTCCACTTGTTTCAGACCAAGATCCAGCAATGCCTGCAGCAATAACAACAGTTTTTCCAGGCACAATACATAGGTTGTGCAAGTGGCATATCCTGAACAAATTTGGACCACAACTGAACGAGCTATACGCCCGATTTGCAAAGAGAGAATTCAAAGGGAAATTGAACTCAGGGATCAATCACCCACTGACTGTGAATGAGTTTGAAGCGGCATGGAGGATTCTTGTTATCGAAGAATTTGGTCTTGGTGAGCACCCCACATTGAAGACACTGTATGATCATCGTGCAGAGTGGGTGCCAGCTTATTTCAAAAGTCACTATTGTGGTACAATGGTGTCGACCCAACGAGATGAGAGTGTGAATCAACTAGTGAAGAGTGGCCACGTGGATGCAAACACACCTCTGCATGTGTTTGCAAAACAAATGATGAAGGTTCTCCACCGAAGGAAGATGGCAGAGGCTACGGCTACCTATGCTGCCACGGTATACACTTGTCCTATTCAAACATTATGCACATGACATACCAGATATGGCAATAATGGAAATATATGCTTATGTTTCCTAGTTATATGATGGTTACTAAAAGCATTCTCTTGTTCATACAGAGCAAAATAGAGAGCAGAACGAACTGGGAGTTCGGAGTCCATCTCTCACATGTTTACACAAGGGCTGTGTATTCAAAATGGGAGGAGACCCTGAGCAAAGCTAGTGCATACGAAATAAGCGCTAATAGCGAAAGAGGGGAGCATTGCTGGTTGGTCCAACACACAAAAAGATCAGAAAAAATTGTGTGGGGGCAACACCAGTTCCAAGTAAAAGTGAACCAAGAAATAGGGGAGTTCACCTGCGAGTGCAAGGCGTGGGAGCACATAGGTATGACAAAAATTCAGATTGTTGTTTTAGGTACCAGTATGAAAACGTGTTTGCCGTGTGGTACCAACCTGAGTTTGTGATTTCCTACAGGAATGTTTTGCCCATACCCGTGCTTTCATGCAAGTGGACTTGGAGAAGATACCTTCTAGGTACATACTCCAGAGATACACAACAAATGCACGGCAAGAACTACCATTTGACAGGGCTGATCGAAAGTTGGTTGGAAAGGATGGGGAGATGAAGGTTTACAGAGTCAAGCTACTTCTTTCAAAGGCAATGTCTGTTGTGCGCCATGGCAGTATGTCCAAAGCAGGGTTCGATAAGGCCATGTCGGTGCTAGCCCAACTGATCGCATTGATCGAGCATTTGGTACCGGATATTGGTGGGGAAGAAAGTTGTGTCACATCAGAGGTAAGTGTAAAACAATGTTTATATGATGCCTACATGCATTGTATATGCGTGTTAATGTTGGTTGACCATTTCTCCCTGCTATGAATAAAGGATGAGCAGAACGAAGAAGGGAGAGGAAATGCGTTATCAGATTCTGACGTGCCTGGTGGTGGGGGCGGGGTGCAGCATCCCGGTGTGGCTGAGGAGAGGGATATTTTGGGGCTAGGCATGTTATGTATGACTAAAACTGAAAGAATGTATCCCTGTTAAGCAGGAGGGCAATGAACAATTAGATGAAGAGCTGCACCCTGCAGAGATACACAATGTCCGTAGTGAGGAGTTTGGTCGGGCCATTGCAGCTCCTGAATCACAAGAAACATTGTCACAAGAAGCAAATCTCAACAATGCTACCAATCCACCGGTTAGTGTGGATGAGGTACGAATTAACTCTAGCCACATGATACATAATATGCGAAACAATGTCTAATACATAGGTCGCAACATCCACCAATAAATGACTAAAAAAGATATGTTTGTATGCCTTTGTCTAACTTGTTTGTCCAATAGGAGTACGTTTTGATGGTGCAAAAGCAGGCTACAAAAGCAAAAATGAAACAAGCGAACAAAAAAGGACATAGTGGGCCAAGAGTATTGGAGGTATGAAGTTTGTATGCAACCTTACATGGGCTTGTATGAGGTTGCAAAGGCTTGTATGACGCAAAATAATTTGTTTCTATGAACAGGAATCATATTTGGTGGACAAAGGGGTGAGCTTGGAGAAGCCAGATAAAGCAAAGCCAAAGGACAGGACCATAAAAGCATCTGAGCCTCAAGCGCTACAACTTGGTGCTAAAGGACCCAAAAAAGAACCTCAAAACATGTAATGTGTGTGGGATTGCCTGTGGTCACGCCGCAAGGACTTGTCTCAAACTGGAACATAACAGAGAGAGATTGGCAGCTTTGGGTGGTCGGAGGAGCAGGCGTCCACTAGGTTCAAGGAACAAGGTTACTCAGTTTGCAGATGGTATTGAGGTTGGAAGACAAGGACAACAAACCAGCACTGGACCAAGAAGAAGAGGGAGACCAGTTGGATCAAAAAACAAAGTGAAAGAAATGCCTAATGCAGAGTACGATGAGGACACTGGTAGGGGCCAACGTGTACGACGCAGGCTGAACAGTCCCATGGATGTTGACTGACATTTGCGTAAAGATCTAAATTGACATTGGATGTATGCTTGTTTACTTGTAGTATGTATGCTTGAACACTGTACTTTGTATGTGGTTATGTGCTATGGTCCGATGTGCTACACTTAGGCTCGTATTGTATGAGTGATGAATTTGTATGCTCCTGTTTACTGACTTGTTTGATGCCCTACCACAGCCATGGGGTTGTTTGACATGATATAGTTTTGTTAAGCATAAATGTGAGTTGTGACCCTCATATTTCCTCGGTACTTACGCTTCTTTTAAAAGAGTTATATGTTGTGTATAGCTTGAGGCTATGACCTAGATGATATGCTTCTTTCAAACTATTATATGCTGTGTTTAGGCTCCTATTTTCCTATGTTCGGCTTGCTTGATGCCCAACAGCAGCCGTGGGATGACATAGCTTAGTTAAGCATAAATGTGAGATGTGACCCTGAAATTTCGAACTATGGCAAGATACAAGTAGAGCACATCGACAGTGTAAGATGGTTTCTTTAGAATATATGCTTCTTTAAAAGATTAATATGCTACGTTTTTGCTTGAACCTATGAGCTAGAGAGTTATATGTTGCGTTTAGCTTAAATGTATGAAAAGCACGGTAGTATTAGGCTCAGTTGAATCCATGTGGTGCCTATGAATATGTTTTGTTACTGTATCGACAGTGTTAAACTCTATGATACTTTGCAACATATGGATTGCACGTTGTATTATCAAATTTCGTATGGAGAGAGTTTGTCATCTAGAGCTGGATAATCATGACAAAAAATGGTTTGACAGTAGATAAAATTCACAAAGATAATACAAAAGGAATGCATTGCAGGTGCAGGGTGCGGGTTTAAGAGTCCGGGTACACAATAGCATGGTTACCCAAGTACCCAATTACATCATGGCAACACAGCAAAATAGAAATTGACATCATATAGTTGTTCAACAACCACCTCCTGTTCAGCAACTATCTAGGCTGACGATAACCAATCCCCAACTAACATCCTACTGTTGCAAAGCCAGAATCTCTGGTGGGAGATCATCAACATGGTTGCAACGATGGAACATCAAGTAGCGAAGTGTTTCACAGCGGAGGTCACCATTCTCCTCCTACCCAATGTAAAACAAAGTCATACAAATGTCATAGGCAGACATTGAAACATACAATGATAACAATATCGTACAGACCTCCTCAATGGTAGTTAGGAACCGTCCTGTATAAGGATCATAGTTCTGAATGTACTTCCACACGTAGAACCCACAATCTTTAGATCCATTTCGCATACTTGGTGCACTTTCAACCAATGAGTTCCCAATTGCCAAACATTCCTACCCCAATCCTTGGCCAAACCTTATGGATCGCAGTTGATAACCTCTTCATGAGTGTCGGGCCCCACTGCATATTCCTCTCACCCATCTTGACTTTCTTCGTGTGCCTGGCTGTCCCTTAAGTACACAAATCTGGGTACGAGTTGGAGTCTAAGATTTGGATGTGTCCAACAACAGAATTGACAACATATAACACCCAGTGCTCATGATCAATGATTGGAACGTATAGCTGTGGATATGGACAAAATGATGTAATCAGCAAGTATGGTGCATTTGCAGGCCATATATAAAAAAGCGGAAACAATACGTACATCAAGTAAAGTTCATATATACTGTATAACATCAAGATATCATGCTTCATCATGAGTATAGCCAGACTAGATATGATCATATAAACACAAATTGGAAAACAAGAAACTTGGTGGTGGTAATGCATGTTTAGTCATAAAAAATTTTATGGTGCAAGTATATAAAAATTGTAAAGGATTGGAAAAAGATTAGTGATAGAACATTGTGGTTTGCTTACTATTTTGCAATATGTAAGGCCATTTTTATGGTGCAGGTATATAAAAATTGTAAAGGATTGGAAAAGGATTAGTGATAGAACATGGTGGTTTGCTTACTATTTTGCAATCTCTAAGGCCATTTTTAGTTGGAAGAGTACGACCTAGGATTCTACATAATCCATCCTGATCATAGTGCTCATCCGAGTGTTCCAAATGTTTCATGTACTCAAAGTTGAGATACTTCTGCATTAAGTAAAGAAAGAAGGTTAGCGCCAGAACATAAAGACGTGTTGATCATCCTATGTTGACACTTCTCATATATAGTTAGCATATGATGGACCACGCACCATCGCTTCAACATCCAGTATGATGGTCCCAGCGGGTATGATGTCACCCAAGTCATCGTGTTCATATCTGAGGCATTGCAGCAAGGCCTCCAAGAAGCAATCTTCCAACATCTTCAAATCTTTAAATGATTCTGCAACATCACACCCCTTGGATTCGGCCGAGTTGAAGCGCATGATGATTTTACTGCACACAAACGTCAAAGGGAAATAGTTACACATACAAGTCATATATACCTTATACACGGGGTACATATTTCTTCCATTCATATAGTATCTGTGAAGGCAGTAGAGAAGAGCAGTATGGTGTATCTTACTAAGAAATGGGGGAATCCGCAGCACAAATGTATCTGCGTAGCTCTGGCCGTGACCTAGCAATTACAGATTGTTGAGTATTGTCCCCATTGTGTTGGGAAGAAGCAGCCCCAAGATCCTTGGCTGTGCCAAAAAAGTAGTATTTAAAGAGTCATATAACCATAACATGGGTGGCATAGATAGTAGAGACAACACAAATTGCAAGACATTCAGTACTGGCATGGTAACTCACATCTGTCTGAGAAGTGTTCTCTGTCATTAGAGTTTGGTCAATCTGGGGAGCTTGCATTGCGGCCGTTTGCTGGTTCATAAGACAACACTACTGTCACAGGTGCTGAAATCAAACCGTACCATGCATATAC
Source organism: Digitaria exilis (assembly GCA_015342445.1). Lineage (NCBI taxonomy): Eukaryota > Viridiplantae > Streptophyta > Magnoliopsida > Poales > Poaceae > Digitaria > Digitaria exilis. The sequence goes on from JACEFO010001877.1 coordinate 1,496,746, forward strand.
ATATATATATATATACATATATATATACAGTATATATATTGGGAACCAATAGGCTTCCGATAACTATCGGAAGCCTAGACACATCTCCTGCCACATCCACCTCCCATGCGCCTCATGCCCCATCTCACTCATGCATGGATGCATATGCATGCAAGAACCCCCTGTCCTTCCACCTCTCCACCTCCCATGCATCTGACACATGCATGCATTCAAACCACCTTTGTCACTTAGTTTAGTGTCTATAATTTTTCACTCGAAGATCCAACTCACAAACAGTTTTCAACATAAGATTCGTGACATTTTTATACATAGTTTGAGATCCATTGTGAATATTTTTTTGAATTTTTTGAATTCAAAATTTGTGTGGTCATACAAATATACCGACATGACCATATAAACTATGTCGAGCATAGACAAGTATGGACATGATCATACAAACGTAGTGACATGAGCATAGAATATGTCCGAGAATAGAAACATACGAGTATGAGCATAGAAATATATATACTCGGGCATATAAAGTGTTGGTGCATAATATTTTGAATTCAAACTTTACACGGTTATAGAAACATACTGTTAGGACTATAGAAACAACTTCGAGCGCAGAAACGTATGACCATAATAGAAACCTTCAACTCTTTTTTTTGTCTACTGAAAATGCCTATCATAGAAAGTTCCGCTCTGATCGTATATATGACACGACTAATCATATATGGAAGCTGAGACTCTATATACTAGACCAAACACCCCCTACCAGGCATGGTTTTGGGGTTCCATGGTTTATGGCTCTATATTGTACATAATAGAAGCCAAAAATACTTTTTTCCTACTTAAAATGTATGTCATATAAAGTACCGCTCTGATCATATAAATGTCGCGACTAATCATATATTCAAGCTGAGTAAAATGCACGTCATAGGAAGTACCACTCTAATCATATATATGTCACGACTAATCATATATTCGAGCTAAGACTCTCTATACTAGACTTAACCTTCCCCCTACAGTGGGCTCGAGTTCTATGACCAGAAGAAAAAGTTTCCATAACAGTGGGCTGCAGTTCTATGACCAGAAGAATATATTTCTATGATAGTGGGCTAGAGTTCTGTGACTAGAAGGACATGTTTCTATGACGCTCGAAACAGGTTTCTATGGAGCATACAATCATACACAAGCTTGTGCATGGTCATACATACATGTGTGCTCGATCATACATACTTCCTGATGCGGCCATACATTATATATGCTCATGTCCATATGTTTCTATACTTGAATCAGTTTCTATGATCATCTGTGTATGTTTGTATGATCATATGAATTTGAATTCATTTTTTTAAAAAAAATATTCATAATGAATCTCAAACCGTGCATAAAAATGTCACGAATCTAATGGTGGAAACAGTTTATAATTTGGATCTTCGAGTAAAGAATCATAGCAAAAAAAACTAATAGAAAAAGTTGGAGAAAAGGTGGGAGGTGGGATGGTGCAGGTTGCATGCATACGTCAGGTGGCAGGTGAGATGTGGTGTGTCTGTGGCACGCTAGTGTCTGGGCTCGGTCCCAGTGGCAGCTCTGTCTCTAGGCTCTCGATAACTATTCGGAGCCTATAGGCTCCCAATAGTCGAGCGCTATATATATACATATATATATATACATATATACATATATATATACACACCTGCCGATATTGTTCCACAATTTGAGTTTTTGGTATATGCAACTGACCGCTAATAAAATCCAAGATTGGATGATCCTTGATATCAACCGTGGGTTCTGGCTGCACTGTGGTCTGCAAAAACAATAGTTCGCACGTAACTGTCATATCTAGATATGAAACTCGCCATATAAACATGTATACCTATGCTCATGAAAGTAAGAAGAAGCAATGTTGGATGTTACTCACACGACATCGAGTTTTATTGGAAGTAGGTTTAGGTCAGCAGCATTGGATGTTTGTCACAGGACGCGGAGCTTTGTTGGGTGCAGCATTAGATGTTCTGGTAACTTCAGCAGCAGGAGCTTCTCGGGGAGTTAGGGTTTGGTCAAACTGGGGACCTTGTGCGAAAGGTGTATTTTTCAATTTCCTGCTGAGTTTCTTGAGATTGTGGCTGCTCCATACTTGCCTGAAATTCAGTCTGAAAAAATAGCACTACACTGTCATACATAGGTATGTAACTAGCCATATAAACATGTTTAACTATTACGGAACAAGTAACAGGAGTGTCAGATGTTACTCATAGGACAGAGAGCTTTGTTGAGTATATAATTGGATGTTATAGTAACTTTAGCAACATCAACATTAGGGGCAGCGACTGGGGTTTGGTCAAAGATTGGACCTTCTGGGGGATTCTCAATTTCCAGTGTTGTTGGTTGAGATTGTGACTGCTGTTCCTCTACACCAGAGCTAACATTGTCACGGCCGGTGGAGAATGGTGCCTGCAAGGATAGGGTCAAATATGAGGAAGGAGACTATATGTAAAGGGAAATCATTAAACGACTTTGTGTGGATTTGCAGCGAAAACCTTGGTTTGGTCAGGTCCTTTGGCCTCCTGTTCTTGCACAGTCCTGTTCTCAACTGTAACACCCTAAAAATGCCTCTTTTGAAAATAGTAAATAAATTGCTTTTTATATTTAAGTGCTCATAAATAATGTAGGAAAAATAAATTTTTTTGAGGAATTAAAAGCAAATATAAGGCATAGAAATATTTATTGAGCATTTCATGCTGGTGCATTCTTTTTTATTGTTGAATTTAAAGTTTGATTTGAATTCAATTGAGTGTTTGAAAAAAAAGGAAAAAAAGGAAAAAAGGAAAAACTCTTTCCTCTCTCCCTCCTTTCTCACGGCCCGACCCAGCTCTCCCATCCCTCTCTCTTTCTTCTCTCCATCGCGAGGCCCAGCAAGCCATCGGCCCAGCCCACAGCCGCGCCAGCCCGCCTCGCCCTCCGCCTCTTAACCACTGACGCGCGGGCCCCAGCCGTCATCCCCCACCTCCGGCTGCGCGTGCGCCACGACGAAGCGAGCCAGAGCCCGACCCCGCGCTGCCGCCTCCTTTGCTTGGCTCGTATGCCGAGACCCCCCTACCCTGGCCTATATAAACGCCGCCACAGCCCTCAACCCCCCACCTCAAACCCTAGCTGCCACGCTCGGCGCCGCCGCAACCCTAGCTCCGAGCCACCGCCGTCGCCCTACTGTTTCGCCGCCGTTCCGCCGCCAAAAGGTAGCCTCGGAGCTCCATGGTGTGGAGTGGAACATAACGAGCCGCTTTGCGTTCTCCCTCTCGCCTTCCCGTGCCTGTACGACCTCGCGGTAGTAGCCGCTCCGCCGCCATTCGTTGCCAGCCGCAACCGTCGTCCAATCCTCAAGCAGAACCCCCAAAACAAGATCCTCGTTCTCTCCTCTTCCTCCCGAGCTAGTCACGGCGAGCTTTGCTGCCTTGTAGCACCGGGATTGCTCAACTCCGGCAAGCCTCCACCGATGAGCCGGGTGGCGCCGTCAACTCCGGCGTGCCCCGAAGCTGATCTGTTCTCCACCGTTAGATCACGATCCGACGGCTCCGATCAGATCTCCGAACCGGTATGACCCCGGTCCATCATGGACCCGTGGACCACGGTCTACGGCCGGTCCACGGCGCAGTAGACCATGACGTCAGCCGACATCATCCCTCAGCTGCCGCCCTGGCAGTTTTGCAAATAAGCCCCTGTCTTTTTCGAAAATCAACCCGCGGTCCACCTCTGTTCAAAAATAATTACAGTTTAGTCCTTTTTCTTTCGGTTTAGCCCCTGCGCTTTTGAAAAATAGGAGCCGCCGTCCTAGCTACCTGTTTTACTCCATAGCCCTCGGGTTTTTATACAAAATTATGTTTTAGGTCCCTGGTTTCTTTCAAAAACACCCCTAGAAGCCTAAAACAACCACCAGCAAGCCCCTAGAGCCTGTTTTAAGCGTAGTTTCTTCGTTTTAACTCTGATTTGAATAATTTTCATGCTCACGTGTTCGTAGTGAAGCTTACAGTAATTCTAAAGCCTTCTTTTCATCATTTGTTTATGTTTGATGTACTGTTCTAATTAAGTACCTTGTTTGCATGTATGTGTGGATGCTTGTGTGGTGATCGATGTGAGTAGTTGACGAGCCGTTCGAGTTCGCCGACGATCCCGTTCCTGAAAAGCAGGTGCAGCAGCAGTTCTCTGAGGAAGGCAAGTATAACACGGACAATCCTTGTTACCTATACATCAGTTAATCATACAATTCATATGCATGTGTCTAATATTGATATACACTAAGGATGTTCCTAGTCTTTACCTTATTCCTTGTTTACCTGGGTTTAATGCATTATGGTTAGTTTTTGATACGCGGTGCAACCAACATTTATTTTAACATATTGAATTAATGGTTCACTTCAATGATGACTAAAAGATGCTTTTTAGCAACATGGTTCGGGGAACTAGAGCATGTGCTTCATGCTTTGTTCTAGTGTCTCCATAAGGTTTGGTCTAGGGAATTAGAGCATGTGCTTCGTGCTTTGTTCTAATGTCTCTCCGTAAGTTCTGGTTCTTAAAGCGGCAACCTAGGAACTTGTTCGCCGCCATTGGAACTATAATGGCTCTGGTCTTGGATAATTAGCTTGTAAGTCTCTAGCTCGCCAGTGGTTACTAAAAGGCGTATGTGGGGAACATTCGTGAGAGTATAGTTTGATCCATCGAGGACGGATTTATCCGTTGGCTATGTCTCGTTAGGCAAAGTCCCGTGATGTAAGCGCCCGATGTACGACAGCTTCACACATTGCGATGATTGCGCTCTCGCTCTGGACGCCATTGACCCCCTCACGTTGCGCCCTGAGCGTACATCAATCTCAATGCCTTAGGTTATGCTGCCTATGTTGAACCAAAACGGCTACTGTGCTTGTTAAGGTGTTTTGTGAAAGTCCTCGTAGCATAAGTTCTTTTGGATTTATGTGACTAGCGGGTAAAGGGCCAAACCTCTGCAGAGTGTTGATCTATCATGATAGCCGTGCTCACGATTACGAGCGACATGGATCCTTTTTTATTAGAAGATGATGTTGGGGTTGGCGATGGTATATTCTATAATTACTTACACATTATTATTGGTTTTATACTTGGGTCTTACTCATATGTAGTAATTTGGTCGATAATAAAATGAAGCAACTAAAAGTGCTAATGCAGTATAACCGTGTCAAGCCTTTGTTCTTGCATAACCCGTGTTATACTTGTTAAGTAAGATGGTTTACTTACACTTGCAATTACTCAAAAAAACAAAATCCCGGATGGGTAACAGATGGAGTATTGAATGATCAGTCGCTTGCTAAGTTTCCGAAGGATCTGCCATACTTCTAGCTGTGTTCAACCAGTCGGTGTCCCTGTGGACTTGAGGCTCTACTAGTTGAGAAACATTTAATAATATTAAGACTTCCGCTGTGTTATTTGTGAAAGACTGTCTTGTGTTAAACTCTGATGTAAACTATTTTATCCGAGCATTGTGTTCTCTGTGATTCAATATTTGTAATCCATATATGTTCTGTGGACATTCTGGGCACACATATGGAAGCATTCGGATTTCTTGGAAATCTGGGTGTTACATCAACATTAACTGAGTCATCAAGCCCGACTTCCATGTATACCCGGGGGCAAGCCCTGTCCATCTCAGCGTTCGCATTGCTGTCCCCACCAAACAAATTGCTTCAGCTGGTTGTATGCGGCAATCCTTGGGAATCATTGAGGTTCAGAAACCGAGATGCTGCAGTATATTTGAAAGCTAGATGTTAAGGCATAACATGGTAAATATATGAATGTCATATATCTCAGAGTTAGTAGCATAGAAACTCATGAGAGGCCTCCGTTTCAGCGGATGTCTCATCCATGTTGACTTGATTTTAAGGGCATGCAGATCATGACGTCTTGGCGATAGGACGTAATCGTGCCTGCTGTCGTTTAACAGCATCTTCTAGTCTTTTCGCCCAGGCAGTGTCCTTGAGGTGGGCAACATCATCCAAGTACACGCTGTCATGATGTGAGCTGCTTCTTGTAAATTGAGCATGCACGGATTAATTTAACAAATTTGACAATTCTGATAAAAAAAAATGGCAGGTTGAAGAGACATACCCTCCTCACAAGCACGACGTGACATGTGGGCAGATTGTGAGGCAAAAGACTCCAGGTTGGAGAAGCCGTTGCTTAGACTTTGGGACCTAGAAACCTCTTCTGAACCATGTACACTATCATCACAAGGCGGGTCCTCTAAATCACTTGATATAGCATTAACTAGTCAAGGGGGAACACAACATATAACAATACTATGCAGGAGAGAAAGAATTGGCGTACCGTCCACACGTTGACCATGTTGGGCGGGTTGAGGCTGCTGTCGGGTTGTATCAGCAGGTTCTTCATATGGTGGAGATGGCGGATCTGGTATCTCTTGTACATAGTCTCCACCTTCAGCATCCAATATATGATCGATCATTGTGCACAAAGCTTCTGCAGCCCTCATCTGGTTGCACACGAGAGATCTCCCTCCCCTTTCTATAGAGGCGGCACATTTTGCAATCTCACCATCCCAGTGGGATACGAAAGTACGCAATCTATGCGTGAGCACACCACTGGATTCAGCAAACTTGTAGTGCAGCAATACACGCAGCTGGGGTATCTAAATTGCAGGGCCATACAAATAACATGTCTATATGCGGCTACGGAACTACAGACAAAGATATTTAAAAAAACATTACATACAAAGGTAGAAAAGGAATAGAATAACAACAAAACGGTTAATCGGTAGACAAACTTACATCACAATGCCCCCATTGCTTGTCTTTATAGTCCTCTTTAACCAATCCTTACACAACAGCGCTATCAAAATAGCGGATGCGCGGTGTTGCTGTCTTCTCAGCCGGGGCATTCTCATTATAAAGGTGATTCAGATAGTACAGTTGTATCATATAAGCATGGCATGTGTGTCATATAGGCATGGCATGTGTGTAATATATGTATGGCATGTGTGTCATATAGGCATGGCATGTGTGTCATATATAGTCATGGCATGTGTGTCATATATTCATGGCATGAGTGTCATATATGCATGGCATATGTTTCATATATGCATGCCATGTCTGTCATATAAGCAAAGCATGTGTACCATATATTCATGGCATGTGTGTCATATATAGTCATGGCATGTGTGTCATATATTCATGGCATGAGTGTCATATATGCATGGCATGTGTGTCATATAGACATGCCATGTCTGTCATATAAGCAAAGCATGTGTGGCATATAGGCATAGCATGTGTGTCATATCAGCATGGCATGTGTGTCATATATAGTCATGGCATGTGTGTAATATTATAGGCATGGCATGTGTCATATAATTCACAGGTAAACAGTACAGAATAGACAACTAGACAGTGATTTGAAGTGTGACACTTACAATGAAAATAAGGATGCATCCGTAGACAGTTGTGGTTTGCTGGTCCTTGATTCTGCGACGGAGTGGCATAGGTCGTTGTAGATTAATTGGCACCAGTCATATTCACCAAACCGTTCCATCTCATATGTCCACAAAACATGCTCATTACTAATCTCCCAAGTCCCTTTGGGGAAAATAAGGCGGTTTAAGACAATAATAAAGAATCATCTCATTGTTAACTCATCTGTACCTCTAAGAAAGACACGCTGCTTGATCTTGTGTACATTGTAGCCCTGGGTTCCAATTTTTAGTTGTTCTTTGAACTTGGAAGCCTCTGCTGAGCTTTTGAGCCACTCATTCGGTGGTGGAAATGTTCCAGAATTGAGGAAGCAAAAAAACTGATAGATAGCATCCTTTGTGAACTCCAAGGTCTTTCCTAGACCACCCTGATATGTCATGTCGTTAGGGTCAATCCGGTCCAAAACATGCTCAATCAGACCATGCGACTCGAAGGCTTCAACCTTGAGATGAAACAAAGAGCCAAAGCCCTTCGATTCCACATATCTGCGTTGTGGTTCATTAAGCTTGGAACAACCTTCAATGACGTCCTTAGGCATGCATCTGATGTTAAGCTTTTGGTGATCCCACTGAAAAGATAAGAAATTTGGGATATTAGAAATAGATGAGTACAACATGAACACCATGGCATACAAAGTCAATCAATGTGTCATACAAGCATCATTACATGAAACATATGGACAGTACAATAATGTCATAGATATACACATCATGAGACATGCCATGGCATACAAAGGCAATCAATGTGTCATACAACCATCATTACATGTAACACAGGGACAGTACAATAATGTCATACATATACATATACACATCATCAGACATATCTATGCACCAATGAGTGAATACAAACCAACCAGACATATATGAACATACACACACCAGCATATCATGCATATCCTAAACACAGAGACAATCATACAGAGAAGCAAAGGTATTACCGTTTTGTCCGTGGCCCCTTTGCGTCGAGATTTCTTTGATTTCTTCTTCCTATCAGCGAGGTCGTCCTGCACAGCAGAGATGTTTTTCAATGAGCATATAGTCAAATAAATATATGCATATATTCTTGTATCCTAAAAATGGACTAAAGCATGGACAATAGCATATAAACTGCATAAGAGAAACTAATGAAGCAAAGAATCATTCATGTTTTGAACAATGTGACACTAGCATGGACAGCAAATATTCATGTTTGAACAATGTCGAGCAAAAAATGAGCATATAAACCTTTATAAAATGGGAAGTAAACATTTTATCACTAAAAAGGTGAAAATATCAACTACTAACATGGAAGAAGACATGTCTCAAATGTCAGGCAAGGAAACATTGAAAAACTGCATACTGAACACATGCACCATGGAAGAAGAAATTGCAGGCTAAACTTGCAGAATTACGCTATTAGTCTTGGGACACAACCACCATGAAGGGGGAAAACATACATTTATAGGATCAGGATTTTTGCTTCCGGCTTCATTTTCTCAGCAGGCTCTTGATCCTAAACAACAAAAATGATTACCATATCAGCATACTGAAACAGGCATATATAAAAATGTTCGAGGAAATGCCACATACAACACTAGCATATATGCGAACCAAAAAAGGGGCAAAAATACTGTTTTGTCCATAGCAACATTGCGTGCAGATTTCTTCTTCCCAGCAGAGAGCTCAGCCTGGACACCATCAATATTTTGCAGTGAGCATGTACTAATATGTATATATGCATATAGAGACAAGCCTAAATGTTACAAACTACTATGAAAGAAATATGTACAGTACAATAGACAAGCATATAACTAGAGAAAACAGAAACTAGTGAAGCATATATACATGTACAAAGTATCATATATGTCCTAATTATATGGCTATGTATAAAAGACACTAGCAGCAATGAGATGGTATATATGACCATCCTGAAGCATGTATATGATCTCAACTATGGGCACACAGTCAGCTTAGATAATATGTCAAACACATACAAATATATGATTCCAAAAAGTTGCAGCATAAAATTGCAGAATTACAATGTTAATTGAACAAAAACAATATTGAAATAATTAATCATTTACCAGAACAACTATGACCAAGGAAACAATATTATTCTATATATTCACAGAGCAGTATATATGATAGACATGTCTTGTATATACGATAGACATGTTTGTACACCCAGGAAAATCATAACAATCGCAATGACCCAGAAAAACACATCTCATGAACACATCCAAACAAAACTCAATTTTAGCCATCCAAACATGGGAAAAACTAACCTTTTTGGTAGGATGACGTTTGGTTCTAGCTTCCGCTTCCTTGTCCTCATGAGTCACTTCTTCCTGGCGGAAAAACATGCGTGCAATCAGAAAGTGCAGAATGAAAGTAAAGGGGGAAATGCAGGATGGAAGTAAAGGGGGTGAATAGACATTATATGGTACTAGACGTCTCTTCGGAGACTCGAAATCATCAGTGTCGGATCCATGAGACTCAGATGCTGGCTTTTGTCCATAGCCAGCAGCCCTCTTGTAGGGATTCGGGCCCTGACAACAGGGAGGCAGATTGGTAGCCAAAGTCTGCCTGTTCTTGGAAGTCTTGTGCTTGGCCTGAGATCGTGTAATCCTCTTGGAAGACTCGGCATCCGAATCAAGCACCCACACGGGATGCCTCTTGGGAGCCTGCTGCTACTTGTGGCCTACTGGAGACGACAGGCATGAACGGCCGACCTCGAAATTGTACCTGCCGTTCTCGACTCAAGGCTCGGACTTCTAGGCCACCTCCTTCTTCTGTTGTACCAACGTCCTTTGCCGCTTGCTCAGAGGCTCTTCATCATCGGCGCTCGAATCCAGCGACGAAGATGACAAGGTTGGCCCTCGATGCGGTGGGGGAGGAGGGACGCGGCTCTTGGGAGACGCGGCGACGATACCTGGCTGAGCACGGCTCTGATTCAAAATCGCAGCGGCACCGGAATTGACTGCGTCGGGAGCGCCACCAGAGGGAGCAGAAGACGGAGGCCGAGCGCCGGTTCCGTGGGAAGAGGCGGCGCGGGTTGTGCCGGGCTGCCAGGAGGAGGCGGCAGCGGCCGCTACAGAGAGAGAGGAATGTCTTAATCTGGGGGCGGAGGAGGCATCACCGACGGTGGAATCGTCATCCTCCACCACGGCCGCGCATGGAGCGGATGGGAGGATCCGAGGATGGAGATGGGATGGGGAACGGATGTGGGGTTGTGCCTAGATCTAACAATGAGGACAGGGGTGAATAATTGAGGGGAGAGGTAAATAGATTCCCTACCCGTGAACCGGAAACGTCAGTCCTCTCAGAGAAAAAAAATGACCACGTATAAAAGAAATAGGAGCACACTGTTTTTTTAATACCAGGAGCGCACTTGAAACCCCACCTATGCCATGCGCATATAGACCTATGTAAAAAAAAGAGAATATTGACACAGACAGGGATAAATGTTAAACTCGTGGGGTGAAAAAGAAAAATAGAAACAACCGCACTACTCCGAAACCACCGGCGCAAAAGAAAAAAGAATGATTTCAGCAAACGGGCCCACAAAACGAAACACCCAGCCATATCATATAACCATATCTCCCCTATCATATAACAAGAATCCCCTATCATATAATTTGGCTAACCTAAGATATAGTAGTAATGTTGCATCGCCAAAAGAAACAAGGTATCCCCTAAACCCCCAAACCTTGCCTGGTAAGGGGGGGGAGGTTTTGTCGAGTTGAGCCGTAAAATCCTAAACCCCGAAACAACCAAACCTTGCCTTGTAGGGGGGAGGTTTTGTCGAATTGAACCCTAAACCCTAAACCGCGACTCCCCCAAACCTTGCCTGGTACGGGGGAGGTTTTGTCGAGTTGAAGCCTAAAACCCTAAATCTCAGCTACCCCAAACCTTGCTTGGTAGGGGGCCGGTTTTGTCGAGTTGACCCGTAAAACACTAAACCACGGAACCCCCAAACCTTGCCTTTTAGGGGGGGTATTGTCGAATAGAACCCAAAATCGTGGAACCTCGAAACCTTGCCTGGTAGGGGGGAGGTTTTGTCGAGTTGAGCCGTAAACCCCTAAACCCCGAAACACCCAAACCTTGCCTTGTAGGGGGGTATTGTCGAATTGAACCCTAAACCCCAAAACACCCAAACCTTGCTTGGTAGGGGGAGGTTTTGTTGAGTTGAGCCGTAAAACCCTAAACCGCGGAACCATGAAACCTTGCCTGGTAGGGGAGAGGTTTTGTCGAATTGAACCCTAAACCCTAAACCTCGGCTCCCCCAAACCTTGCCGGGTAGGGGGAGGTTTTGTCGAGTTGAAACGTAAAACCATAAATCTCAGCTACACCAAACCTTGCTTGGTAGGGGGACGGTTTTGTCGAGTTGACCCGTAAAACACTAAACCACGGAACCCCCAAACCTTGCCTCGTATAGCGGGAGCTTTTGTCGAGTTGAGCCGTAAACCCCTAAACCTCGAAACACCCAAACCTTGCCTTGTAGGGGGGGTATTGTCGAATAGAACCCTAAACCGCGGAACCCCGAAACCTTGCCTGGTAGGGGGGAGGTTTTGTTGAGTTGAGTCGTAAACCCCTAAACCCCGAATTACCCAAACCTTGCCTTGTAGGGGGAGGGGTATTGTTGAATTGAACCCTAAACCCCAAAACACCCAATCCTTGCTTCGTAGGGGAAGGAGGTTTTGTCGACTTGAGCCGTAAAACCCTAAACCGTAGAACCACAAAACCTTGCCTGGTAGGGGGAGGTTTGTCAAGTTGAGCCGTAAACCCCTAAACCCCGAAACACGCAAACCTTGCCTTATAGGGGGGGTATTGTCGAATAGAACACTAAACCGTGGAACCACGAAACCTTGCCTGGTAGGGGGGAGGTTTTGTCGAGTTGAGACGTAAAACCCTAAACCCCGAAACACCCAAACCTTGCCTTGTAGGGGGGAGGTTTTGTCAAATTGAACCCTAAACCCTGAACCTCGGCTCCACCAAACCTTGCCTGGTAGGGGGGGAGGTTTTGTCGAGTTGAACCCTAAACCCCGAAACACCCAAACCTTGCCTTGTAGGGGGGAGGTTTTGTCGAATTGAGCCCTAAACCCTGAACCTCGGCTCCACCAAACCTTGCCTGGTAGGAGGGAGGTTTTGTCAAGTTGAACCGTAAACCGTGGAACCACGAAACCTTTCCTGGTAGGGGGGAGGTTTTGTCGAGTTGAGCCGTAAACCCCTAAACCCCGAAACACCCAAACCTCAGGGGGGTATTGTCGAATAGAACCCTAAACCGCGGAACCCCGAAATCTTGCCTAGTAGGGGGGAGGTTTTGTCGAGTTGAGCCATAAAACCCTAAACCCCGAAAGACCCAAACCTTGCCTTGTAGGGCTTGTCGAATTGAACCCTAAACCCCGAAACACCCAAACCTTGCCTTGTAGGTGGAGGTTTTGTCAAATTGAACCCTAAACCCTGAACCTCGGCTCCACCAAACCTTGCCTGGTAAGGGGGGAGGTTTTGTCGAGTTGAACCCTAAACCCCGAAACACCCAAACCTTGCCTTGTAGGGGGGAGGTTTTGTCGAATTGAGCCCTAAACCCTGAACCTTGGCTCCACGAAACCTTGCCTGGTAGGGGAGAGGTTTTGTCAAGTTGAACCGTAAACCGCGGAACCACGAAACCTTTCCTGGTAGGGGGTGAGGTTTTGTCGAGTTGAGCCGTAAACCCCTAAACCCCGAAACACCTAAACCTCGGGGGGGTATTGTCGAATAGAACCCTAAACCACGGAACCCCGAAACCTTGCCTAGTAGGGGGAGAAGTTTTGTCGAGTTGAGCCATAAAACCCTAAACCCCAAAACACCCAAGCCTTGCCTTGTAGGGGGGAGGTTTTGTCGAATTGAACCCTAAACCTTGGCTACCCCAAACTTTGCCTGGTAGGGGGGAGGTTTCGTCGAGTTGAAGCCTAAAACCCTAAACCTCGGCTCCCCCAAACCTTGCCTAGTAGGGGGGAGGTTTGGTCGAGTTGAGGCGTAAAACCCTTTGTGGTGACATATATATATTATCATAGCAGTAGTTTCTATGATCTGAGATGTAGTTTCTATGGCCTGAATTTGAAGTAGGAAAAAAGGGTTTATGGGTTCTAATATGTACAATAGAGAACCCTATACCCAGTGACCCCAAAAAGCTTGCATGGTAGGGGGTGGCTTGGTTAGTATACAATCTCATCTTGAATATATGATTACTCGTGAAGTATATATCATCTGAGAGGTAGTTTCTATGATAGGAAATTTAAGGATGCGACAAAAAAAATAGGTTATGGCTACATATATATGGTATATGATAAGAAGGGCTAGTTTCTATGCTTCAAAATGGAGGATGGGGGCAGCGATGTGCTCCTATGTCGGGTGGGCCCATGGGGGATGGGGGCGTGGTGGTGATGGTTTGGTGTGACGTGGGAGGGGGTGAGCACGTGGCCACGTGGGTCGGGCTGGGGGGAGGGCACGGTGCTGAGTCACGGGATCGGACCTGGTCTAGTTGGACTAGGTTCCCTAGGAAAGGCTGGCTCGTTGGGTTAGGTGACTGGTTGTTACGTGGTTGGGTTGGACTAGCTGGTTCAAGGCTTCCAATAGTTATTGGGAGCCTATAGGCTCCCAATATATATACAGTATATTTCAAGATGAGATTGTATACTAACCAAGCCACCCCCCTACCACGCAAGCTTTTTGGGGTCACTGGGTTTATGGTTCTCTATTGTACATATTAGAACCCATAAACCCTTTTTTCCTACTTCAAATTCAAGCCATAGAAACTACATCTCAGATCATAGAAACTACTGCTATGATAATATATATATGTCACCACAAAGGGTTTTACGCCTCAACTCGACAAACCTCCCCCCCCTACCAAGCAAGGTTTGGGGGAGCCGAGGTTTAGGGTTTTAGGCTTCAACTCGACGAAACCTCCCGCCTACCAGGCAAAGTTTGGGGTAGCCGAGGTTTAGGGTTTAGGGTTCAATTCGACAAAATCTCCCCCCTACAAGGCAAGGTTTGGGTGTTTCGGGGCTTAGGGTTTTACGGCTCAACTCGACAAAACCTCCCCCTTACCAGGCAAGGTTTCGGGGTTCCACGGTTTAGGGTTCTATTCGACAATACCCCCCTCCCCTACAAGGCAAGGTTTGGGTGTTTCGGGGTTTAGGGGTTTACGGCTCAACTCGACAAAACCTTCCCCCTACCAGGCAAGGTTTTGAGGTTACACGGTTTAGGGTTCAACTCGACAAAACCTCCCCCCTTACCAGGCAAGGTTTGGTGGAGCCGATGTTCAGGGTTTAGGGTTCAATTCGACAAAACCTCCCCCCTACAAGGCAAGGTTTGGGCGTTTCGGGGTTTAGGGTTCAACTCACAAACCTCCCCCCTACCATGCAAGGTTTGGTGGAGCCGAGGTTCAGGGTTTAGGGTTCAATTCGACAAAACCTCCCCCTACAAGGCAAGGTTTGGGTGTTTCGAGGTTTAGGGTTTTACGGCTCAACTCGACAAAACCTCCCCCTCCTACCAGGCAAGGTTTCTGGGTTCCACGGTTTTGTGTTCTATTCGACAATAGCCCCCTACAAGGCAAGGTTTGGGTGTTTCAGGGGTTAGGGGTTTACGGCTCAACTTGAAAAAACCTCCCCTACTAGGCAAGGTTTCGTGGTTCCGCGGTTTAGGGTTTAACGACTCAACTCGACAAAACCTCCCCCCTACAAAGCAAGGTTTGGGTGTTTCGGGGTTTAGGGTTCAATTCGACAATACCACCCCTACAAGGCAAGGTTTGGGTGTTTCGGGGTTTAGGGGTTTACGGCTCAACTCGACAAAACCTCCCCCCCTACTAGGCAAGGTTTCGAGGTTCTGCGGTTTAGGTTTCTATTCGACATTACCCCCCTACAAGGCAAGGTTTGGGTGTTTTGGGGTCCAGGGATTTACGGCTCAACTCGACAAAACCGGCCCCCTACCAAGCAAGGTTTGGGGTAGCTGAGATTTAGGGTATTAGGCTTCAACTCGACAAAACCTCCCCCCTACCAGGCAAGGTTTGGGGGAGCCGAGGTTTAGGGTTTAGGGTTCAATTCGACAAAACCTCCCCCCCTACAAGGCAAGGTTTGGTTGTTTCGGGGTTTAGGATTTTACGGCTCAACTCGACAAAACCTCCCCCCCTACCAGGCAAGGTTTGGGGGTTTAGGGGATACCTTGTTTTTTTTGGCGATGCAACATTCCTACTATATTTTAGGCTAGCCGAATTATATGATAGGGGATTCTTGTTATATGATAGGGGAGATATGGTTATATGCTGTGGCTGGATGTTTCGTTTTGTGGGCCCGTTTGCTGAAATCATTCTTTTTTTGCGCCAGTGGTTTCAGAGTAGTGCGGCTGTTTCTATTTTTCTTTTTCACCCCACGAGTTTAACATTTATCCCTGTCTGTGTCAATATTCTCCTTTTTTTACATAGGTCTATATGCGCATGGCATAGATGGGGTTTAAGTGTGCTCCGGGTATTAAAAAACAGTGTGCTCCTATTTTTTTTATACGCGGTCATTTTTTTTCTCTGGGAAGACTGACGTTTCCGGTTCACGGGTAGGGAATCTATTCACCTCTCCCATCAATTATTCACCCCTCTCCTCATTGTTAGATCTAGGCACAACCCCACAACCGTTCCTCATCCCATCTCCATCCTCGGATCCTCCCATCCGCTCCACGCGCGGCCAGGGCGGAGGACGACGATTCCACAGTCGGTGATGCCTCCTCCGCTCCCAGATTAAGCCATTCCTCTCTCTCTGTAGCGGTCACGGCCGCCGCCGCCGCCTCCTCCTTGCAGTCCGGCATACCCCGTGCCGCCTCTTCTCGCGGAACCGGCGCTCGGCCTCCGTCTTCTACTCCCTCCGGTGGCGCACTCGACGCGGTCAAGTCCGGTGCCGCCGCGACGTCGAATCAGAGCCGTGCTGAGCCAGGTATCGCTGTCGCGTCTCCCAAGAGCCGCGTCCCTCCTCCCCCACCGCATCGAGGGCCAACCTCGTCATCTCCGTCGCCGGATTCAAGTGCCGATGACGAAGAGCCTCTAAGCAAGCGACAAAGGAGGTTGGTACAATAGAAGAAGGAGGTGGCCCAGAAGTCCGAGCCTCGAGTCGACAACGACAGGTACAATTCCGAGGTTGGTCGTTCATGCCTGTCATCTCTAGCAGGCCACAAGCAGCAGCAGGCTCCCAAGAGGCATCCCGTGTGGGTGCTTGATTCGGATGCCGAGTCTTCCAAGAGGATTACACGATCTCAGGCCAAGCACAAGACTTCCAAGAACAGGCAGACTTTGGCTACCAATCTGCCTCCCCGTTGTCAGGGCCCCAATCCCTACAAGAGCGCTGCTGGTCGTGGACAAAAGCCACCATCTGAGTCTCATGGATCTGACACTGATGATTTCGAGCCTCCGAAGAAGAGAAAACTGCACTCGGTTAGATTTCAGGTCGTATATTTGACGTCAAGTACCATATAATGTCTATTCACCCCCTTTACTTCCATCCTTCATTTTCTCCTTTACTTTCATTCTGCACTTTCTGATTTCACCCTTGTTTTTTCGCCAGGAAGAAGTGACTCATGAGGACAAGGAAGCGGAAGCTAGAACCAAATGTCATCCTACCAAAAAGGTTAGTTTTTCCCATGTTTGTGTGGCTAAAACTGAGTTTTGTTTGGATGTGTTCATTTTTCTGGGTCATTGCGATTGTTATGATTTTCCTGTGTGCACAAACATGTCTATCATATATAAAAGACATGTCTATCATATATACTGCTCTGTGAATATATAGAATCATATTATTTCCTTGGTCATAGTTGTTCAATTTCAATATTGTTTTTGTTCAATTAACATTGTAATTCTGCAATTTTATGCTGCAGCTTTTTGGAATCATATATTTGTATGTGTTTGACATATTATCTAAGCTGACTGTGTGCCCATAGTTGAGATCATATACATGCTTCAGGATGGTCATATATACCATCTCATTGCTGCTAGTGTCTTTTATGCATAGGCCCTATAATTGGGACATATATGATATTTTGTACATGTATATATGCTTCACTAGTTTCTATTTTCTCTAGTTATATGCTTGTGTGTATTGTACTGTACATATTTCTTTCATAGTAGTTTGTAACATTTAGGCTTGTCTCTATATGCATATATACATATTAGTATATGCTCACTGCAAATGGTGTCCAGGCTGAGCTCTCTGCTGGGAAGAAAAAATCTGCATGCAACGTTGCTATGGACAAAACGGTATTTTTGCCCCTTTTTTGGTTCACATATATGCTAGTGCTGTATGTGGCGTTTCCTCGAACATTTTTATATATGCCTGTTTCAGTATGTTGATATGGTAATCATTTTTGTTGTTTAGGATCAAGAGCCTGCTGAGAACAATGAAGCTGGAAGCAAAAATCCTGATCCTATAAATGTATGCTTTCCTCCTTCATGGTGGTTGTGTCCCAAGACTAACAGTGTAATTCTGCAAGTTTAAACTACAATTTCTTCTTCCATGGTGCATGTTTCAGTATGCAGTTTTTTCAATGTTTCCTTGCCTGACATTTGAGACATGTCTTCTTCCATGTTAGTAGTTGATATTTTCACCTTTTTAGTGATAAAATGTTTTTTAATGGTTTATATGCTCATTTTTTGCTCCACATTGTTCAAACATGAATATATGTTGTCCTTATGCTATTGTCACATTGTTCAAAACATGAATGATTCTTTGCTTCATTAGTTTCTCTTATGCAGTATATATGCTATTGTCCATGCTTTAGTCCATTTTTAGGATACAAGAATATATGCATATATTTATTTGACTATATGCTCATTGAAAAACATCTCTACTGTGCAGGACGACCTCACTAATGGGAAGAAAAAATCGAAGAAATCTCGACGCAAAGGGGCCACGGACAAAACGGTAATACCTTTGCTTCTCTGTATGATTGTCTGTGTGTTTAGGACATGCATGATATGCTGGTGTGTGCGTATGTTCATATATGTCCGGTTGGTTTGTATTCACTCATTGGTGCATAGATATGTCTCATGATGTGTATGTGTATATGTATGACATTATTGTACTGTCCCTATGTTACATGTAATGATGGTTGTATGACACATTGATTGCCTTTGTATACCATGGCATGTCTCGTGATGTGTATATGTATGACATTATTGTACTGTCCATATGTTATATGTAATGATGCTTGTATGACACATTGATTGACTTTGTATGCCATGACGTTCATGTTGTACTCATCTATTTCTAATATCCCAAATTTCTTATCTTTTTAGTGGGATCACCAAAAGCTTAACATCAGATGCATGCCTAAGGACGTCATTGAAGTTTGTTCCAAGCTTAATGAACCACAAGGCAAATATGTGGAATCGAAGGGCTTTGGCTCTTTGTTTCATCTTAAGGTTGAAGCCTTCGAGTCACGTGGTCTGATTGAGCATGTTTTGGACCGGATTGACCCTAACGACATGACATATCGGGGTGGTCCAGGAAAGACCTTGGAGTTCACAAAGGATGTTATATATCAGTTTTTTTGCATCCCCAATTCTGGAACATTTCCACCACAAAATGAGTTGCTCAAAAGCTCAGCAGAGGCTTCCAAGTTCAAAGAACAACTAAAAATTGGAACTTAGGGCTACAATGTACACAGGATCAAGCAACATGTCTTTCTTGGAGGTACATATGAGTTAACAATGAGATGCTTCTTTATTATTGTCTTAAACCACCTTCCGTTCCCCAAAGGGACTTGGGAGATTAGTAATGAGCATGTTTGGTGGACATGTGACATGGAACAGTTTGGTGAATATGACTGGTGCCAATTAATCTACAACGACCTATGTCACTCCGTCAGAAAATGGCATAGCAGAGTCAAGGACCAGCAAACCACAACCGTTTACGGATGCATCCTTATTTTCATTGTAAGTGTCACACTCCAAATCACTGTCTAGTTGTCTGTTCTGTACTGTTTACCTATGACTATATATGACACACATGCCATGCTGATATGACACACATGCTATGCCTATATGGCACACATGCTTTGCTTATATGACAGACATGGCATGTCTATATGACACTCATGCCATGAATATATGACACACATGCCATGACTATATATGACACACATGCCATGAATATAGGGCACACATGCTTTGCTTATATCACATATATGCCATGCATATATGAAACACATGCCATGCATATATGACACTCATGCCTTGAATATATGACACACATGCCATGACTACATATGACACACATGACATGACTATATATGACACGCATGCCTTGCCTATATGACACACATGCCATACATATATTACACACATGCCATGCCTATATGACACACATGCCATGCTTATATGATACAGTTGTACTATCTGGATCACCTTTATAATAAGAATGCCCCGGCTGAGAAGACAGCAACGCCGCGCATCCACTATTTTGATAGCGCTGTTGTGCAAGGATTGGTTAAAGCGGACTATAAAGACAAGCAATGGGGGCATTGTGATGTAAGTTTGTCTACCGATTAACCGTTTTGTTGTTATTCTATTCCTTTTCTACCTCTGTATGTAATGTTTTTTTCAATATCTTTGTCTGTAGTTCTGTAGCCGCACAGAGACATGTTATTTCTATGGCCCTGGCATTTAGATACCCCGGCTGTGTGTATTGCTGGACTACAAGCTTGCCGAATCCAGTGGTGTGCTCATGCATAGATTGCATACTTTCGTATCCCACTGGGATGGTGAGATTGCAAAATGTGCCGCCTCTATAGAAAGGGGACGGAGATCTCTCATCTGGAACCAGATGAGGGCTGCAGAAGCTTTGGGCACAATGATCGATCATATATTGGATGTTGAAGGTGGAGACTATGTACGAGAGATACCAGATCCGCCATCTCCACCATCTGAAGAGCCTGCTGATACAACCCGGCAGCAGCCTCAACCCGCCCAACATGGTCAATGTGTGGATGGTACGCCAATTCTTTCTCTCCTGCATAGTATTGTTATATGTTGTGTTTCCCCCTTGACTAGTTAATGCTATATCAAGTGATTTAGAGGACCCGCCTTGTGATGATAGTGTACATGGTTCAGAAGAGGTTTCTAGGTCCCAAAGTCTGAGCAACGGCTTCTCCAACCTGGAGTCTTTTGCCTCACAATCTGCCCACATGTCACGTCGTGCTTGTGAGGAAGGTATGTCTCTTCAACCTGCCACTTTTTTATCAGAATTGTCAAATTTGTTAAATTAATCCGTGCATGGTCAATTTACAAGAAGCAGCTCACACCATGACATCGTGTACTTGGATGATGTTGCCCACCTCAACGACACTGACTGGGCGAAAAGACTAGATGATGCTGTTAAACGACAGCAGGCACGATTACGTCCTATCGCCAAGACGTCACGATCTACATGCCCTCAAAATCAAGTCAACATGGATGAGACATCCGCTGAAACGGAGGCCTCTCGTGAGTTTCTATGCTACTAACTCGGAGATATATGACATTCATATATTTACCATGTTATGCCTTAACATCTAGCTTTCAAATATACTGCAGCATCTCGTTTTCTGAACCTCAATGATTCCCAAGGATTGCCGCATACAACCAGCTCAAGCAAATTGTTTGGTGGGGACAGTAATGCGAATGTTGAGATGGACAAGGCTTGCACCCGGGTATACATGGAAGTCAGGCTCGATGACTCAGTTGATGTTGAGAACAGGACTGTGCACGGACAGAAGGCCAAAGGACCTGACCAAACCAAGGTTTTCGCTGCAAATCCACACAAAGTGGTTGAATGATTTCCCTTTACATATAGTCTCCTTCCTCATATTTGATCCTATCCTTGCAGGCAGCATTCTCCACCGGCCGTGACAATGTTAGCTCTGGTGTAGAGGAACAACAGCCACAATCTCAACCAACAACACAGGAACCTGTGAGTAACATCCAACACTCCTGTTACTTGTCCGTAATAGTTAAACAGGTTTATATGGCTAGTTAAATACCTATGTATGATAGTGTAGTGCTATTTTTTTCAGACTGAATTTCAGGCAAGTACGGAGCAGCCACAATCTCAACCAACTCAGCAGGAAATTGAAAATACACCTTTCACACAAGGTCCTCAGTTTGACCAAACCCCAACTCCCCGAGAAGCTCCTGCTGCTGAAGTTACCAGAACATCTAATGCTGCACCCAACAAAGCTCCGCGTCCTGTGACAAACATCCAACGCTGCTCACCCAAACCTACTTCCAATAAAACTCGACGTCGTGTGAGTAACATCCAACATTGCTTCTTCTTACTTACTTGTAATAGGTATATAGGTTTATATGACGAGTTTCATATCCATATATGATAGTTAGGTGCGATATTATTATTGTTTTTGCAGACCACAGTGCAACCAGAACCCACGGTTGATATCAAGTATATATATATATATAGACACACACTAAAGCCGGCCACGGAATAACTTAGGGAGTGTTTAGATTCACCTACTTTTTTCAAAAATCCACTATTCATTCCAACTTTTCTCTATTCATACTATTTCTCCCTCTCACAGAACACGCTTCCCAGAACAGATGAACAGTGCATTTTTTTTGTGCTACAGGGGATCCCCCCCCCCCCCCCCATCTAAACGTTTCTGTGGCCGAGTCCAACCGAGCCGACGCAGCCACGAGCGCCCGCACCATGGTTCCACCTAGCCCGCTCTCCTTTCAGCCCGGCCAGCCCGCTCGGCTCGTCAGCCAATCCACACTTGAATCCTATCGGCTCGGCTCCCGGCGATGCGCAGACGCCCAAAATTGCTCCCCTTGCCCGTTGACCATTGCAACCCAAAATCCCTCGGGCGATCTCATCACGACTTACGGCGGCAGCGGCGGCTCCAATCGGTGGGAGCGACGACAGGCCGACGGTGACCCAGCGGCGGCGACGGCTCCAATCGGTGGGAGCGGCAGCTCTAATCGGTGAACCAGCGGCGGCATCTGCCCTGTCCACGACGGCAGCGTCTCCTGCATCTGCGACCTCGCCTCGAGCGGCCGGCAGTTCTCTTCCGTGCCTACTGCCATCGCCAGTTTCGCACGCACGGGAAAAGGGGATCCAGGTGAGCAGCGACACATCAACAACCCCCGTATTTTTTTTGTTTATTAGATCTGAATCATGGTTGCATCACTGTTCATAATGTTGTTCAGTGCTTTTCCGTTGGTTTGATTTCTCACAAGGAATTGTTATTGTTGTACCATACGGCTACATTTTTAAATGTTTTGATTTGAGCATTCTTTCGCTAGATTTGCTACTCAGTTTTGGGTTGCATTATCTCCAGTGCGGGACTCTACAAAAGAATCATTTTTTTTTCATTTGGTAATTTTGTCCGAAATTATATCTGTACCTGCATAGCTCGCAAGAACAGCAGTCAATGATTCAGAGGACAAAAATCTGCCACACAGTTCGGTATTGTAAACATATAATATCATTTACTTAATAATTATAAATATGTGTAAAACCATATACTAATTTCTTACAATACCATTTACTACTTAATTTCATATATTATCGTAATTTTATTTGTACACAGTTCTAGTAATTTTACTACACCCTAACCATTCGTCCCTTTGCAACTGCATATATAATTTAATCTATTTTTTCAAGTACGCCGATTTCAACTGGTTGTAGTCTAGAGTTGTGTGGTTGCTTCCATTGAACATTATTTTGGTAAATTGGGTCTCAGTTTTCGATAAAACCATTTACCATACTCCTGGGATGTATTGTAAATGTTTATCTTCCATTCTTTGCTACCCATTTACTAAATTTAACATATTTTCATGAACCCCTACTTTCTTGTTTCAGGCACCATCCGTGTTACGATGATATTCTGACTCCAATAAGTGCTCTCCTGGCAAATCCTGCTCTGTCGACCAGTTTCACAGATTTTTTTTTAGGGAAAGTTTCCCAGATTTTCAATTGTTCCAATTGCCTCCATCTACCACACTAGTCAATAATACAGGCCTATAGGTCTTGTTGTCGATTTTCATTGCTGCTCAATATAGTCAATAATACTGACACAATGTTTTGTTGCTAAAATTGTCTCCAATTGTCGTTTGAATTAAGTCAAATTTTTACCATTTTGTCGGTCAAACCAGCTGTTATCCTGAATTGTTACTTTTCCCTCCACCCACGTGGTAAATAACCTGCAACAGTTGTCCCTGTATGTTTATTGTAGTAAAAACTACCGTGGTGGTCAGGGTTGTGGTAACTCAATAATTATTGCTGATTTACTATGTTAATTTTCTACCATTTTGTCTTACCAAATCATGTCTTAAACAGATTTTGCACTATCGTCATTGCATTTAATTATAGTAAATAAGATTATATTAAATCAATTACTGTCATAAACAGATTCTCGTAAATCAAGGTTGCTAGATCTATAAGGGAACATATTCTAGTAAATTACTAAAAACATTATCGTAACATTCATGTACGTATAGACAAAACCAGCCATATACTCTCATTTAAAAATTGCATGAATCTGTCTCAAATATCGATCGATCTGAAATTAAATAATGATGTTGATTACGACCTTCCTTCCAATCAGGCGCCATTTACGTTCAGGCTACAAGCTGAATTACCAGCTCGTGCACGCTCGGCTCGCTGCCTCCCGCAAGCCGAATTACCAGCGAGGTGCCCCTGCTGGCCGTGGCCAATGCTAGCCTGCCACCTGGCTATATATATATATATATATATATATATATATATATATATATATATATATATATATATATAGCGGCCGACTATTGGGAGCCTATAGGCTCCGAATAATATTCAGAGCCTAGACACGGAGCTGCCACCTGGGTCCAGCCACCCAACCGACCACCCACTGACACTAGCGGGCAAACGTGCCACCGCGCGCTGCCCCGCGTCGACGACGAGATGGGAAGCCGTGGCGGGTGACGACATGCGCGCAGCAGCAGCACAACCAGCGCATGAACCTGCGTCCTTGCATGCCTTCACAAGCGGAGCCCGCACGAGATGGCTACCAACGGTCTGCATGCACGTTGCATCTTGGCATCTGCGAGCCATCTGCATACACGTTGCATCTTGAAATTATGCTATGCTTTTCTCCTTTTCTATTTTCAATCTGTAAATTTATATGCTACTGGAGAGGATTTCTATGCCCATCCGCTAGGTTTATATGCTACTACTAGGGAAGGTTTGTATGCCCATCCGCTAGGTTTCTATGCTT
This sequence comes from Digitaria exilis, assembly GCA_015342445.1. Lineage (NCBI taxonomy): Eukaryota > Viridiplantae > Streptophyta > Magnoliopsida > Poales > Poaceae > Digitaria > Digitaria exilis. The sequence continues at coordinate 1,521,482 of JACEFO010001877.1, forward strand.
GTGGAAAATGTTTCTATGCTACTAGAGAAGGTTTCTATGCTTTTCTATTTTCAATCCTTAAATGCTTTTCTATTTTCAATCCTTAAATTTCTATGCTACTAGAGAAGGTTTCTATGCCCATCCGCTAGGCAGGGGATGCACTGTAGCAAGGATTCTATGCTTGAAGAATCAATTTTTTTTAACTGCAATCATCCACTCTGAAAAATTCTATGCCAATGTAGCATGCTTTCTACACATTAACTAGACCTCTGTCCTATTAGCATATAGGATTCTATGACCGGTAGTATAGGATTCTATTATGATGTTTGTACGTCTAGGCGACTAGCCATAACATTTTACGACTCATTATATGGGTTTATATCTCACTGGGCAATCATAGAAATTGACCAAACGGTTTGATGATTACATTTGCAATATATTATCCATGCATCCAACATGCACCAAAGTGGTTAATCCTAGTACATCAGGAAGTATCTATGATCGAAAGCACACGTCTGTATGATTACACACAAGCATGTATATGATTGCAAAAGTATGGACACACAATCCACTAATAGTATCTATACTCCAAACACAACAAAATATATATGATTCCAAATAGTTGCAGCCTAAAACACGAGGCAACTGCAGAATTACGGTGCTAACTGAACCAAGAGAACAACAAATAACTAATCATTGGGCAAAGCAACGATGAGCATAGAAACACTAGGATGAGATCTTAGAAATGTATTTATGATAAACCAATATGTATATATGATCGATGGAACTAACAGCCAGCATAGAAACATACAAACACGAGTATAGAAACACACAAATAAGAGCATAAAAAATATTTTGGGTATAGAAACACAAGGGCACTGGACACGAGTGTAGGAATATGAGCGTAGAATATGTTCGAGCATAGAAACATAAGGACACGAGCATAAAACACAAGGGCAGGAGCATATAAATACATGGACATGAGCATATAATATGAGCATGTTTGTAGTTTCTTCACCCAAGGATATAAATTTACAATTTCAATATGACAGTCCTTTGATCCAATATGATCATTTGTGAGTATAGATACATGCAAGCATAGAAATATTGAGCTGCTCGTTTTCTCTATGTTTGAATTTGAGTACAAGTGGACAAAGCTAACATACATGACACTTGAATTGATACACCTTCCACCTAACGGAAACAAGCAAGGACACGAGCATTGAAAGGTTGAGCCACTATAGTTTTCTTTTCAAATTGAATTTGGGATACAACTTATTCGTGCAAAATAAACAATAGATATAAGAACCCAGTAACACGTGCTCTCGCTTGCTGGAGCATAGAAAGCGGTAGCATGATCACATAAATGTTAGCTCATATCATAGAAACAATCGTACAATGTTGTGGGCGAGTGACACCACCAAGCCTTCTATAGAAACATATATCGTACAATATTGTCATAGAATGCAGTGGTTTTGTAACAGCAATACACATGGTATATAACCCTATACAATGAGTCGTAAAATGCATCAAAATCTGCATAAGCATCATCATCGTAGAATGCCCATCGCTAGAGTTGATTCGGACATGATGACTGTGGCCCCAGCTTATCGCACATGGCACCCATCCACAAGCAGTACAACCTGCAAAAAAAGTGGCATAAAAATTTATAAGGAAAATCATAGAAAACAACCGTCTTAGGTATGTAAACAACAACATATAAGATCGACAACAAAGAAACAAACAAAGGCCATATTCGCGGTCAACAGATGGTATCTATGCTCAAGCAAGATTCAAAGTCCCTAGCGAGCACGCAACCTCTCCAAGCAGCCAAGACACTTTTGCAATTTAAATCAATAGCATATAAACAACATGACAGAATAATAGAAGTATCTATGATAGACAAAACAAGTATATATGATCGATGCAACTAACATGTCCAAAAGTGGTTAATACTAGTATGTCAAAACCATGTCATAGAGCAAGCATAGAAATCATCAAGGAAAATCATAGAAACTGAAATCATGCAGGAAATCTAGTCCAAGCTAGGCTAATAGCTAATGAAGGTCATGTCTACTCGTGCACGAACCCAACATCGAAGCCTGTTAGCTTCTTCAACCGCCATATCTGCTTGCTAGCATCTTTGCCGTTAGCTTGTTCATCCTCCATCTCTGCTTGCTTGCTTCTCCCCCGGTGATTCTGAAAAACTAAAGAATGAGACTATGGTTAGTCTGAAAAACCAAAGAATGAAATACAAGCACATAAATCATCAAGGAAAATCATGGAAACCATCAAGGAAAGTTTACAAACAGTGGTTCAATTAATAATATATATGATCAACCACAAACAAATATATGATTTCAAATACTTAATCATTGGCCAAAGCAATAATGAGCATATAAATAGTAGGAAGATGTCATAGAAAACTATCTATGATAGACCACTATGTATATATGATTGATGTGCGACGGCAACAACGCGACGATGAGCTGCACATCCTAACCATGCCTACTACTAGGAATCGGCTCAAGCAATAAGCACTGCACCTTGCAGCTATTTCATCGAGCATGTTGTGAGCAACAGAGAATGAATCAGCTACACGCTAACTGCAAACATATAAGCTAGCTTCCTTCTCCTGTGTTAGTGCATCGATGCACAACAGGATTAAAGAAATCATCAAACGAAAATGACATAGAAGCAAGAATCAGTGACGCTCAAGCTCAGCAGGCAGGGTCGTCTTCAGCAGTTCAGCTTCACTGGTGCATTTACACAAACACAGAGCATGCACCAGTGATGGGAATACATGGAGACAGAGCCTGCACCCTTTGCTAATCTGCAGAAAATACATGAACAACAATCAAGAATCGCCACTCAAGAGAGTACAAATCCAGCAATGGGTGAGCAAAGGCAGGGCAGCTAGAAACTCACCATACCTGGATGCAGAAACCCGCCGCCTGATAGAAGGAGACGCGCTCGCCGCACCGAGCCGAGCCGGGATCCACACGTGCCGGATCTGTGCCGTGGGCAAGGAAGGCGAGCAGGCTCGTCGAAGCTTCCTCACGCCGTCGCTGCTGGAGCTCCACCGGGTGAGGAGGGAGGGAGAGAGAGGGAGGGAGGAGAGAGAATGAAAATTTTGAAATGAAGAGGAGAGAGATGGCTGGGTCGGGAGGTGTCTGATATTTGTTTGCTGTGGTGGGATCCAAGGGGCCCACGTGGCGGTGGCAGGTGTGGCACGTCAGCACCAGCGCAGCCTAAGGCATCTGAGGGTGCTACATGGCCTGTTTTTTTTCTGAAGGCTTCCAATAGCTATTGGAAGCCTATAGGCTCCCAATATATATATATATATATATATATATATATATATATATATATATATATATATATATATATATATATATATATATAGGACGAGTTTTTCCTACACCCGCGTGTAGCTACACCTATGTGTGTATCTCACAAATTACTAGGTATTTTTTCATACTTGACATTTCTAAATAAATTATGTACACATACTTGATTTTTAAAAGTAGTATGTCAACATACTTTTTTTATTCATGTAGTATGTGGACATATTCCTTTTCTATACAGAAAATGTAATATATCATAAGGTGTAAAAAAATATTAGTTCCAATCAAATTTTTTCATGGTTAGCACTTTGATAAATCTTATTTTAGGTATGTGTGCATACTCAAAATGATAAATGAGTATGTACACATCCCTAACATGGTTTTTTGGACATGGGTGTAGCTACACGTGGGTGTATAAAGGATTTATCTCATATATATATATATATATATATAATATATATATATATATATATATATATATATATATATATATAGCGGCCGACTATTGGGAGCCTATAGGCTCCGAATAGTTATTCAGAGCCTAGACACAGCTCTCACTGTCCCACATAACGCTGACACATGATTGCATGCATGTGCATGGGTCTCTCACACTCCCACATGCCAGGTACGCAAGCACCAGACACCCACCTGCCACCTACATCCATGCATGCAACACCTTTTCTATTTTGTATTTTTGCTATAATTTTTGAATCAAAGATCCAAGTGACAAACGGTTTTCACCACAAGATTTGTGATATTTTTATGCACAGTCTGAGATCCATTGTAAATATATTTTTTGAATTTTTTTAGTTTAAAATTTGTGTGGTCATACAAACATACTGACATGATCATATAAACTGTATCGAGCGTACAAACATGTGGACATGATCATACGAATGTAGTGATACCGATAAAGAAACCTATGCGTCAGCTCATACAAACCAATCTAGTCATTAAAACCTTTATTCGTGGTCATTGAAACCTTGGTTCACATTCATAGAATCTCAGGTTGAATATATGATTAGTCGTAACATATATATGATCAGAGTGATACTTTCTATGGCACACATTTTAAGCTACAACTACTCGTAGCATACATATGATCAGAGCGATACTTTCTATGACATGCATTTTATGTAAAAAAAAAAGATAAGTCTCAGCTTCAATATATGATTAATCGTGACATATACATCATCAGAGCGGTACTTTCTATGATACGTATTTTAAGTAGGAAAATAGAGTTTCTAGCTTTTATTATGTACAACATAGAGTCCTAACCCCCAAAACCCCAAATCCTTGTCTGGTAGGGGGAGGTTAAGTCTGGTATAGAGAGTCTTAGCTTGAATATATGATTAGTCGTGACATATATATGATCAGAGTGGTACTTTCTATGACATGCATTTTACTCAGCTTGAATATATGATTAGTCGTGACATATATATGATCAGAGCGGTACTTTATATGACATACATTTTAAGTAGGAAAAAAAGGTGTTTCTGGCTTCTATTATGTACAGTATAGAGCCATAAACCCCGGAACTCCAAAACTTTGCCTGGTAGGGGGGGTTGGTCTAGTATATAGAGTCTCAGCTTCAATATATGATTAGTCGTGACATATATACGATCAGAGCAGAACTTTCTATGGTAGGCATTTTTAATAGATATAAAAAGAGTTGAAGGTTTCTATTATGGTCATACGTTTCTGCGCTCAAAACTGTTTCTATAGTCCTAACAGTATGTTTCTATGACCACGTAAATTTTGAATTCAAAATATTATGCACGAACACTTTATATGCCCGAGTACATATATTTCTATGCTCATGCCCGTATGTTTCTATGCTCGAACATATTCTATGCTCATGTCACTACGTTTGTATGATCATCTCCATATGTTTCTATGCTCGACACAATTTATATGGTCATGTCAGTATGTTTGTATGGCCACACAAATTTTGAATTCAAAGAAAAATATTCACAATGGATTTCAAACTGTGTATAAAAATATCACATCTTATGGTGAAAACTGTTTGTGAGTTGGAACTTCGAGTGATAAATTACAGATACAAAACTAAGAGGAAAAGGTGGTTTAAATGCATGCATGTGTCAGATGCATGGGAGGTGGAGAGGTGGCACGACATGACGACAGGTGGTTCTTGCGTGCATGCATCCATGCATGAGTGAGGTGGGGCATGAGGTGCATGGGAGGTGGATGTGGCAGGAGATGTGTCTAGGCTTCCGATAACTATAGGAAGCCTATAGGCTCCCAATATATATACTGTGTGTGTGTATATATATATATATATATATATACTTGTAGATGTTTTATTTGTAATTCACCAGATCACTTAAGTAAAACCTGTCCCAATAAAGACAAGAAGAGGTACTCTAATAAGCAGGAAGACCAAGAAAAAGTGCTAATAATAGATAGTGTAAATGAAAATATTTTAGTATGTGATGATGATATAATGGATGATGAATCAATATATTCAATTATAGAGACAGATGAGATAGAATACGATGAAGAACAAATATCAAGTGATTAAGAATTAGATTTAATTGATGAATTGTGTGGGTGTAGAGTCCTGACGGACTAAACAACCCTGGCGGCCCATCCTATGGGCCGGCCCATGAACAAGACTTGACGCACAAGACAAGGACTAGTCCTAGTCGGTTTGGATATACTGTATTAGGGAATTAGAGATAAACTTGTAAAAGTCTCCTAGTCCTATACGGTTCCCATGTAACCCTGCCCTCCGGACTATATAAGGGGAGGCAGGGACCCCCTCAAAAGAATCTCATCAATACAAGATACACCATACAGGACGTAGGGTATTGCGCTCCGGCGACCCGAACCTGTCTAAACCGTCTCTTGTCACCTTCGGCTCTAGATTCTCGACGACTTCTCCCTAAACCCTTCTCTCGGGGCACCCCCTCGAGAACCTAGTCAGCATAAATCGCCGACACTTTGGCGCCGTCCGTGGGGATCTACTCGTCGAGTCTTCAGTAAAGAGTCGATGGCCACCTTCAGCGCCTCCATCGTCACCAAGTTCGAGGCAGGCGCCTCCTTCATCTTCGGCTCCTGGCTTTGCATTGCAAACCAGGAAGGCGAACTCCAACACCACTTGCGCGACGAGGCGGCTGCACCAGCTTTGCCACGCGCGCAAACTACTCCGCAAGGATCTCGGAAAATTTCGAATTCCGACACGATCCCTGGATCGTATCCTACTCGGAGGAGTACATGGCGCCCGAAGCAGATTCAATCCCGGGCCGACCATGTCAACCCAACCCCTATCAAGGGGCAGGATCAAGCCACGTGTCCACGACTCCCCGGCGGACTTCGGATCACTTCCGAGTCCCGCCAGGGTTCAACGATCAGGACCGTGACAGCAACCCCGCGGGTACCCAGGAACTCTGGCTCCAACCCCCGTGGGACGAAGACTTCACCACGTGGACCGCGCGCATCCCAGTTTCCCTTCGGGTTAACAAACTCAGCCGCGGTCCACCAGAAGCACCTGAAGAAGAAGGTTCTCCAACGCCGCGGAGCAACCTCAGATCTTGTCATGACCACAACTCCCTCGGGGGTTATTGTTCATTGGTCTGACATGGATCCCGAGGCGGCTCTGTTCGAAGCAAACGTACCTTCCACGGTACGGGACATCCTACCTCTGCTTCCTTTCCAAGAAGGCAGAGAGCTCCCTGCTGCCACGGGTAGCAGAAGAACCCCGGTCGCCAGTCCTGCGTGCTCCTCAATGAGCACAGCGATGAAGAAGTTGTCTCCGACGACGCTCCAACAGAGGAAGGAGAAACCGATGCAGACCGAGAACTCCGTATCGAGCGCAATCGCAACCGCGCCCTGCGACGTCGCTTCATCAAGAAGAAGAATCTCAACTCGGATTTCGACAAGCAAGACATCTTCAACTCCCCTGTTGCCAACATCTTGTTCGGGGTCAGCGTCTTCGAAGGGTTCCAAACAACCCCTGAGATCAACCTCGCTAAGGCTCGCCTAGAAGCCGCAGCCGTCATGGTCGATCGCCTGGATGGAGGCCGCTCCTCCTCCAAAAGCAAGAGTTCTTCGCGCCAGCAAGCACCGTCAGCCAAGCGTCAGAGCAGTCACTATGGCATCTCCGCCGGCCAAACCAAGGACAAGAACAGGCCTCGCGAAGAACCCCGCCGTCCTCGCGATGAACCTCCTAGGTCCCAGCGTCGCGAAGAACCTCGTCCAGCTCGCTCTCATAACACACCAAACGACGCCCGCAACGACATCATCCGGATCAGAGAGGGGAGAGCTACCTCCCACGTTGCGGATTCTGCAGGAAGATGCGGCGTCCCCAACCCCGATGCTCTGCCATGCTACACACGCGCTATCCGCGTCAGCTCCTTCCCGCGAAAGTTCAAGCCGCCAGGCATCGCCAACTTCGACGGGAAGCAAGATCCAAACATCTGGCTGCGCAGATACTCTTCTGCAATTGAAGCATCAGGGGGCGACGACATCTCTAAGATGCTCTACTTTCCAGTTGCGATGGAGCAAGGTCCTCTCACCTGGCTCGAGTCCCTCCATCCAGACTCCATCGACAGCTGGCACGCGCTGAAGAAGGCTTTCGTCTCCAACTACCAGGGTTCTTTTGAGCGCCCTGGCAGCAAGTATGAACTCCGCGCGTGCAAACAGAAGCCAGACGAGTCCCTGCGCGACTACAACAGGCGATTCTTCGCCATCAAGGCATCCTGCGTTCCCATCCCCGACTCAGAAGTCATTGACTACTTTCAAGAGGGGATGACCGATCGCACCCTCTTCCGTGACTTCGGTCACAACCGTTCTCGTGACCTCGAGGAATTCCGCGCACTGGTGTCCAATTGGATGGACACTGACGATCAAGAACGGGAGCGCTACGGCAAGAGACCCAACAACCCTGGTCGCAAGAACCAGGAAGATAACAGGGATCAGCCGCGCGACTCCTTCCAGCGTAACGGCAACAACCCGCGGAAGCGACCACACAACACGGTCGCAACCGTCCAAACCGTCCGCTCCGCCAAATCCGCGCAGCAAAGAAGGGAAGAGTTCAATAAACTTCTCAAGAAGCGCTGCCCTTACCACACCGACAGCAAGCACACCATGGGCGAGTGCGTGCTCCTCCGGGAGACGTTCAGCACCCCCAACAAGAAGCAGAAGTCGGCTGGCGACGGAGACGACGGACACGACAAGGGAGACAACGGTTTCCCAGACATCAACAACACTGTCAACGTCATCTTCGGAGGCATGGCAGTCAGCGACACCTCGCGCAATCGCAAGAATGCAAGGCGCGAGGCCTACGCAGCAGAACCAGCGGTGGTTACACCGCTACGGTGGTCCGACACCACCATCACCTGGTCCCGAGAAGATCAATGGGCCGAGATCACCTCTCCTGGACGATATCCTCTTGTCCTCGAAACCGTGGTCGCAAACAGCAGGCTCACCAAGGTCCTGATCGACGGAGGCAGTGGGCTCAACCTCATCTTCGCCAAGACGCTGAAGTCCATGGGCCTCGACATGAGCGCGCTGCAGCCGGCGGACACTCCTTTCTACGGCATCGTGCCTGGGAAGGCCGCCATCCCCCTCGGGCAAATCACCTTGCCCGTCACGTACGGTACGGCATCCAACTACCGTACAGAGTTCATCAAGTTCGAAGTTGCAGACTTCGAAACGTCCTACCACGCCATCCTCGGGCGCCCAGCATTGGCCAAGTTCATGGCCATCCCTCACTACACCTACCTAGTGCTGAAGATGCCAGGGCCTCACGGTGTTCTTTCCCTTCGCGGCGATATTAAGCGCTCCTACCTCTGCGACAAAGAGGCAGTGGAGTACGCCGTCAGAGCCGCGTCCACCATAGATCGCCAAGAGCTCCAACCCTTGGCCGCAGCCGTCGTCGCAGAGGACGATGACGCCCCGACGCAGAAGAAGACACGGGCTATTAAGCCTGTGGAGAAGGTCGCAACAAAGACGATTGACCTCCAAACAGGAGATCCATCGAAGACAGCAGTGATTGGCTCCACCCTCACTCCTGCATAGGAAAACGCGCTCGTCGACTTCTTGCGAGCCCAGGCCGACATCTTTGCTACAAAGCCTTCCGACATGCCTGGAGTCCCCAGAGAGTTGATCGAGCACAAGCTAGACCTCAACGAGAGCGCAAAGCCCAAAAAGCAGCGCCTCCGAAGATTCGCCACAGAGCGTCGGGAAGCAATCAAGAAAGAGCTAGCTAAGTTATTAGCAGCTGGTTTCATTAAAGAAGTCTTCTATCTGGATTGGTTAGCCAATCCGGTTCTTGTAAGGAAAAAGAATTCGAATGAATGGAGAATGTGTGTTGATTATACTGATCTCAACAAACACTGCAAGAAGGACCCCTTTGGGCTTCCTCGCATCGACCAAGTCATCGACAGCACCGCCGGGTGCACCCTACTCTGTTTCCTCGATTGTTACTCAGGATATCATCAAATATCTCTGAAAGAAGAGGATCAGATTAAAACTTCGTTCATCACTCCATTTGGCGCATATTGTTATACAACCATGCCTTTTGGCTTGAAAAATGCAGGTGCCACATATCAGCGGGCTATACAGGGTTGTCTTCAAGAACAACTTCACCGAAATGTTGAAGCCTACGTCGATGATGTGGTAGTCAAGACAAGAAATCCCGAGGATCTCATCGCTGACCTCACCGAGACGTTCGATAACTTACGCAAATGGCGCTGGAAGCTCAATCCCGCCAAGTGTGTTTTCGGCGTACCATCTGGAAAGCTCCTCGGGTTCATTATCAGTGAACGCGGCATTGAAGCAAATCCAGAGAAGATAGCAACTATCATGAACATGGAGCCGCCGACCACTGTTAAGGATGTCATGAAGCTTACGGGCTGCATGGCTGCACTCAACCGCTTTATCTCCAAACTGGGGGAACGCGGCACTGAGTTCTTCAAACTACTCAAGAAGCAAGACAGATTTCAGTGGACTCAGGAAGCTCAAGACGCCTTCGACAAGCTCAAGCTATTCTTGACTACGCCTCCCGTGCTCACTGCACCGCTCCCGGGCGAAGATCTCTTGCTCTATATTACAGCAACCACCAATGTCGTCAGCGCCGCTATTGTCGTTGAACGCGACGAGGAAGGCCATCTTCAGAAGATTCAACGGCCTGTGTACTTTGTGAGCGAAGTCCTCTCGGACTCCAAATCCAGGTACCCTCAGGTTCAAAAAATTCTATATGCTGTCCTAATGACATCCAGAAAACTGCGGCATTATTTCGACACCTACAAGATCATCGTGGTTACTGGTTATCCTATTGGCGAGATTCTCCATAATCAAGACGCTACAGGGCGTATCGCCAAGTGGGCTGTTGAGCTCGGAACATACAGCATCGAGTTCCGTTCTCGCACGGCCATGAAGTCTCAGGTCCTTACTGATTTCATATCGGAATGGACCGAGCACAATCTCCCAGTCGCCACTACCAAGCCTGAGCATTGGATCATGTATTTCGACGGGTCACTCAAGCTGGAAGGCGGAGGCGCTGGAGTTCTGTTGATCTCACCTCGAGGGGATCAACTCAAGTATGTTCTGCAGATTCAGTTTGCTGTCACCAACAACGCTGCAGAATATGAAGCACTTCTTCACGGCATGAAGATGGCCATCACCCTCAGTATCAAGCGTCTGCTGGTGTATGGGGATTCAATGTTGGTCATCAAACAAGTCAATAAAGACTGGAATCGAAACCATGAAGACATGGATGCGTACTGTGAAGAAGTCCGGAAATTGGAGAAACACTTCCTCGGCATTGAATTTCATCATGTCGAGCGAGATTACAACGTCGCTGCAGACGTCCTATCAAAACTGGGTTCTTCCAGAGCAGAGGTGCCTAGCGGGGTGTTCGTCAATGAACTCTCCAAGCCATCAATTTCTGCAGCGGTAACTTCTGATGCTGCAATATCAGCTCCCGAGGTTATGCTCATCGACGCCACCTGGAGTGCTCCGATTATAGACTTCATCTTGCACGACAAACTTCCTGCCGAGAAGGCAGAAGCTCAGCAAATTGTTCGCCGTAGCAAGTCCTATGTTATAATCGGCGATACACTATACCGACGTGGCGCACGCTCTGGCGCATTGATGAAATGCGTCTCACAGCAAGAAGGAGTCAACATCCTGGAGGAAATTCACGCAGGAGAATGTGGCAATCATGCAGCTTCCCGCACCATCGTAGGCAAAGCCTTCCGTGCTGGGTTCTATTGGCCTACAGCTCTACATGACGCTGAGGAAATTGTTCGTCACTGCAAGGGTTGTCAATATTTCGCTCATCACTCACATCAGCCTGCTCACAAGATCAAATTGATACCTCCGTCATGGCCATTTGCATGCTGGGGTCTTGATATGATTGGGAAACTACCCAGGGCGCCTGGTGGATTCGAATATTGCTTCGTCGCAATTGACAAATTTACCAAGTGGATAGAAGTCTTTCCGGTTGTCAAACCAACCTCTGAGAAAGCAGTCCAATTTCTCCAAGAATTGATTCTTCGCTTTGGGATACCTCACCAAATCATCACGGATTTGGGCACCACCTTTACAGGCAACAAGTTCTGGGACTACTGTGAAGATCGCAGCATCGAGGTATCCTATGCTTCGGTTGCTCATCCTCGTGCCAATGGGCAAGTCGAACGAGCCAATGGCATGCTCCTTGATGGACTTAAAGCCCGCATGGAGCGAACCCTGAAGAAAGCAGAAGGCCGGTGGATGAAAGAACTCTTTCCAGTTGTCTGGGGCCTACGATCTCAACCCAGTAAAGCTACAGGGCAATCTCCCTTCTTCCTGGTGTATGGATCCGAGGCCGTTCTACCTGTCGACGTCATGCATGGTGCTCCTCGCGTTGAGGAGTTCCAAGAAGCCATGGCAGACGAACAACAAATGCTGGAAGTCGATACAGCTGAAGAAGCGCGACTAGCAGCCTTGTTACATAATGCTGCATACCTTCAGGGAATCCACAGATTCCATGACAAAAACGTGAAGACAAGATCATTCCAAATTGGAGACTTGGTGCTACGCCGAATCCAGAATACAGCCGGTCACTCCAAGCTTACTTCACCTTGGGATGGTCCATTCATTGTTTCCAAGGTACTCAAACCAGGCACCTACAGACTTCAAACAGAAGATGGTGTGGAGTTACCAAATCCTTGGAATATAGAACACTTACGCAAATTCTACGCGTAGCTCGTTCACTACAGCAGTGCTTCGGCACAACAAGACCCAATTGCTTCGGCATCCAGGGTTCTTCTGTAAACATTGCTCCGGCAATATATGAACTACTTGCCTCGGCAATACATGTTCTCTTGTACCGTTGTTCCGGCAACGAGATATATTTCAATAAAGCTCCCTTTAATGGGTTGTTTATTTGTCTTTATGACATCATCTCAAACTTCCGTGTTCTTTTTAGAACTTGGAAAGTTTCTTTTACATTCGGAGCCTATAAAATGAGGTCTATCCGGGTTCTTTCAAGGCCAAGAACGGATTTGTTCCTCTTCTTACACTACTCTGTGATAATTTTCAGCTTCACGCTGCCGCTCCATGGGTCTTACTGGGTTCTTGCTTCGGCAGACCACATACAGTGAGTTCCCAAGTATCCTTCCAGGGTACATTTTATAAGATAGCTAATGCTATAAGAAATCTCCCTGGGTTCCTTTGGGTCCTTAACAGGGCTGTTTTTCCAGTCAAAATCTACGCCATGTACATTTTGACCGAGTCCTGGTTATCAACACAGAGACAACCCAGGAATTCCTAAAAATTCTTGGTTTTTTCTTCATAACATGGCAATAAATATATTACATTGCATAATATTCATGTTACAATAACATCTGTTTACATCTACAGCCTAAGGCTCTGAGCAATTGCTTCTGCAACCGGCTCGGCCTCTTGCTTCAGGTCCCTGAAGGCAGACTCAGTACAGTTTGGCTCTGCGCCTTCAACTAATTTGCCTATGTCTACATCCGGGTACCTGGACTTCACTACAGCGAGGACATGCACAAGACAAGCTTTCGAAGATCTCTTGATATATGCCTTCAGCTGTCTTGGCATAGCCTTCAGGCGCTCCAAGAATGTTTGCGGTGTTGCAGGGTCTTCTGGGACCAAGGCTTTCACCACCGGGTTCGCTGCCTTCTCTAGCTGCGAGATCCGGTTCAAGGCTTCCGCCAGGTCGTCATCCGACTTCTTCATCAGCCGCAACTCTTCTTCGAGCTCAGACATCCTCCTGGCCGCCTGTTCAAGTTTCTCGTCCAGCACCTTCTTGTCTGCTAGATGCCTCTGTGCCTGGACGAGATCCCTGGATAACCGACCATTTTCCTCGCGAGCATCCTCCAGGTTCTTGGCAAGTTGCTTCTGCTGCTCGAGGATTTGAATCAGTTGTTCGTCGGCATCCTTGCGTTGTTGGACCGCCACTCTGAGTTGTTCTTTAACGCCTTCATGATCAGCAGAGAGGGTCTTCAACGCTTCTTCATAACGGTTGGCCACATTGGACCAATCCGTCATTTTGCTCTGGGCTGTTGCTAATTGCTGTTGTGCCCCTGCAAATACAAGACAATGACAGAGTTGTTATTCAACACAAGCAATGGACAATTTTTTATAAGACTTCGGTAACGACAGAGTACCTTTGAGCTCTGCTTTTGCCGACGCAAGCTTCTTCTTCATGTCCTCCTTCTCCGCGGCCAGTTCCTTGGTCCGCAGGTGCAAGGTGCGGATCATGTCGGCGTCTTCCGCCTCCTGGAGTTTGCGATCTTCGCGCTCACGCTCCAGCTCCTTCTGGAGACGGTCCGCCTTGGCGTGCATCAAGGAAATGTTGTGGAGGTACTCGGTCTTCTTCCTTGATGCCTCACCAACAGCCTACAACAACATTGATTATAAGAAATGCTGCATCACTACTACAAGACCAGGGTTGTTTTACTAACCTTGAAGTAGGCTACTGCCCTCTCGGCGTGGTAAAGTCCCCTATCGATGTGTTGCTCATCCTCCTCCGCGTCCAAGATGTATTCAAAGGTCTGCGGGTTCGGATTGAACATTGGGTCGAAGCTCCCGATACGGAAGCTCCTGCCCTCCTCTTCAGCCCCGGTACTCTGAGGTACCCTGGGGATTTCTTCAATTTCTTGCTCTGGGGTTGTTGCTTCAGTTTGCTTCCCCCTTGAGCACTCTGCTTCCGCCCCGGCTTGGGTTGTCACTGTGACGCTCGGGGGCTGCGCAGAGGATTGATCACGGCGTTCTTGCTCGGATTCTTCAATTATCGCCGATGTGACCAACTGTTCAATATCCGCCAGCACCTCTGCGATTGTCTCCTCGACTTGGGCTTCTTCTGGTCCTGGCGGGTCTGATGGCATAGCTGCTTGGACTTCTGGCAGGGTTGTTTCCGGAACAACCCTGGGTTCTTCGGGCACTGCGGCCTCTGGCTCTACAGCTGCATGGTCAACCAAGGATTCTACCCTGGATATTGCTGGAGTATCTTCAACACTGGAACAATGAAGTTTGTTAGTTATAGCGGTATTATGCGCCGCTACATTGTGTATTGATTGACAAAATACTTACATAGTGGAGGGTCGCATGGGGATCTCTGGCTCCCCCAAGGTGAACTCTTCCTCTACCTCCTGCTCCGCCGCCGAAGGTCCCGCTGGACAGGGTTCTTCAATTATTGGTGTTATCCCTTCAAACGGCGTGGAGACAGGGTTGAAGATTTCGTGCAGGATCTCTTCCTCAGATAATGCCCGCTGCGCAGAGCTGCTTTGCTGCGGCATACTGGTTCCAATTTCTCCTATGGCTATCTCCACTGAAGATATTGTCCTGGGTTGTGGGGATACCTTTGCCCTTTCCTCTGGGATTGTTCTGGCTCGGGGCTTGGGCAAGGTGCGTGCTTTCTTGGGCACTGGTGCTTGTGCCTCTGATGGCGCCGGTCTCTTGGACCTTTCAGTTCCCCTGGAGGTCGCTCCTGATTTGGCTTGGGGTTCTTCAGGGACCTGTGGTTCAAGTTTTACCATTGGCTCGTCAGGGTCTTCAATTGCAGATTTCATGCGCACTTGATCTCTTACCCCTGGATCCACACAGCGTGCCAGCAATGCCGCTTCTTCAGTGTTGGTTGGGTCCAGGGGCGGCAGACTTACATATAAGGCGCGCCGGGCTTCATACTGTGATGATCAAGATATTAGTTCACAATATATTTTCAACAATACAGAACTATATTCAGAAAAGGATTTTACCTCAGGTGTCATGGTTATCGCAGATACTTCCATTATTTCAGGAAATTGATCATCAGTAATCACCAGGAACTTTTTCAAGAGTTGGTTCACTCTCTTCTCCGATATGTTCCCGGTGGCATTCCTTGAGGGGTCTGCTTCCCCAGAGTACAAGTACCCTGGGTTACTGCGTTGCTTGCATGGCTGGATTCTCCTCAGCAGAAATGACTTATATACCATGGCTCCTGTTAGGCCTTGTGCCTTTAGATCTCTGATCATGTTGAGCAGTTCAGGGATTTGCATGGCTTGGTTGACTCCAACTGTCTCG
Source organism: Digitaria exilis (assembly GCA_015342445.1). Taxonomy (NCBI): domain Eukaryota; kingdom Viridiplantae; phylum Streptophyta; class Magnoliopsida; order Poales; family Poaceae; genus Digitaria; species Digitaria exilis. The sequence continues at coordinate 1,537,345 of JACEFO010001877.1, forward strand.
CTCCAGAATGATTTCATTACTGGAGGATTTCCTGAACGGCTCTGCAACTGTGGCTGGTGGTTCCATGCGTAGAACCATTCCTTCTGCCAGTCCTTGAGGCTTTCCTTTGTTGTGTAATCCAAATACACCGGCCTCATGCCCTGGCGGAACTGGATAACAACTTTGCCTACTACTTGCAGTGGCCCGCTGGAGGTCTTTACCCTAAATAGATGGCGGAAAAGGGCAAAATGGGGATCTATCCATAAGAAGGCTTCGCACAGATGGATGTAGATGGATAGATTGAGAATGGAGTTGGGATTCAGATGACATAGTTCAATCCCATAAAATTGAAGCACACGGCGGACAAAATCACATGCTGGCATGCCAAATCCAACTTCATAAAAGGCCTTCCATACCGTGATTTCCTCGGTGTCTTCGGTGGGGTATTCATGCCCGTATGCGCTTCTCCATCGGCTTATTCCTTGTGCTGGCAAGAATCCATCCGTCTCTAGGGCCTTGATGTGTTTCTCCTTCAAGATACTGGTCGGCCAGTCGCCGATTGGATCTCCAATAATTGGCATGTCCCCCGCGGACGTTGTCTCCTCGGTCGTAACGATCTGCTTCATTGCCTCTGCCTTCCTCTTCGAGCCTTTGCCTCTGCTGGATCCTTCACCACCGGCCATTGGGATCTCTTGTGATTTGGTGTGGATTGGATCTAAGATTGGGGGAAGTTGTGGATGCTTGTGTGTGATCTCTGGATTACGCGAACTGCAACTATCGCAAACCCTAGATCTGTATTGCGCAAGCGTACGGATACAAAGGGTTGCGGGCGGTTTATATGGGCTTTTCGAAGCGTTACTTCGGTAATTTTCAATTTTGGTCCTTTCTTGATCCTATATTTGAATTCGTTCAAATTTAGGCTCGGGGGCTGTGGACATATTTTCAGGAAATATTTTTCTGAGAATTTTCGGCTTCAATTGATACATTTATGAGGAATTCTATAAGAATTCGGGTTTCTTTGGAAATTGATTCTCTTTTGGTTCGGACTTCGAAAGAGCCTCGAATTTCTTCTTCAAAGATAAACGAGGCTCGGGGGCTGCCCAATTGGGCGCACCTAATCGGTGCGCACCAATCCGAACTTCGAGAAGACTTATGAGCACATCATTACCTATCGAACAGCATGGTTGCAACTTCCAAGATCAAAGAACCCTGTGGGTCTCAAAGAACCCTGGCGGATTTCAAAAGAACTCTGGAGGACCTCAAAGAACTCTGTACTTTCAACAAGGCTGTTCTTCAGGAGATAAGGTGCTCGGGGGCTTGTGGGTGTAGAGTCCTGACGGACTAAACAACCCTGGCGGCCCATCCTATGGGCCGGCCCATGAACAAGACTTGACGCACAAGACAAGGACTAGTCCTAGTCGGTTTGGATATACTGTATTAGGGAATTAGAGATAAACTTGTAAAAGTCTCCTAGTCCTATACGGTTCCCATGTAACCCTGCCCTCCGGACTATATAAGGGGAGGCAGGGACCCCCTCAAAAGAATCTCATCAATACAAGATACACCATACAGGACGTAGGGTATTGCGCTCTGGCGACCCGAACCTGTCTAAACCGTCTCTTGTCACCTTCGGCTCTAGATTCTCGACGACTTCTCCCTAAACCCTTCTCTCGGGGCACCCCCTCGAGAACCTAGTCAGCATAAATCGCCGACAAATTGTCTGGATTAAAGATAGAAATGATGGATCAAATAGACTATAATCTTAATATAAGATGTGTGTTTTGCATATACTATCAAGACCCTGAAGAAAGAATAATATGTAACATATGTTTAAAACAAGCTTGTATTCTATGTTTAAATCAACAAAAAGTTAGAAAGAATGAAGTAGTAAATACCAACTTTAAGAAAAATAAATTAGACAAAGAATATTTAAAAGGAACCAAATATATAAATAATATATCACAAGAGTTTCTCATTCCTAGACTAAGTTTTAAAACAGAACACATTTTGTCATACTTTACAAAAGATATAATAGATTTAATTTGGGAGAAATAGGTTGAAAGGCATCATAATACCTTCCAAGATATACAAAATTACTTCTTAAGAACTTATGAAGGAAAAGAAGTTAGTAAAGGAATAACTGTTAAGACAAATGTTTTTCCCTTACTCCATATTGATGACATAACTATTGTCAGACCTCATCAAAGATTCATAATATTCATGGCTGACATAAACTTAAAATATTTTAGAAATATACAAAGAAATAATAAAGAAGATATATCATTACAAACCATTATTGATCATGGTTTAATCCATGATATTTATGGTTCACTTGATCAAATTATTCAATCTGAACTTGGAAAGGCTATTAAAGAAGCATGTAAGAAGCTAGCATGTATCCAAGGGAAATATAAGATTAAATACTGTTTAAATCCTCCAAAATTTACACAACCAATATATATATATATATATATATATATACATATATATGGTACGGTTTGATTTCAGCACCTGTGACAGTACTGTTGTCTTATGAACCAGCAAACGGCCGCAAAGGAAGGTCCCCAGATTGACCAAACTCTAATGACAAAGAAGACTTCTCAGACAGATGTGAGTTACCATGCCAGTACTGAATGTCTTGCAATTTGTGTTGTTTCTACTATCTATGCCACCCATGTTATGGTTATATGACTCTTTAAATACTACTTTTTTCTGGCACAGGCAAGGGATCTTGGGGCTGCTTCTTCACAACACAATGGGGACAATACTCAAGAATCTGTAATTGCTAGGTCACGGCGGGAGCTACACAGATACATTTGTGTTGTGGATTCCCCCGTTTCAGAGTAAGATACACCATACTGCTCTTCTCTACTGCCTTCACATATATTATATGAATGGAAGAAGTATATGCCCCGTGTATAAGTTATATATGACATGTATGTGTAACTATTTCCCTTTGACGTTTGTGTGCAGTAAAATTATCATGCGCTTCAACTCGGCCGAATCAAAGGGGTGTGATGTTGCGGAATCATTTCAAGATTTGAAGATGTTGGAAGATTGCTTTTTGAGGCCTTGCTGCAATGCCTCAGATATGAACACGATGACTTGGGTGGCATCATACCAGCTGGGACCATCATACTGGATGTTGAAGCGACGGTGCATGGTCCTTCTTATGCTAACTATATATGATAAGCGTTAACATAGGATGATCAACACGTCTTTATGTTCTGGCGCTAACCTTCTTTCTTTACTTAATGCAGAACTATCTCAACTTTGAGTACATGAAACATTTGGAACACTCGGATGAGCACTATGATCAGGATGGATTATGTAGAATCCTAGATCGTACTCTTCCAACTAAAAATGGCCTTAAAGATTGCAAAATAGTAAGCAAACCACCATGTTCTATCACTAATCCTTTTCTAATCCTTTACAATTTTTATATACCTGCACCATAAATTTTTTATGACTAAGCATGCATTACCACCACCAAGTTTCTTGTTTTCCAATTTGTGTTTATATGATCATATCTAGTCTGGCTATACTCATGATGAAGCATGATATCTGGATGTTATACAGTATATATGACTTTACTTGATGTACGTATTGTTTCCGCATTTTTATATATGGCCTGCAAATGCACCATACTTGCTGATTACATCATTTTGTCTATATCCACAGCTATACGTTCCAATCATTGATCATGAGCATTGGGTGTTATATGTTGTCAATTCTATTGTTGGACACATCCAAATCTTAGACTCCAACCCGTACCCAGATTTGTGTACTGAAGGGACAGCCAGGCACACGAAGAAAGTCAAGATGGGTGAGAGGAATATGCAGTGGGGCCCAACACTCATGAAGAGGTTGTCAACTGCGATCCATAAGGTTTGGCCAAGGATTGGGGTAGGAAAGTTTGGCAATTGGGAACTCAAATTGGTTGAAAGTGCGCCAAGTATGCGAAATGGATCTAAAGATTGTGGGTTCTACGTGTGGAAGTACATTCAGAACTATGATCCTTATACAGGACGGTTCCTAACTACCATTGAGGAGGTATGTACGATATTGTTATCTTTGTATGTTTCAATGTCTTCCTATGACATTTGTATGACACTCTTACCACTGTTATATGACTTTGTTTTACATTGGGCAGGAGGAGAACGGTGACCTCCGCTGTGAAACACTTAGCTACTTGATGTTCCATCGTTGCAACGATGTCAATGATCTTCCGCCAGAGATTCTGGCTTTGCAACAGTAGAAAGTTAGTTGGGGATTGGTTATCGTCAGCCTAGATAGTTGCTGAACAGGAGGTCGTTGTTGAACAACTATATGATGTAAATTTCTATTTTGTTGTGTTGCTATGATGTAATTGGGTACTTGGGTAACCACGCTATTGTGTACCCACACTAACCCGCACCCTGCACCTGCAATGCATTCCTTTTGTATTATCTTTGTGAATTTTATCTACTGTCAAACTTTTGTCATGATTATCCAGCTCTAGATGACAAACTCTCTCCATACGAAATTTGATAATACAACGTGCAATCCATATGTTGCAAAGTATCATAGAGTTTAACACTGTCGATACAGTAACAAAACATATTCATAGGCACCACATGGATTCAACTGAGCCTAATAGCTACCGTGATTTTCATACATTTAAGCTAAACGCAACATATAACTCTCTAGCTCATAGGTTCAAGCAAAAACATAGCATATTAATCTTTTAAAGAAGCATATATTCTAAAGAAATCATCTTACACTGTCGATGTGCTCTACTTGTATCTTGCCATAGTTCGAAATCTCAGGGTCACATCTCACATTTATGCTTAACTAAGCTATGTCATCCCACGGCTGCTGTTGGGCATCAAGCAAGCCGAACATAGGAAAATAGGAGCCTAAACACAACATATAACAGTTTGAAAGAAGCATATCATCTAGGTCATAGCCTCAAGCTTTACACAACATATAACTCTTTTAAAACAAGCATAAGTACCGAGGAAATATGAAGGTCACAACTCACATTTATGCTTAACAAAACTATATCATGTCAAACAACCCCATGGCTGCGGTAGGGCATCAAACAAGTCAGTAAACGGGAGCATACAAATTCATCACTCATAGAATACGAGCCTAAGTGTAGCACATCGGACCATAGCACATAAACTGCATACAAAGTACAGTCTTTAAGCATACATACTACAAGTAAACAAGCATTCATCCAATGTCAATTCAGATCTTTATGCAAATGTCAGTCAACATCCATGGGACTGTTCAGCCTGCGTCGTACACGTTGGCCCCTACCAATGTCCTCATCGTACTCTGCATTAGGCACCTCTTTCACTTTGTTTTTTGATCCAACTGGTCTCCCTCTTCTTCTTGGTCTAGTTCTGGTTTGTTGTCCTTGTCTTCCAACCTCAATACCATCTGCAAACTGAGTAACCTTGTTCCTTGAACCTAGTGGACGCCCGCTCCTCTGACCACCCAAAGCTGCCAATCTCTCTATGTTATGTTCCAGTTTAAAACAAGTTCTTGCGTCGTGACCACAGGCAATCCTGCACACACTACATGTTTTGAGGTTCTTTTTGGGTTCTTTAGCACCAAGCTGTAGTTCTCGAGGCTCAGATGCTTTTATGGTCCTGTCCTTTGGCTTTGCTTTATCTAGCTTCTCCAAGCTCACCCCTTTGCCCACCAAATACGATTCCTCTTTATAGATACAAATTATTTTGTGTCATACAAACCTTTGCAACCTGATACAAGCCCATGTAAGGTTGCATACAAACGTCATACCTCCAATACCTCCCATGTAAGCCCACTATGTCCTTTTGTGTTCACTTGTTTCATTTTTGCTTTTGTAGCCTGCTTTTGCACCATCAAAAGGTACTCCTATTGGACAAACAAGTTAGACAAATGCATACAAACATATTGGTGGATGTTGCCACCTATGTATTAGACATTGTTTCACATATTATGTATCAAGTGGCCAGAGATAATTCGTACCTCATCCACACTAACCTGTGGATTGCTAGCATTGTTGAGGTTTGCTTCTTGTGTCAATGTTTCTTGTGATTCAGGAACTGCAGTGGCCCGACCAAACTCCTCACTATGGACATGGGGTATCTCTGCAGGGTGCAGCTCTTCATCTAATTGTTCATTGCCCTTCTGCTTAACAGGGATACATTCTTTCAGTTTTAGTCATACATAACATGCCTAGCCCCAAAATATCCCTCACCTCAGCCACACCGGAAAGCTGCACCCCGCCCCCACCACCAGGCACGTCCGAATTTGATCCCTCATTGCCTCTCCCTTCTTCGTCATGTTCATCCTTTATTCATAGCAGGGAAAAATGGTCAACCAACATTAACATGCATATACAATACATGTAGGCGTCATATAAACATTGTTTTTACACTTACATCTGATGTGACACAACTTTCTTCCCCACCAATGTTCGGTACCAAATGCTCGATCAAAGCGATCAGCTGGGCTAGCACCGACATGGCCTTATCGAACCCCGCTTTGGACATACTGCCATGGCGCACAACAAACATTGCCTTTGAAAGAAGTAGCTTGACTCTGTAAGCCTTCGTCTCCCAATCCTTTCCAACCAGCTTTCGATCAGCCCTGTCAAATGGTAGTTCTTGCCGTGCGTTTGTTGTGTATCTCTAGAGTATGTACCTAGAAGGTATCTTCTCCAAGTCCACTTGCATGAAAGCACGGCACAGGTGCGGGCAAAACATTCCTGTAGGAAATCATAAACTCAGGTTAGTACCACACGGCAAACACATTTTCATACTGGTACCTAAAACAACAATCTGAATTTTGGTCATACCTGTGTGCTCCCACGCCTTGCACTCGTAGGTGAACTTCCCTGTTTCTTGGTTCACTTTTACTTGGAACTGGTGTGGCCCCCACACAATTTTTTCTGATCTTTTTGTGTGTTGGACCAACCAGCAATGCTCCCCTCTTTCGCTATCAGTGCTTATTTTGTATGAACTAGCTTTGCTCAGGGTCTCCTCCCATTTTGAATACACAACCCTTGTGTAAACATGTGAGAGACGGATCCCAAACTCCCAGTTCGTTCTGCTCTCTATTTTGCTCTGTATGAACAAGAGAATGTTTTTAGTAACCATCATATAACTAGGAAACATAAGCATATATTTCCATTATTGCCATATCTGGTATGTCATGTGCATAATGTTTGAATAGGCCAAGTGTATACCGTGGCAGCATAGGTAACCGTAGCCTCTGCCATCTTCCTTCGGTGGAGAACCTTCATCATTTGTTTTGCAAACACATGCAGAGGTGTGTTTGCATCCACGTGGCCACTCTTCACTAGTTGATTCACACACTCACCTCGTTGGGTCGACACCATTGTACCACAATAGTCACTTTTGAAATAAGCGGGCAACCACTCTGCACGATGATCATACAGTATCTTCAATGTGGGGTGCTCACCAAGACCAAATTCTTCGATAACAAGCATCCTCCATGCAGCTTCAAACTCATTCACAGTCAGTGGGTGATTGATCACTGAGTTCAATTTCCCTTTGAATTCTCTCTTTGCAAATCGGGCGTATAGCTCGTTCAGTTGTGGTCCAAATTTGTTCAGGATATGCCACTTGCACAACCTATGTAATGTGCCTGGAAAAACTGTTGCTATTGCAGCAGGCATTGCTGGATCTTGGTCTGAAACAAGTAGACACCAAATTATTGACTGCAAATGTTCAGTATATATGAATAGCATGGCAAAATATATGCAGCAAGGGTGGTGCCTGTTAGGATGCACCTTGGCGTGACCCCACCCATGCATTTCAAGAATGAATCGAAAGCCCACTGGAAAGTCGACGTTGTCTCATCACCGAGCAAGCAAAATGCAAATATTGTGCATTGTAGATGATGGTTAGCGCCCACAAACATACCAAGGGGCTTCTTGTATATGTTTGTCTTGTGTGTTGTATCAAATGTCAGTACGTCACCAAAGTCTACATACTCACCTTGCTGGCTTGCATGTGACCAAAGCAAGCTCAATATCTTGCCATCCTTGTCGACCTGGAAGTCACAATAGAACTGCGGATTTTGTTGTTTGCAGTAGTTGAAGAATTCCAGAAGTTTTGCAATGTCATTGGACTGTTGCTCACGCATTCGGTCAGCTTTGCTGAAAAATCCAAGCGACAAACACATACTCAAAACAATTGAATTCAATATTGCAACCTCACAATAGAAGCATATATTTTTCTAAAACAATGTCATACATATATCTAGTTTAGAAATTTAGTTGGGTCTTGGATTCATATAAGCAATGAAAACTAGTCATATATCTACTATAAACAAGTAAAGGTGCTCACATATTTGCAATGACCTTATGTGTCATAGGTATTTTCTCAGGCCCACCATGCATATCTGCCATCATGTCTAGGATACAATGGTTTGGTACCCTGCTATCTTGCATCGCGCTAATGAACTCCACCATGGGTGAATCACGCCTCTTGTTGCAATGGAATTGGGCAGTGACACTTGGGGACGGCAAAAAGGTGTGGTTGTGGTGGAGTTTTACATAGACCACCACGTAGGATGACACATTTCCTTCTTCGTCACGTATCATCTTCATTTTCATACCACATTTCCAGCTCACACGCTTGGTAGTCTTGTTGCGTTTGCGATCTTCGCCTTTTTTGTGAAACGTGCAGCTACCTTCCTTGTTACAATTGATCCACTTTTAATCTTTATATGAACGGTAAAGCTTGACACCGAAGCCTACCTCCTGCCCATACTTAGCAAAGAAATCCTTAGCCTCTTGCACTGTTTTGAATACCATCCCCACACGCGGCACAAGTTCTTGGTTGATATCTTCTTTCTGCCATAAAATAAAATCATACACATTGGTCAACAACATCATATATAATATGATAGTCAATGCAGGCATAGCATAGGTATCATACACATTGTTCAACAGCATCATATGTCCGTGGATAGTTAGAGCATGCCTTGCCACATGATCATACATATTGGTCAACAACATCATATCTCCATGGATAGCTAGACCAGCCCTTTTCGCATACTACCATAGACGTGCATTTCATGGGCGATAGGAAAAACAGAAGGAATATACTATCATATAAACATCTCTACCTAAAACAATACAGACCACAAGAATTCATGTTCGAATCATACAAATTGTAAACATGTAACACATAAACATCCATGGGTCACCATAGGTTGGAAAAAAAGGAGTAGTCAAGATGGAGCATATAAAGTTCACACTTTCCCCAAGAAGAAGACACACAACTGAACCAATCAGCTTTTAAGGTATCATACAAATTACATACATGGAGCATATAAAGTTCACTCGCTCACATATTATCTGGTTGTCAAGAATCATAGAAACAACAGGCATGCCCATGAGTGAGGTTGGAATCATAGAAACTGCAGACAAAGAATATAAAGCTAGGTGATAGAGCATAGAAAATCAAGGAGCCCTACATGAGTCAGGTTCAAAACCTCATGTGTGTCCATAGCTGCATCACCAACCGAAGGTACGGGATGGGCAGTCACTCCTGGCGCGCACAACACAGCCTCGAGGGTGTCCATAGATGATTCACCAATTGTGCCTGGAGAACACAGGACAACTGGTGGTCTCCCCTGAGCTGCTTCTCCAAGAAAACCCCCTGCAATCACCCCTATTGGACTGCCAAACTGTGTCGATGATGATTCTGGAGCACCGAGGTTCTTGAACCCGAAGAGGTCGCGTCGTGCATCAGGGCTTGCACCGCTGCCCGTAGTAGGTTCCTGTGTTTCCAGCCTACGAGGCTGGGCCGTGTTCTTGCAAGCTGGACATGGCGGTGGCGTATTTGATGCAGTGATGCACGCAGGGCCTGCCGGCGGAGTCGTTGCAGATGATGTGTGCGGCATCCAGAGCTGCCGCGCTGGTAGAGACTCCGAGGTTGGGATCATGGCGGTCGTTAAAGGAGAGCACTCGAGATGGCTAGATTATATTGGACCTGCGATGCTCAGATCACGAGGCCATCCTCCAGGCCTCCAGGGAGACACAGACTTTGTCTGGATAGAATGTTTCCAGACCCCCTGTCCTATCCCGTGTGGGTCTTATATTTAGACCGACCACTATAGATGTAGGTACCTATCTGTGGGGACCACCATATATAACTGTATATGACATTGCGTGTTACCTTGTACGAGGGGGGCACAAGTTCGTTTTGCAGGCGTCTTCCACAGTATACGACCAAATGAACAATACCGTACGCACCATACAGACCACCCCAATGCTTCATACAAACTCAATCAGGTTAATTATTGCACGGCAAACAGTTTCCGTGAACCATATTACCACATTGTGACTATCATTCGATCTAAAATATACATCATCGAGTCTCGATCTAACCAGACAATGCTTAACACGTGACTAACAAAACTGCATAACGAGAGTATAGAAACTACCACTTCTGTCATATAAATGTTCATCCGAAGCATATATTCCATATGAACAATAACTAAGTTTCCTCCTGTCAGGGAACAATTTCATCAGATCCCCGTTGTTATCGTATTTGACCCATCAAGGGTAACATGAGAGAAAAGAAATCGCCTAATATGAGCATACAAACAACCACACAAAGCATATATTTCAAGTGAAGGTTGAATGGCTCAGACGCAGGCAGGACACAGCTTTTGGACCTTCCATCGCTCCTTCCGCTGCGGCCCAGTGCGGGCCAGTGCGAGGAGGCGCGGTGGCACACTCGTGTCTGGTCATCGGGTCCCAGTGGCAGCTATGTCTCTAGGCTCTCGATAGCTATTCGGAGCCTATAGGCTTTATATACATATATATATATATACATATATATATAGTATATATATTGGGAGCCTATAGGCTTCCGATAACTATCGGAAGCCTAGACACATCTCCTGCCACATCCACCTCCCATGCACCTCATGCTCCACCTCACTCATGCATGGATGCATATGTATGCAAGAACCACCTGTCCTGCCACCTCTCCACCTCCCATGCATCTGACACATGCATGCATTCAAACCACTTTTACCACTTAGTTTAGTGTCTATAATTTTTCACTCGAAGATCCAACTCACAAACAGTTTTCACCATAAGATTCGTGACATTTTTATACATAGTTTGAGATCCATTGTGAATATTTTTTTGAATTTTTTTAATTCAAAATTTGTGTGGTCATACAAACATACCGACATGACCATATAAACTATGTCGAGCACAGACAAGTATGGACATGATCATACAAACATAGTGACATGAGCATAGAATATGTCCGAGCATAGAAACATACGAGCATGAGCATAGAAATATATATACTCGGGCATATAAAGTGTTGGTGCATAATATTTTGAATTCAAACTTTACACGGTTATAGAAACATACTGTTAGGACTATAGAAACAGCTTCGAGCGTAGAAACGTATGACCATAATAGAAACCTTCAACTCTTTTTTTTGTCTACTGAAAATGCCTATCATAGAAAGTTCCGCTCTGATCGTATATATGACACGACTAATCATATATGGAAGCTGAGACTCTATATACTAGACCAAACACCCCCTACCAGGCATGGTTTTGGGGTTCCATGGTTTATGGCTCTATATTGTACATAATAGAAGCCAAAAATACTTTTTTCCTACTTAAAATGTATGTCATATAAAGTACCGCTCTGATCATATAAATGTCGCGACTAATCATATATTCAAGCTGAGTAAAATGCACGTCATAGAAAGTACCACTCTAATCATATATATGTCACGACTAATCATATATTCGAGCTAAGACTCTCTATACTAGACTTAACCTTCCCCCTATAGTGGGCTGGAGTTCTATGACCAGAAGAAAAAGTTTCCATGACAGTGGGCTGGAGTTCTATGACCAGAAGAATATATTTCTATGACAGTGAGCTAGAGTTCTGTGACTAAAAGGACATGTTTCTATGATGCTCGAAACAGGTTTCTATGGAGCATACAATCATACACAAGCTTGTGCATGGTCATACATACATGTGTGCTCGATCATACATACTTCCTGATGTGGTCATACATTATATATGCTCATGTCCATATGTTTCTATACTTGAATCAGTTTCTATGATCATCTGTGTATGTTTGTATGATCGTATGAATTTGAATTCAATTTTTTTTAAAAAATATTCACAATGGATCTCAAACCGTGCATAAAAATGTCACGAATCTAATGGTGGAAACAGTTTATAATTTGGATCTTCGAGTAAAGAATCATAGCAAAAAACCAATAGAAAAAGTTGGAGAAAAGGTGGGAGGTGGGATGGTGTAGGCTGCATGCATGCGTCAGGTGGCAGGTGAGATGTGGTGTGTCTGTGGCACGCTAGTGTCTGGGCTCGGTCCCAATGGCAGCTCTGTCTCTAGGCTCTCGATAACTATTCGGAGCCTATAGGCTCCCAATAGTCGAGCGCCATATATATATATACATATATATATGTATATACATATATATATATACATATATATATGTATATACGTATATATATGTATATACATATATATATATATATATATAGTATCTCTATATTATACCCTGGTACTGGGTAACTAATCAGTACCTGAGCCCAACCCCTGATCGAGCGGGGCGCCTTTTCCTCCCTCCGGTTTGTGCCCCAATTTACCCTATCAAATAATGGTCGTGACCAAATCGATGGTAACGCCAAATTATTGGTGAAAATTCATTTGGATTGTAACCTTGCTAAATCTTGCCAATCCGTTAGTATGACATGTGGGGTCCATATGTCAATATTTTTTTTCACATCAAAATATAGTCGAGTGAGATCCTTTTTTGTATGTTTAATTGCAAGAATTGTATATCTGAAATCAAATCATAAATTGGATTTGTCATTTGAGAGATATTAGCTATGAAAGATTGTAAATCAAGAAAACTCGTACTTCGTGCAACCATTGAGAGATCAACACCTCAGCAAGCATGGCATCCAGCGTCACCAAATTTTTGGCGAGCCTTTTGCTTGCCCCCGTTCTTGCCCTCCTGGTCTACTGCGGTTGCCAAATTTCTATTGGCACGTCTACAAAAGGTAATAAACAAAACTGCTACCAAATCTCGTTGGCTCACCAATTATTTGGAATGGTTGCTTTTGGTAACCATCCAAACGTGCGCCTGTGCAATACTACCAATTATTTGGAATTTTTCTGCGCCTGTGCGCCGGTTCCTCCGGACGTTCTGACGCGCACGGGTTTTTTTTTTTTTCTTTTCATCAATACTATTCGACTACATCCAAACAAATCGTGGGGGTCAGTTCTTTTTCTTCCGTCAACGCCGCACCTTCCTCCGCCCGCAGTGGTTCCGCCGACGCGCAACGTCGTCGTCGCCCCGCTCGCCGACGCCCTAGTGAGAAGGTGAGACTGCGATCCACGTGACGCATAGAAGGTTCACCGCCGGCGAGGAGGGCCTGCCGGTGCAAGTTCCGGGAGGAGCAGCCGGCGTAGCTGCAGAGGCCGCCACCGGCGCTAGGTCGTCGCTCTCCCAGCCACCGACGCCCCGATGGGAAGGTGTGATCCAGCGTAGCCAGGTGATGCTCCGCTGACAGGATACCTTGCACGGCTAGGAGGACTTGCTGGCGCAAGAGCTGGCGAGGAGAAGCAGCTGGCGTCTCCCTACAGCCAGATCTGGGCTCCGCACCCCCGTGGTGCCGTCGTCCCCGCCAGCCTCGACCTCGTACCACCACCCGCCGCCGCTCGGCTTCGTCCGCCCTGAAGTGGAACCTCGACTCGCCGAGTTGCCGGTGCCGCGCCCTCCAAGCTGTCGTGTCAGAACCACCGAGAAGGCCACCATGCGGAGCCTGTTCGGGGCTTGCCGCCAGGAGCCGCTGCTGCGTGCTGGCGTGGGAGCTTGGCGAGGTCCGCGCCCTCCTCTGCCGTGTCGACGGCACCTGCTTCATCCTCGCGGCAGCTGCAATCACGGGGCCACCCCCACTGGAGCCCGGGCGCCGCAGCAGGAGCGGCGGCGCAATCTGCCGGTTAGAGACCCCCCCCCCCCCCCCTTGATTCCCAATCTGCCAACATATTAATCGAGAAACTATTTCTACCAGAAGCGACGTCGTGCAGCAGCATCAGGTTGTCAATGGATGGATCTCTGCAGGCAGGTTTGGATTTTCTTCAGTGCGCTTCTACGATTTCTGCCTGATATAGTGGGTAGCATCCTGATCCAATTTAATTCCGAATGTATTTCAGTCCCACTGACCTGAGCTCCCGCATGTGATGCACAGCCTATTTGGTTTATTTTCGGTAAACGCACATTCATATGGAGTCGTGAGAAAGCAGGCAGCATTTTTGCAAGATCTGAGATCAAATCCCAACTGCTTTGGAACCATCAGATTCCGAAGGTGTGCATGTGTATTTAGGCCTTGTTTAGTTCGCCAACTTTCACCAACTTTCCAGTCACATCGAGTCACATCTTCTCTCACAGACACGTTTACCAATGCACTATTTGCACCTCCAACTTTCCACCAACTTTCTCATCTAAACAAGGCCTTAGTATGCAAGTAGTTCTCTTTTGCTGAAATTAAGCATTCAGATTTGTGTGATTTTCAGGACTCTGGTGAATCTACAATCAGCAGGAAGGTCAAAGGAGCGCAAGATGAGGTATATTTAGGAACTTGAGCTAGTGCATGTAGTCTGTTCAATGGAATGCTTATGAAGATAAAGCAGTTGCTGGCTGCTCAACTAGTGCATGTGCATGTCCTAGGAGCTCCATTGTTAGTGTGTGCAGCTTGCAGACTGGTTTTGATTTTCTGTGCATAACCTCCCAAATTCTATTCTTGCAGATTTCTATGTTTGTATGCCATTATAGTAAGATTTCTATGCCCTTCATAATACTCCTCTATGGTTTATCCCTGTTGTTTCTATTCCATTGTTTGCCTACATGCTAATATCAGTGATATCCTTGAATTTCACACGCATTTTCTCACAAATGTCGTCCCTTTTTTCTGCTTTCATCCATCCAATTTACTATGCAATTGTGTGTTCAATGCTTTTATTTACCCATGTTTGCCCACTCTGGAATTCTTTTTCTATATTGCAGTACATTAGGTTGTGTTAGCTTCTACTGTCAATTGACTCTTGATCAGTTCCATTCAGATTGCAGCATTTTTAGTTGTATCTTGGCTTCATGCACTAGTTGGGTAATATGGCACCATGTTATTTCTTCCGATAACAGGATCTGTTTGGTCATATGCTGTAGTGTATATGGGATACTATGCTCAGATTAATATATTTTAATTGGCTAATCATTCCATATGCTCAGATCAATATACTAAATGTATCTGATCAAAATGTTGTTTCATCTGAAACGCTTTGGAAGTGGCTGTATGCTTTTGGTTAGTTTCTTTCTTATATAAACACTTGTGTTTGCTGATAGTTATTATTCTCGCAAGTAAGGGTCCAAAGAAAGTGAATAATGAATTGATATAAGATGTGTTCATTGTCAAACACAAGTCATGTAATTCGCTGATGGAAGCTGGGAAAAGCTTGATTTAAATAGGGTCTTATATACCATACATGCATGTCATATTAACCTTCAAGAGAATGCATCTGAAATTTAAGTCTACGTAGCAAACTCAATGCAAATAACATGGTTTTACATATTTCAGTTTTCATGTATTAGTCAGAGCCTTGTTGGATCAGATTTTTCTTTGTTCTAGGATTAAAATGGCTTAGCTCATGCTGTCTGTCATACGTGTAGAACTAGTAAGAACAATTTTTTACCCTCACACTAGTCAGAACTTTGTTCAGGCCTTTTAATATTGAGGTATGAGCCTGGTTGGGTCAGAATTGTCTTTATTCTAGGATAAAATGGGTTAGCTCTTCGCTAAAAAAATGGCTTAGCTAATGTCGCCTATGCCACAGGTGTAGAACCAGTAAGTAAAACACTATTTCCCCCCTTGCAGTAGTCAGAACTATGTTCGGGCCTTTCAACATTCAGGTATGAGCCTGGTTGGAGTACTCTTTCTGCTTGTTGTTGCCGTCGTTCCAAGGCCATTCAGAATTGAAGATTTTGGCGGCCCTTATATAGGATTTCTTTAAATGATGTTCCTGCTCTATATTTTTGCACTGTTTTTTAAGCATTTCAGATGAAGTATCAGCGATGGTTGCCGGTGAGAGGTCGGGAACGGATAATGACGCCGATCAGCAGAATTGGAGGGACATGCTTAACGTGGCTTTGTGAGAAAAATGAAGTAGCAAAGTGTACAAAATAGAATCAATGAAAAAAGAAAAATGTAGTTGGGTTTAATAAACGTGATGGTATTTATGGCTCATGGACATATCAAGTTGTATTCAAGTTTTGTGATTAAAATTGAGATGAATCACTAGTCACAATATCATCCTTTTCATTTTACTACTTTACAGGTGTACTTATTTGTGGCTTAATGGATGCTTGAATGGTCATAAATACATCGATTTTTTATGCTTGTCATTGTATATTATTTTTCTTAAAGAAAAGAAACAATCAAATATGAAACACGCATCAAAAGACATGCAAAATTTATTTATTTACCCATGTGGCCACTGGACAGCATCACGTGACGTCTCTCTCTGAGGGAGAAAAACCAGTTGTTTTTGCGTCTATCATTGAAAATATGGTGGGGTTGTCGTATTCTGATGGGAAGCCAAACACCAAAGAAAAAAAAACGAAAGACAGAAAAAACGAGCAGAGGTGGGCACGATCCCGTGCGTCGGAGGAAAAAAAAAACAGAGAAAAAACCGGAGTCCAAAACGGGCGGAGCATGGCGCGCTCCCGCGCGACGGAGGAGGGGCCGCTCGAGCGCGGTCGGGAGCAGGGGACTGCCACATATATATATATACATATATATATATACATATATATATATATACACATACATATATCATATATCAATATGGGTTCTTGCTGAAATGGAGCGGTTCTTGCTTTGAAAATCCCTGCTTTGCATTAGCCTTTCTATATGGAGAGAGTTTCTATGCTAAGGACCCTAGAGAAACCTCTGCGTTGAGTTGCTCTCGTTTAGCCCATGGAGAGGCGCCTGAGAGAGCCCGTGTCCGTAGAGAAGTGTTCCCTTTGGGTGGAACTGCCTGGGGAGCCGATAGAACCTCACCACATATCGCCGTGGCTAGGGCATAGCCTGGGAAAGGATTAGCTGCTTCTGATGCAAACTCGCGAAGCATACGGTGAGTACCGAGTAGGATCAACACACCCGTCTGCACGCACGCTGGCTGAACCGTTTAGCCTCGCCAACCTCGCCAAAGATCCTGAGAATATAATAGAGCCAATTAGGTCTAATCAAGAGCTTAGAATATTCACTGAAAGCGACATATCCCACTCAATGCGTGCCTGCGCATACCTTGAAAGCGACCCGAGTGCCCCCCATAGTGTAGAATAGTGATGAGAATAGTAAGTGCATAGTAGTGAATAGTCCGGTGCACTCAGTGAGTGCATTGTCACTGTTCATATTCGCTGAATTTGAATAGTAGCCGAGGAATTTGAATAGTGTCGAGTATTTTGAATAGTACCCTGAATTTGAATAGTGCAGTGAATAGTAGCTCGAGAATTTTCGAATATTGTTCTCAGACCAGACATACTTGGTTTAAGCGGGTATATTTTCCCGATCGCTCCCTGTCCTGGTATCATGGGCATTGGCAATCAGAAGAATCACCACGACCACGACCACCACCATAACAAGACCACCAGAAGACCAAGACCACACCACACCAGCATCCGCAGAAGCCATGCAGCGCATGATCTCAGAACAACTCTGAAGATCATCCACCATACTAGCTATAGTACAACTCCACCACCACCACTGTATCATTCCACCACCGTTGTAAATTAGAGAATAAAGAAAGGTCACTACCTCCTGCGTGTGTAAGGTAATCAGGTTTGTGCTAAGTGCTTGGGGTTTCCCGAAAGGGAAAGCCGTATGTAAGCCTGTTTGCTGAAATGGAGCGGTTCTTGCTTTGAAAATCCCTGCTTTGCATTAGCCCTTCTATATGGGGAGAGTTTCTATGCTAGAGACCCTATAGGAGAAACCTCTGCGTTGAGTTGCTCTCGTTTAGCCCATGGAGAGGCGCCTGAGAGAGCCCGTGTCCGTAGAGAAGTGTTCCCTTCGGGTGGAACTGCCTAGGGAGACGATAGAACCTCACCACATATCGCCGTGGCTAGGGCATAGCTTGGGAAAGGATTAGCTGCTTCTGATGCAAACTCGCGATGCGTACGGTGAGTACCGAGTAGGATCAACACACCTGTCTGCTCGCACGCCGGCTGAACCGTTTGGCCACGCCAGCCTCGCCAAAGATCCTGATAATATAATAGAGCCAATTAGGTCTAATCAAGAGCTTACAATATTCACTGAAAGCGACTTATCCCGCTCAATATTCCTTGATCGCGCGCCTGCGCATACCTTGAAAGCGACCCGAGTGCCCCGCATAGTGTAGAATAGTGACAAGAATAGTAAGTGCATAGTAGTGAATAGTCCGGTGCACTCAGTGAGTGCATTGTCACTGTTCATATTCGCTGAATTTGAATAGTAGCCGAGGAATTTGAATAGTGTCGAGTATTTTGAATAGTACCCTGAATTTGAATAGTGCAGTGAATAGTAGCTCGAGAATTTTCGAATATTGTTCTTAGACATGTGCTCTCATTAAATCTATTTCTTCAAATATATTTTTTGAAATTGTGTGGGGTATGTATGGTCTTCCAACATCAACTCAACTCAAAGGCATGTGTATGCTTATTGATATGGCATGTGTATGCTTATTGATATGTAATTCTTCCCCGGCCAAATTGTTGATAACACCTTATCCACATAGGGAATATATTTATTGATATTGAACTGCAGCTATATTATTTATTCTTGATAAATATCTTCTTCAATATTCTGGTGGCTGTCCAGTACCACGAATGCCCATCATATTTTCATCTAGCATTTCATTATTATTGTCATCATCATTATTATTATAATCAGATATCTGAATATTCATTTTTATATCATAATCTTTCTTTATGTATTCCTCATAATCTTTCTTTATGCTTTCTTCATAATCTTGGCTTATAGTTCGAAATTTTTCATTTAATTCTTCTAAAATTTCTTCCTTAATATTTTTCTTTAATTGAGGAATTATTGAATCCAGCCTTTCTACTATCTTTTTCTCAAAATATTCTTCATTTGACGATTCTGCCTCTTTCTTTAAGGCATCTTTATAAGTGGGCATCTTTAATGAACCAGCTTCTGGTACATTGATCTTCACATCTTTTATTTTTTTATATTTTTGAATATATTCTTTGGCAAGAGGCTCTATGAAATAATTTTTTCCAAGAATATTTCTTGCATATTTTAGAGCATCATCAATATCTAAATATTTTTTCCATAACACTCCTCCATCTTTGTCTTTTTCTATTTTTTGGGCTATAACTTCTTCAAATGTTACATATATTCCTGGAGTTTTTCCTTTATATATAACATATATAGGTTTCTGCTCTATATGGATAGATGGCTCTTTTGGTTGGATCTTTCCATTTATCATATGAAAGTATTCTGCCAAACTATTTAATATTGCTAGCATATAACCTCTGTCTTCTCTCTTATTGTTATATTGAAACCAGAAGTTGTCCAAGATGCATTCTTGAATGTCATCTAGAACAATATGGCTTCTAGGCTTAAATTTAAATGTATTTGGTGGAAAGATTCTTAACTTATTATCTAATCCAAATTGATAACATTCACCCCCCATAGGATTAGGGCTTACTCGTCTCTTCATTCCTGCAAAAGAGATGATCGTGAAAAAATATCAGGCAAAATATTATCCTTACCTTTTATATGTTCAAATATAACTTTATAACCATTTCCAGTAATAATGTCTTCAAACAAAACCCATCGTCTAGTTGAACTTTTCTTACTATTAATTTTATTATAATATTTGCATATAGCTTCACAATCTGTTCTTACTGTGAATTCTTTGAATCCTAGGTATAATCTAAAAGCATTTATAGCATTAATAATAGCCATAATTTCTCTATCTGTATTATTTATTGCTTTTAACTTATATTTTCCTGAGGCGTATCAACATATTTTTTCTTCTAATTTTGATGAATATTTATGAGGCCTTTGTTTAAGGATAGCACCCCATTCTAATTCTGATGCATCTGTTTCTATAATAAAATAGTGATCATCTAAAGGTAATTCTAAAGGTTTTAAATCTTTAACTTTCTCTTTTATTATTATTACAAGTTTTATGTCTTCAGAATTAAAATATTTTTGACCGTTTTTCCTTAATTTAGCATACTACGGTCCAGCTAGTTTTGCTAAGTTTTCAATATGATTTCTAGCATAATTTACTATTCCTAAAAACTGTTGCAAAATCTTCTTTTCATTCATGACATCAGGAAATTGTTAAGATTTTCTTTGCAATATGATCTTGTAAATGAATTTTTCCATCTCCTATTTGATGGCCTAGAAAGTTTATCTTTTCTTTGCATAATTCTATTTTTCTTTTAGATAGTATTAATCCATGCTGTTCTACCTTTCTAAAAAAGGTTTCCAAATGGGCTATATGCTCTTTATAAGATTTTGAAAATATTAAAATATCATCGATAAAAACTAGTATAAAGTCTTGATTTTCATTAAAAATATTTTGCATTTTTCTCTGAAATAATGCAGGAGCATTTTTTAATCCTAATGGCATTACTATCCATTCAAAATGTCCTTGAGGACATGTGAAAGCAGTCCACTCTATTGATTCTTCTGCCATTTTTACTTGCCAAAATCCAGCTTTTAGATCAAATTTTGAAAAATATTTGCATCCTTGTATTCTGTTTATCCATTCTTGCTTATTTGGAATATTATACCCATCATCTATAGTATTATCATTTAATCTTTTATAATTAATAACCATTCTTGATTTCCCTCTAGCTATTTCAGCATGATTTCTAACTATAAATGCTGCTGATCTATGGGGACTTCTACTTTCTCTTATGGCGCCTAATTTTAATGATTCTTCTATATGCATTTTAAATTCTTCTATATCTTTAGGTGTTGCTTCTATAAGACTAGTTTTGATTATATAATTTGGATTTATTATGTTAATTTTGCATATTATATCGTCCTTTTCCCAATGTTTCGTAGGTATTTCACCAATTATTTGAATATCTTCCGGTCTTTGTATTATTTTATCTATGTATTTTTTAGATTTTATATCTCTATACCAGTTTGGCGCTAAAGGTTGAAGACCAATGCATTGTATGCTTGAGTTTATTATATAAAAGTCTTCTATATTTTCCCCCAGCTCATTATCTATGTAGCTATCAAGTGTTATTTTTTCAACTGCTTGAATTTCTGAATTAGACTGTTCTAATTGAGCATTATTTGACTTTCGTACTTCTACTATATATGGAATATTATCTTGGTGAGGAATAAATGTTATTCCCTGTTCATGTATAATTGTTGTTTGTACAGAATATTGTAAAAATCTTAGTCCTAATAACATGCCAACATTTATCCTAGATAAATCTCTTATTGTAATTTCATCTATTATATACTTAGTGTTATTTATCTGAATTTCTACATTATATGCTATTTGATTATGAGGTCTTTTTATTCCTGACATATCAGTAGATATTTCTGCTTTATCTTCATCTATTGTATGAACTATTTCTGGACATCTTGCAAAATATTTATCATGTATAATATTTTTTGTGCAACCAGTATCTACTAAAGCTAGAGTTTTATAAGTAATAGATGGAGTTAAATTTAGTTTTACAGGTATTCTTATTCCTACTATTTCTTTAAATGGTAACCTAACTATATATTTACTACCGTAATTTATTATAGCTTCTTTTAATTGCATGGCCTTATCATCTTTTCTATTTATTTCAGTTTGATCTTTTAACTCAGTATTACCAATATTATCTTTGATCTTTCTTACTTCACTAGATTCTAATTTAAATCTTAGCTCCTCTAATTCTGCTTCTAAAATATTTATTCTATTTTCTAAATTTCTAACTCTTTTTGTTAATAATCTATCTTCTGGTTCTAGATCTTCCTCTTGCCTCCAATTCTGGTTATTTATTTTTAAGCATGAAACACACGCTTGCTTTAAGCATTTACTACATGAGACCCTATTTTCTTGACTAGGGTAGAATATACAGAAATTACACTTTATATTATAATCACCTCTTCCTTTTATCCAATCATGTTCACAACTCTCTTGATCCATTAATTCAATTTTTCTGCACTTTTAGTATTGTTAATTAATAGTATATCTAATCCTTCCATAGCATTATCTAGATAGCATAGATCTTCATCACTTAAACAGTTTATGAAATCTGTGTAACTTTGTGCATTATTTTCTTCTCCTTCTTCTACATAATTTTCTAATAATAGTTGTTGATTAAATTTCCACTGCTCTTCGTTATCTATGGTATGTTCAATATTATTATACTGCACAACTTCTTCAGATTTATAATTCTCTGAAAGATTCTTTTTCAACTTGTCTTCTTGTTTCTTTGTTACAATTGATATTTTAGAATATTTATTTTCTAATTCTCTTTCCTTCTTCATTTGATTAAGTCTATATATTTCTCGTCTAAAGTAATTTTCTTTTTCTCTTATAGCATTGCATTCACAAATCCTTGATGTAAAATATTCATCAGAAGCTTTTCTTAACTTCTGCTCATAATATTTCATCCGACTTTCTAAATCTTTCATAATTATTTGACTAAAAATTCTCAAATTTTAAAATTTTAACAATTTTAGTAAATCCCCTCAAATTCAAAATTATAAACCAACCAAGCTCTGATACCAGGACAGGGAGCGATCAGGAAAATATAGAAGATTTTTATATAGTAAACTGAAGCATAGAATGCATTGGTCTTCAATCTTTAGCGCCAAACTGGTATAGAGATATAAAATCTAAAAAAGACATAGATAAAATAATACAAAGATTGGAAGATATTCAAATAATTGGTGAAATACCTATGAAACATTGGAAAAAGAACGGTATACCCCACACAATTTCAAAAAATATATTTGAAGAAATAGATTTAATGAGAGCACATATCATCAGAACTTCAAGACTCATGTATGCTCAGACAAAATGCATACAACATTGAAGCTAGAAGCCCTGACGAATGCAATGACGAGACAAATTGCATGTCAGCAGAGCCATAAGTACAGAATGAAGAATGTTTCGAATGCGACGGACAACGCAAAAGGAATAAACAGTCAGAACACTGTAGCCAGGACAATTATTGAAACACTTCACCGTCCAGCTGTCCAGGCAACAGTAAAGGAGGATAATTGAATGAAGGCCATCAGATAACCTTGAAGGCTGAAGAGTCATCCATCCAAGACGGCGGTCCAGAGAGCTCCACTTGTGCTATAAAAGGAGAAGCCAGGCTCCTTCAGAAATGATCATGGGCATTGGCAATCAGAAGAACCACGACGACGACCACCATCACCACCACCACAACCAGAAGATAGAGAGAGAAGAGCGCACACACAAGCATCCGCAGACACAAGCATTCACACTCAGAAGAAAACCACCATGCAGCGCATGATCTCAGAACCACTCTGAAGATCATCCACCATACTAGCTATAGTACAAATCCACCACTACCACTGTATCATTCCACCACCTTTGTAAATTAGAGAATAAAGGAAGGACACTACTTCCTGCATGTGTAAGGTAATCAGGTTTGTGCTAAGTGCTTGGGGTTTCCCGAAAGGGAAAGCCGTATGTAAGCCTGTTTGCTGAAATGGAGCGGTTCTTGCTTTGAAAATCCATGCTTTGCATTAGCCCTTCTATATGGGGAGAGTTTCTATGCTAGGGACCCTATAGGAGAAACCTCTGCGTTGAGTTGCTCTCGTTTAGCCCATGGAGAGGAGCCTGAGAGAGCCCGTGTCCGTAGAGAAGTGTTCCCTTCGGGTGGAACTGCCTGGGGAGACGATAGAACCTCACCACGTATCCCACTCGCCAGCCTCGCCAAAGATCCTGATAATATAATAGAGCCAATTAGGTCTAATCAAGAGCTTATATTCACTGAAAGCGACATATCCCACTCAATATTCCTTAATCGCGCGCCTGTGCATACCTTGAAAGCGACCCGAGTGCCCCGCATAGTGTAGAATAGTGACAAGAATAGTAAGTGCATAGTAGTGAATAGTCCGGTGCACTCAGTGAGTGCATTGTCACTGCTCATATTCGCTGAATTTAAATAATAGCCGAGGAATTTAAATAGTGTCGAGTATTTTGAATAGTACCCTGAATTTGAATAGTGCAGTGAATAGTAGCTCGAGAATTTTCGAATATTGTTCTCAGACCAGAACATACATACATACATACATACATACATACATACATACATACATACATACATACATACATACATACATACATACATACATACATACATACATACATACATACATACATACATACATACATACATACATACATACATGTAATACCCAGGCAGTGAATAATAATCAGTACCCGACCCCGTGAGTCTGGCCCCCTCCGCGAGCCTCCCACGCACTGGCGAACGGCTTCTGCGCTTTTTTTTTAAATTTTTTTTTACCACTGGTTTATCCACCTCCAAAATAGATCGTGGGTTCGCCCGCCCGTTCAGTTGCCGATTTCATTCCTGCGTCGTTGTCGTACACTCGCACCACCTTCCTCCGCCCACGATCCTCGGGACAGAGAGTTCGCGCCGGCGCAAGGTTGATGGTTTCCTGCCGGCCGACGCCCTGGCCAGCAGAAGATGCGGTGCAGGTGCTGGGAGATTCCCGCCGCCGCCGACCGAGGAGCACCTGCTGGCGCACGTGCCGGTGAGGAGTAGCCAGCCCCCAACCACCGTGCCCCCTCCTCGACTCTCGCCGAACTTCTCCTCGACCGCTTAGGTTCGTTCCCCACCCAGATGCCGATTCTTTTTTTGTTTTTCTTTTCGAATATGCCGCACATTTCTCCACTAGCTACTGGGATCTGGATGCATCGTGTGTGTGATGGAGAGGTTCGACCTCATCGTCAATTTCCCCGTCCCAACCCACGTCGTTGAACCTCGGCAGCAGCAGGTTTCTACCCCTCCCCTCCCCTCCAGCAGCCTCTAATTTGCAATAAATCTCTCACCGATGGGAACAGGCAATTGGTTGGGATTTTCCTTTTCCAATCATTATCATTTATTCATTAGCTCCCAATGAATTTCTCACCGATTGGTCGGACTTACCCCCAATGGCGGCTGTTTTTACTCCGTGATGTGGTGAGGGTTAATGGATCGACCTTGGTGCATATGCCCATTCTAATCGACGAGCTGCGGCGACGTGCAGACCTAAGTGCCAAAAAGCTCCCAATCTCTGCTGGGTCCAGCACAAACATGGCGTGCAGATTACCTTCTGTCCAGGAGCTGGAACGCCAGAACTATACTTGTGAGTTGTGAAACATCAGGTAGAGCTTGCCCATTCTGTTTCGGTTTCTTTTCAGTTGTAATCGTTTTATATTTCAGCTCCCGATCATTTTGTTTTGGCTCTTGCATTAGATGAGCACTGCAATCTTCTTGTTCTTGGTATTTATATTTGTATCCAATGATTCATTATGTATATGTAGTTATGTACTATCTTTTGGACGTTGGATTTACCTGCAAAACATTGACGAGAGAATCTGTGTTGCAGACTTGCAGAGGTAGGTTTGGTTGGGGTTAGATTAAGGTTAAGCACAGTCAGATGTAAGGCTGATTTTTGTGTGATAGAAACTAGTGAATATTAAAATGTTCTTTAAAAAGAAAGGAACAGACAAGGAGATGTAGAGCCACTAGTGCTGACAAAAAAGTCAGAACGTATAAGGAGATAGGGAGAATCCTGATAGAAAATTCGGAAGACCCTAGTTCATTGTAAATTTTTTGTTCCATCATAACATGAGTTCAACATGATGTATTTTTAACGCTTTGAAGCATTGAAGGATTCCCAATTTACCAGAACAGATTTGGTAACCTTTCAGAAGTAGAAGGTCCAGTACATGGGCAGGAAGAGACTACAGCTGCAGGCATATGACTATAGTAATGCATATTCAATTTGGTATGAATTAATGTCAGGCTGATAGAGCTGCAATGATATAATCATTCTTGTCATGTCCTTCTGTGAGTTTATATTACACAATCCTTTGCCAGTGGCTAAAATATATAATAACTGGATTTCTTGTCCTTGTGTGGTGGCTAGAGAATTTTATCAGCTACGATGGTCACTGTATTCTAGAAAATCTACTTCATATTCCATTCTTTGTATGTGGATATATGCCATACGGAGAAAAAATGTGCATAAGTGGAGAACTTCCTTTGTGTATCATCGAATCTAATAATTAATTAAATAAATGATCCTCAACAACTTAAAGATGTCCTCTAGATGCTCATAATTTGTGTCACCATTCTGACTACAATAGCTGTCGACTATGTGCTTGTTCTGAACTATTTGACATCTGCGTGCAGCTCCAAGATCACACTATAGCTTATTGGTCAGAACATCCAAGCTTGACACTTGTTTGCTGTATGGAAGCCATCTAAACAAGCTCAGATTATGTGAACGCTGAAATACTTCGAGGAATTGCAGAAAAATCTTGTTTGTATGATGGTTCATGTCTTCCAAGGCATCTATTTGTATGCATGTAATTTGATCCATCCTCCTTATGATCAATCACTTGTTAATTCAAGATTCAATATATGTAAATTCTTTCATGCGTACTTTCATCAGATTTCCTTGGTGCTACTCCCATTTATCTTTGCACGCAAGTTCCAATCAACTAATCCCAATTGTCTTTGCACGCAAGTTCAAATCAATCAAACAATAAAAAGTCTGAACTTTTGTTATTGACTAAAAAAACAGAAAATGTAATCCATGAACGCATACATCAGGCACGGTGGGAAAAACGAAGTCTGAATAAAAAACACGTACCATACGCGAGGCACGGTAGAAAAATACGGGACGATAACATATGTAACTCCGTGAGGCATGCCAGTA
This sequence comes from Digitaria exilis, assembly GCA_015342445.1. Lineage (NCBI taxonomy): Eukaryota > Viridiplantae > Streptophyta > Magnoliopsida > Poales > Poaceae > Digitaria > Digitaria exilis. The sequence goes on from JACEFO010001877.1 coordinate 1,564,364, forward strand.
CATGTACAGAATAGGTATGTTGATGGAGTTCGCGTGATGGGATTCAATGGCAGCATCACGTCACGTCTATCCCTCCGAGGGAGAAAAACCAGCGTGAAGATAAAAGAAAATGGGCACAACGGACTCGGTCACGCAGTCACGCTCGCGTGGAAAGAAAAAATGAAGACAACAAAAAAGAGCGGAGGGGGCCGCGCTCCCGCGGGACGGGTGGGGGAAATCGCAGTCGCTGCGGAAGGGCGGGGTTCGGAACGGGGTCGGGTACCATAGCTATTTGCTACCTAGAATACCATTTAGCGCTGCCTATATATATATATAACTAGTAAAGACGCACGTGCGGCACGCACGTGTTTCCAGAAGGTTATAATATAATGGAAAAAGTCTAAATTACTCTACTCAACTATAAGCAAAGTCTACATAACCCCTAACCTATTCTTTGATTTATTTTACCCCCTAAACTATATCATTTGGCTTATTTTACCCCCTAATATAATGCTTCTTTTTTATTTTTCTATGTACAAAAGTCATATTAAGTTTAAATTTTGCAAGATTAAAGTAGACATCATAATGCATGATAGAAAAATATAAAATATTTTTTTATCATTATTTTGATGGGGTAAGATATTTAATAATTAAAAAAAACTAATAACGAAAAAATCATAAATTATTTTTTTGACGTACATTGTGATGTTTACTACATCATACAAAATTTGAAATTCAACTTGTGGACAGAGAAACAAAAAAAAGATAAATTATATTAGGGGTAGAATAGACTAAGTGACATAGTTAGAGGGTAAAATAAACTAAAAGATAGTTTAGGGGGTTACGTAGACTATGCTTATAGTTGAGGGAAGTAATATGGACTTTTTCCTAATATAAAAGATTTATACATATCAGTTTTATTTGGTCTCAATAATTATGTTATTTGCAAAATTTTCGAACTTTTAGGAATTCTTTGTCTCAATTTTTTATATTAAAAATACTAAATCATTGCTCAATGATTGGAGGTTCCTTGGCTGTCCAGGTCGCCAAGCGCCCAATTGCCTGGCCCCTCCCTAGCCAAGTAGCCATAGACGTCAGACGCGATGGAGGAGGCTCACGCGAGGCACAACCTTTTGGGAACTCTGATTATGCCAAGAGTTGGACCTACTGCCGCCGGCCTGCACGCCCATGGGCCCGGCCCTGGTGGGCGCAGCCAGCTCGAGTACCACGGCCAGAGAGCGGACGCGGCGTTCGACTCGGAAAAAAAGAAAAAAAAACGTGGAAAATAGAACAGCGGGTAGAAAAGAAGTAGGTGAGAAAACAAATTCAATTTTGGCAGAAATATTTTCTAAATATCAGTTTTGGTGAGTGTGGCTGTAGAGTCCTGACGGACTAAACAACCCTGGCGGCCCATCCTACGGGCCGGCCCATGTACAAGACTTGACGCACAAGACAAGGATTAGTCCTAGTCGGTTGGGATAGACTGTATTAGGGAATTAGAGATAAACTTGTAAAAGTCTCCTAGTCCTATACGGTTCCCATGTAACCCTGCCCTCCGGACTATATAAGGGGAGGCAGGGACCCCCTCAAAACAATCTCATCAATACAAGATACACCATACAGGACGTAGGGTATTACGCTCCGGCGACCCGAACCTGTCTAAAACGTCTCTTGTCACCTTCGGCTCTAGATTCTCGACGACTTCTCCCTAAACCCTTCTCTCGGGGCACCCCCTCGAGAACCTAGTCAGCATAAATCGCCGACACTTTGGCGCCGTCCGTGGGATCTACTCGTCGAGTCTTCATTAAAGAGTTGATGGCCCCCTTTAGCGCCTCCATCGTCACCAAGTTCGAGGCAGCCGCCTCCTTCGTCTTTGGCTCCTGGCTTTGCATCGCAAACCAGGAAGGCGAACTCCAACACCAACTGCGCGACGAGGTGGCTACACCAGCTTCGCCACGCGCGCAAACCACTCCGCAAGGATCTCGGAAAATCTCGAATTCCGACACGATCTCTGGATCGTATCCTACTCGGAGGAGTACATGGCGCCCGAAGCAGATTAAAGCCCGGGCCGACCACGTCAACTCGACCCCTGTCAAGGGGCAGGATCAAACCACGTGTCCACGACTCCCCGGCGGACTCCGGATCACTTCCGAGTCCCGCCAGGGTTCAACGATCAGGACCGTGACAGCAATCCCGCGGGTACCCAGGAACCCTAGTTCCAGCCCCCGCGGGACAAAGACTTCACCACGAGGATCGCGCGCACCTCAGTTTCCCTTCGGGTTAACGAACTCAGCAGCGACCCACCAGAAGCACCTGAAGAAGAAGGTTCTCCAACCCCGCCGAGCAACCTCGGATCTTGTCATGACCTCAACTCCCTCGGGGGTTATCGTTCATTGGCCTGACATGGATCCCGAGGTGGCTCTCCTCGAAGCAAACGTACCCTCCACGGTACGGGATATTCTACCTCTGCTTCCCTTCCAAGAAGGCAGAGAACTCCCTGTTGCCATGAGTAACAGAAGAACCGGGCCTACCAACCCCGGTCGCCAGTCCTGCGTGATCCTCAATGATCACAGCGACGAAGAAGTTGTCTCCGACGACGCTCCAACAGAGGAAGGAGAAACCTATGCGGACCGAGAACTTCGTGTCGAGCGCAACCGCAACCGTGCCCTCCGACGTCGCTTCATTCAGAGGAAAAACCTCAACTCTGAGTTCGACAAGGAAGGCATCTTCAACTCCCCTGTGGCCAACATCTTGTTCGGGGTCAGCGTCTTCGAGGGGTTCCAAACTACCCCTGAGATCAACCTCGCCAAAGCCCGCCTAGAAGCCGCACGGTCATGGTTGATCGCCTGGACGGAGGCCGCTCCGCCTCCAAAAGCAAGAGTTCTTCGCGCCACCAAGCACCATCAGCCAGGCGTCAGAGCAGCCACTACGGCAGCTCCGCAGGACAAACAAAGGACAAGAACAGGCCTCGCGAAGAACCCCGCCGTCCTCGCGAGGAACCCCCCAGGTCCCAGCGTCGCGAAGAACCCCGCCCAGCTCGCTCTCACATTACACCAAACGATGCCCGCAACGACATCATCCGGATCCGAGAGGGGAGAGCTACCTCCCACGTTGCGGACTCTGCGGGAAGATGCGACGCCCCCAACCCCGATGCTCTGCCATGCTATACACGCGCCATCCGCGTCAGTTCTTTCCCGCGAAAGTTCAAACCGCTAGGCATCGCCAACTTCGACGGGAAGCAAGATCCAAACATCTGGCTGCGCAGATACTCTTCCACAATTGAAGCATCGGGGGGCGACGACATCTCCAAGATGCTTTACTTCCCAGTTGCGATGGAGCAAGGTCCTCTCACCTGGCTCGAGTCCCTTCATCCAGACTCCATCGACAGCTGGCACGCGTTAAAGAAGGCTTTCGTCTCCAACTACCAGGGTTCTTTTGAGCGCCCTGGCAGCAAATATGAACTCCGCGCGTGCAAACAGAAGCCAGACAAGTCCCTGCGCGACTACAACAGGCGATTCTTCGCCATCAAGGCATCCTGCGTTCCAATCCCCGATTCAGAAGTCATTGACTACTTTCAAGAAGGGATGACCGACCGCAGCCTCTTCCGTGACTTCGGTCACAACCGTCCTCGTGACCTCGAGGAATTCCGCGCATTGGTGTCCAACTGGATGGACACCGATGATCAAGAACGGGAGCGCTACGGCAAGAGACCCAACAACCCTGGTCGCAAGAATCAGGAAGACAACAGGGATCAACCGCGCGACTCCTTCCAGCGTAACGGCAACAACCCACGGAAGCGACCAAACAACACGGTCGCAACCGTCCAGACCGTCTGCGCCGCCAAATCTGCGCAGCAACGAAGGGAAGAATTCAACAAACTTCTCAAGAAGCGCTGCCCCTACCACCCCGACAGCAAGCACACCATGGGCGAGTGCACGCTCCTTCGGGAGACGTTCAGCACGCCCAACAAGAAGCAGAAGTCGGATGGAGACGGAGACGACGGACACGACAAGGGAGACAGCGGTTTCCCAGACATCACCAACACTATCAACGTCATCTTCGGAGGCATGGCAGTCAGCGACACCTCGCGCAATCGCAAGAATGCGCGGCGCGAGGCCTACGCAGCAGAACCAGCGGTGGTTACACCACTACGGTGGTCGGACACCACCATCACCTGGTCCTGAGAAGATCAATGGACGGAGATCACCTCTCCTGGACGATATCCTCTTGTCCTCGAGACCGTGGTAGCAAATAGCAGGCTCACCAAGGTCCTGATCGATGGAGGCAGCGGGCTCAACCTCATCTTCGCCAAGACGCTGAAGTCCATGGGCCTCGACACAAGCACGCTGCAGCCGGCAGATACTCCCTTTTACGGCATCGTGCCTGGGAAGGCTGCCATTCCCTAGGGCAAATTACCTTGCCCGTCACGTACGGTACTGCATCCAACTACCGTACAGAGTTCATCAAGTTCGAAGTTGCAGACTTCGACACGTCCTACCACGCCATCCTCGGGCGACCAGCATTGGCCAAGTTCATGGCCATCCCCCACTACACCTACCTGGTGTTGAAGATGCCAGGACCTCACGGCGTTCTCTCCCTTCGCGGCGACATCAAGCGCTCCTACCTCTGTGACAAAGAGGCAGTGGAGTACGCCGTCAGAGCCGCATCCACCATAGATCTCCAAGAGCTTCAACCTCTGGCCGCCACCGTCGTCGAAGAAGACGACGACGCCCCGACGCAGAAGAAGACACGGGCTATCAAGCCTGTGGAGAAAGTTGCCACAAAGACAGTTGATCTCCAAACAGGAGATCCAACGAAGACAGCAGTGATTGGCTCCACCCTCACTCCCGCATAGGAAAGCGCGCTCGTCGACTTCCTGCGAGCTCAGGCCGACATCTTCGCTACAAAACCTTCCGACATGCCTGGAGTCCCCAGAGAGTTGATCGAGCACAAGCTAGATCTCAACGAGAGCGCAAAGCCCAAAAAGCAACGCCTCCGAAGATTCGCCACAGAGCGTCGGGAAGCCATCAAGAAAGAGCTAGCTAAGTTATTAGCAGCCGGCTTCATCAAAGATGTCTTTTATCCGGATTGGCTAGCCAATCTGGTTCTTGTAAGGAAAAAGAATTCAAATGAATGGAGAATGTGTGTTGATTATACTGATCTCAACAAACATTGCAAGAAGGATCCCTTCGGGCTTCCTCGCATCGATCAAGTTATCGACAGCACCGCCGGGTGCACCCTACTCTGCTTCCTCGATTGTTACTCAGGATATCACCAAATATCGCTGAAAGAAGAGGATCAGATTAAAACTTCATTCATCACGCTATATGGCGCATATTGTTATACAACCATGCCTTTTGGCTTGAAAAATGCAGGTGCCACATATCAACGGGCGATACAGGGTTGTCTTCAAGACCAACTTCATCGAAATGTTGAAGCCTACGTTGATGATGTGGTAGTCAAGACAAGAAATCCCGAGGATCTCATCGCTGACCTCACCGAGACGTTCGATAACTTACGCAAATGGCGATGGAAGCTCAATCCCGCCAAGTGCGTTTTCGGCGTTCCATCCGGAAAGCTCCTTGGGTTCATCATCAGCGAACGCGGCATTGAGGCTAATCCAGAGAAGATAGCAACTATCATGAACATGGAGCCGCCGCGCACCGTCAAGGATGTCATGAAGCTTACTTGCTGCATGGCTGCACTCAACCGCTTTATCTCCAAACTGGGGGAACGCGGGACTGAGTTCTTCAAACTACTCAAGAAGCAAGACAGATTCTAGTGGTCTCAGGAAGCTCAAGTCGCCTTCGACAAGCTCAAGCTGTTCCTGACTACACCACCTGTGCTCACTGCACCGCTCCCGGGCGAAGATCTCTTGCTCTATATTTCAGCAACCACTAATGTCGTCAGCGCCGCCATTGTTGTTGAACGCGATGAGGAGGGCCATCTTCAGAAGATTCAATGACCTGTGTACTTTGGTGAGCGAAGTCCTCTCGGACTCCAAATCCAGATACCCTCAAGTTCAAAAAATTCTATATGCTGTCTTAATGACATCCAGAAAATTGCGGCATTACTTCGACACCTACAAGATCATCGTGGTTATTGGTTATCCTATTGGCGAAATTCTCCATAATCAAGACGCTACAGGGCGTATCGCCAAGTGGGCTGTTGAGCTCGGAACATACAGCATCGAGTTCCGTTCTCGCACGGCCATGAAGTCTCAAGTCCTTACTGATTTCATATCGGAATGGACCGAGCACAATCTTCCAGTCGTCACCACTAAGCCCGAGCATTGGATCATGTATTTCGACGGGTCACTAAAGTTGGAAGGCGGAGGCGCTGGAGTTCTGTTGACTTCGCCTCGAGGAGATCAACTCAAGTATGTTCTGCAGATTCAGTTCGCTGTTACCAACAACGCTGCAGAATACGAAGCACTTCTTCACGGATTGAAGATGGCCATTACCCTCAGTATCAAGCGTCTGCTGGTATATGGGGATTCAATGTTGGTCATCAAACAAGTCAACAAGGACTGGAATCGAAACCATGAAGACATGGATGCGTACTGTGAAGAAGTTCAGAAGTTGGAAAAACACTTTCTCGACATTGAATTCCATCATGTCGAGCGAGATTACAATGTCGCTGCAGACGTCCTATCAAAGCTGGGTTCTTCCAGAGCAGAGGTGCCTAGTGGGTGTTCGTCAATGAACTCTCCAAGCCGTCAATTTCTGCAGCGGCAACTTCTGATGATACAACCTCAGTTCCCGAGGTTATGCTCATTGACGCCATTTGGAGCGCTCCGATTATAGACTACATCTTGCACGACAAACTTCCTGCCGAGAAGGCAGAAGCTCAGCAAATTGTCCGCCGTAGCAAGTCCTATGTTATAATCGGCGATACACTGTACCGACGTGGCGCACGCTCTGGCGCTTTGATGAAATGCGTCTCACAGCAAGAAGGAGTCAACATCCTGGAGGAAATTCACGCAGGAGAATGTGGCAATCATGCAGCTTCCCGCACTATCGTAGGCAAAGCCTTCCGTGCCGGGTTCTACTGGCCTACAGCTCTACACGACGCTGAGGAAATCGTTCGTCACTGCAAGGGTTGTCAATATTTCGCTCATCATTCACATCAGCCTGCCCACAAGATCAAATTGATACCTCCGTCATGGCCATTCGCATGCTGGGGGCTTGATATGATTGGGAAACTACCCAGGGCGCCTGGCGGATTCGAATATTGTTTCGTCACCATTGACAAATTTACAAAGTGGATAGAAGTCTTTCCAGTTGTTAAACCAACCTCTGAGAAAGCAGTCCAATTTCTCCAAGAATTGATTCTTCGCTTCGGGATACCACACCAAATCATCACAGATTTGGGTACCACCTTCACAGGCAACAAGTTCTGGGACTACTGTGAAGATCGCAGCATCGAGGTATCCTATGCCTCTATTGCTCATCCTCGTGCCAACGGACAAGTTGAAAGGGCCAATGGCATGCTCCTTGATGGACTTAAAGCTCGCATGGAACGAACCCTAAAGAAAGCAGATGGCCGGTGGATGAAAGAACTCTTTCCAGTTGTCTGGGGCCTACTATCTCAACCCAGTAAAGCTACAGGGCAATCTCCCTTCTTCCTGGTGTATGGATCAGAGGCTGTTCTACCTGTTGACGTCATGCACGGTGCTCCTCGCGTTGAGGAATTCCAAGAAGCCATGGCGGACGAACAACGGATGCTGGAAGTTGATACGGCTGAAGAAGTACGACTGGCAGCCTTGTTACACAACGCTGCGTATCTTCAGGGACTTCGCAGATTCCATGACAAAAATGTGAAGACCATATCATTCCAGATTGGAGACTTGGTGTTACGCCGCATCCAGAACACAGTCGGTCATTCCAAGCTTACTTCACCTTGGGATGGTCCATTTATTGTTTCCAAGGTCCTCAAGCCAGGCACCTACAGACTTCAAACAGAAGATGGTGTGGAATTACCAAATCCTTGGAACATTGAACACCTACGCAAATTCTATGCGTAGCTCCTTCACTACAACAGTGCTTCGGCATCCAGAGTTCTTCCGTAAACATTGCTCCGGCAATACATGAACTGGTTGCTTCGGCATCTTATGTTCTTTTGTACCGTTGTTTCGGCAACGCGATATATTTCAATAAAGCTCCCTTTACTGGGTTGTTTATTTGTCTTCGTGACATCATTCAAAACTTCCATGTTCTTTCTAGACTTGGACAGTTTCTGCTACATGCATTCGGAGCCCATAAATGAGGTCTATCCGGGTTCTTTCGGGGGCCAAGAACGGATCTGTTCCTCCTATTATGCTACTCTGTGGTAGTTTCCAGCTTAACGCTGCCGCTCCGTGGGTCTTACTGGGTTCTTGCTTCGGCAAACCATATACAGTTAGTTCCCAAGTACCCTCCTAGGGTACATTCTACTAAATAGCTTATGCTATAAGAAATCTCCCTGGGTTCCTTCGGGTCCTTTACAGGGCTGCTTTTCACAAGTTAAAATCTACGCAACGTACATTTTGACTAAGTCCTGGTCAGCGACACAGAGACAATCTGGGAATTCATAGAAATTCTTGGTTTTTCTTCATAACATGACAATAATATATTACATTGCATAATACTTATATTACAATAACATTTGTTCAAAATTACAGCCTAAGGCTCTGAGCAATTGCTTCTGCAACTGGCTCGGCCTCTTGCTTGAGGTCCCTGAAGGCGGATTCGGTACAGTTCGGCTCTGCGCCTTCTACTAGTTTGCTTATGTCCACTTCAGGGTACCTGGATCTAACTACAGCAAGGACATGCACAAGACAAGCTTTTGAGGATCTCTTGATGTACGCCTTCAGTTGTCTTGGCATGGCCTTCAGGCGCTCCTGGAATGATAGCGGTGCTGCAGGGTCTTCTGGGACCAAGGCTTTCACCACCGGGTTCGCTACCTTCTCTAGCAGTGAGATCCGGTTTAAGGCTTCGGCCAGATCGTCGTCAGACTTCTTCATCAGCCGCAAGGTCTCTTCTAGCTCTGACATTCTCCTGGTGGCCTGTTCAAGCTTCTCGTCCAGCACCTTCTTGTCTGCAAGATGCTTCTGCGCTTGGACGAGATCCCTGGATAGCTGATTCTTCTCTTCGCGAGCATCCTCCAGGTCCTTGGCAAGCTTCTGTTGCTGCTCGAGGACTTGAATTAGCTGCGCGTCAGCATCCTTGCGTTGTTTGACCGCTACTCTGAGTTCTTCTTTGATGCCTTCATGTTCGGCAGAGAGGGTCTTCAACGCTTCTTCATGACGGTTGGCCAGGTTGGACCAATCCGTCATCTTGCTCTGGGCTGTTGTAAGCTGCTGTTGCACCCCTGCTCACACCAAGACAATGATAGAGTTGTTATTCAACAAAGGCAACGGAAAATTTGTTACACGATCTCGGTGGCGACAGAGTACCTTTGAGCTCTGCTCTCGCTGTTGCAAGCTTCTTCTTCATGTCCTCCTTCTCCGTGGCCAGTTCCTTGGTTCGCAGATGCAAGGGTACGGATCATGTCGGCGTCTTCCGCCTCCTGGAGCTTACGGTCTTCGCGTTCACGCTCCAGCTCCTTCTGGAGACGGTCGCGCCTTGCCGTGCATCAAGGAATGTTGTGAATATTCGGTTTTCTTCCTTGATGCCTCGCCAACAGCCTACAAACAGTTATTATGAGATATGCTCCCAACAACACTACAGAACAGGGTGTTTTACTGACCTTGAAGTAGGCTACTGCCCTCTCGGCGTGGTACAATCCCCTTTCAATATGTTGCTCATCCTCCTCCGCGTCCAAGATGTACTCGAAGCTTGCGGATTTGGATTGAGCATTGGGTCGTAGCTCCCGATGCGGAAGCTACCAACCCTCCTCTTCGGCTCTAGTACCCTGGGTACTTCTGGGGATCTTTCCATCTCTGCTCTTGGGTTGAATGCTTCAGCTTGTTTCCCTCCTTGAGCACTCTGCTTCCGCCGCGGCCTGGTTGTTTCCGTGACACGCTCGGGGGCTCCGCAGAGGACTGCGTCAACGGCGGTTCTAGTTCTGATTCTTCAATCAAGCCGCCTGAGTGACAGTTGTCAATTGTCCGCCAGCAACCTCAAGCCAAATGTTCTTCTCGAGACTTGTGCTCTTCTGGTGCTGGCGGTCTGATGGCGCAGCTATTTGAACCTCCGGCAGGTTGTTCTTGGTAGCTACCCTGGGTCTTCGCGGCACTGCGGCCCATCTGGTTCTACAGCTACTATGATCAACCGGGTTCTTCCCTGGTTATCGGTTAGGCGTTTCTCTTCAACTTTGGAACAATAAAGTTTGTTAGTCACAGCAGTATATTAACGCGTTACATTATGTATTGCTCGACAAAATACTTACATGGGTGGAGGCCGCTATGGGATCTCTGGCTTCCCCCAAGGTGAACTCTTTCAGACTTCTGCATCTGCGACCGACGTTCCTGCTGGACGGGTTCTTTCAACTATTGGCGTTGTTCCTTTATAAAATGCGCAGTATACAGGGTTGAAAGAATGTTGTGCAGGATCTCTTTCTCAGAGACTAATGTTGCGAGCAGAGTGCCTTGCTTGCAGGCGTGCTGGTTCCAATTTTCACCAATTAGATATCCCCACTTGAAGGTGATGTCTTAGGTTGTGAGGAATACTTTGCCCTCGTTCTGGGATGGTCGCTGGTTCGGGCATTGGGCAGTGTTCGCGCTCTTTTGGGCACAGGCGCTGCTGGCTCTGTTGGTGCTGGTCTCTATGGACCTTTTCTGTCCCTGGAGATGTTGCTCCTGATTTGGCCTTGGGGTTCTCAGGACCTGTGTTTCAAAGTTTTACCATTGGCTCGTCAGGTCTTCATTGCAGTTTGTATGTGTACTTGATCTTCTAAAACCCCCGATCCACACAGCGTGCCAGCAACGCTGCTTCTTCAGTGTTGGTTGGGTCCAGGCGGGCAGACTCAATACAGTGCGCGGGCGGGCTTCATACGGTGATGATCAAGACATTAGTTTATATTATATTTCAACAAATAAGGCATATATTGCTTTCAGACAAGGATTTTACCTCTGGTGTCATGGTAATTGCAGAGAACTTCCATTATCTCTGAAATTGTTCGTCGGTGACCACCAGAAATTCTTCAAGAGTTGGTTTATCCTCTTGTCTGACATATCTCGGTGGCATCCTTGAGGGGTCTGTTTCCCCAGAATACAAGTACCCTGGGTTACAGCGTTGTCTGCATGGTTGGATCCTCCTCAGCAGGAATGACCGATATACCATGGCTCCTGTCAGCCCTTGTGCCTTCAGATCTCTAATCATATTGAGCAGCTCAGGGATTTGCATTGCTTGATTCACTCCAACTGTTTCGCTCCAGAATGGTTTCATTACTGGAGGATTCCTGAGCGGCTCTGAAGCTGTGGCTGGTGGTTCCATGCGTAGAACCATTCCTTCTGCCAGTCCTTGAGGCTTTCCTTGGTTGTATAATCCAAATAAACTGGCCTCATGCCCTGGCGGAACTGGATGACTACCTTCCCACCACTTGCAGTGGTCCGCTGGAGGTCTTCACCCTGAACAAATGGCGGAACAGTGCAAAATGGGGGTCTATCCCAAGGAATGCTTCACACAGATGGATGTAGATGGATAATTCAGATGGAGTTGGGATTCAG
>JACEFO010001878.1:0-32883 GCA_015342445.1 Digitaria exilis
AGCCAATTAGGTCTAATCAAGAGCTTATATTCACTGAAAGCGACATATCCCACTCAATATTCCTTAATCGCGCGCCTGTGCATACCTTGAAAGCGACCGAGTGCCCCGCATGTGTAGAATAGTGGACAAGAACTATAAAAGGCAGTAGTAAGTGAATAGTCCGGGTGCACCTCAGTGGAGATGCATTGTCACTTCGCTCATATACCCCCGTCCCTCGCTGATTTAAATAATAGCCGACGGAATTTAAAATAGTCGTCGAGTATTTTGAATAGTACCTGAATTTGAATAGTGCAGTGAATAGTAGCTCGAAATTTTCGAATATTGTTCTGCAGACCAGAACATACATACATACATACATACATACATACATACATACTATACATACATACATTACATACATACATATACAGTACATACATACATACATACATACATACATACATAATACATACATGTAATACCCAGTGCAGTGAATAATACAGTACCCGACCCCCGTGAGTCTGGCCCCCTCCGCGGAGCCTCCCACGCACTGCGGAACGGCTTCTGCGCTTTTTTTTTTAATTTTTTTTTACCACGTTTATAATTCTCACTTCCAAAATAGATCGTGGTTTCGCCGCGCCCGTTCAGTTCGATTTCATTCCTCGCGTCGTTGTCGTACACCTCAGCACCACCTTCCTCCGCTCACGGATCCTCGGACAGAAGAGTTCGCAGCCGGGCAAAGGTTGATGGTTTTCCTGCGGCCCGACGCCCTGGCCAGCAGAAGATCGGTGCAGGTGCTGGGAGATTCCCGCCTGGCCGCCGACCAGGAGCACCTGCTGGCGCACGTGCCGGTGAGGGAGTAGCCAGCCCCCAAGCCACCGTGCCCCCTCCTCGACTCTCGCCGAACTTTCTCCTCGACCGCTTAGGTTCGTTCCCGCACAGATGCCGATCTTTTTGTTTTTCTTTTCGAATATGCCGCACATTTCTCTCACTAGCTACTGGGATCTGGAATGCATTCGTGGTGTGTGAATGGAGAGGTTCGACCCTCATCGTCAATTTCCCCGTCCCAACCCACGTCGTTGAACCTCGGCAGCAGCAGGTTTCTACCCCTCCCCTCCCCTCCAGCAGCCTCTAATTTGCAATAAATCTCTCACCGATGGGAACAGGCAGATTGGTTGGGATTTTCCTTTCAATCATTACATTTATTCATAGCTCCCAATGAATTTCTCACCGATTGGCGGACTTACCCCAAATGGCGGCCGTTTTACTCCCGTGAGTGTGGTGAGGGTTAATGGATCGACCTTGGTGCATATGCCCATTCTAATCGACGACTGCGGCGACGTGCAGACCTAGTGCCAAAAAAGCTCCCAATCTCTGCTGGGGTTCCAGCACAAACATGGCGTGCAGATTACCTTCTGTCCAGGAGCTGAACGCCAAACTATACTTGTGAGTTCGTGAAACCATCAGGTAGAAAGCTTGCCCATTCTGTTTCGGTTTCTTTTCAGTTGTAATCGTTTTATATTCAGCTCCCGAAATCAAAGTCATTTTTGTTTGGCCTCTTGCATTATTAGATGAGCACTGCAATCTTCTTGTTCTTGGTATTTTATATTTGTATCCAATGATTCATTATGTATTGTATGTAGTATGTACTATCTTTTTTGGGACGTTGGTATTTTACCCTGCCAAAACATTGACGAGAGAATCTGTGTTGGCCAGACTTTTGCACGAGGTAGGTTTGGTTGGGGTTAGATTAAGGTTAAAGCACAGTCAGATGTAAGGCTGAATTTTTGTGTGATTAAGAAACTAGTGAATATTAAAATGTTCTTTAAAAAGAAAGGAACAGACAAGGAGATGTAGAGCCACTAGTGCTGACAAAAAAGTCAGAACGTATAAGGAGATAGGGAGAATCCTGATAGAAAATTCGGAAGACCCTAGTTCATTGTAAATTTTTTGTTCCATCATAACATGAGTTCAACATGATGTATTTTTAACGCTTTGAAGCATTGAAGGATTCCCAAATTTACCAGCAACAGATTTGGTAACCTTTCAGAAGTAGAAGGTCCAGTACATGGGCAGGAAGAGACTACAGCTGCAGGCATATGACTATAAGTAATGCATATTCAATTTGGTATGAATTAATGTCAGGCTGATAGAGCTGCACATGATATAATCATTCTGTCATGTCCTTCTGTGAGTTTATATTTACACAATCCTTTGCCAGTGGCTAAAATATATAATAACTGGATTTCTTGTCCTTGTGTGGTGACGCTAGAGAATTTTATTCAGCTACGATGGGTCACTGTATTCTAGGAAAATCTACTTCATATTCCATTCTTTGTATGTGGATAATATGCCATACGGGAGAAAAAATGTGCATAAGTGGAGAACTTCCTTTGTGTATCATCGAATCTAATAATTAATTAAATAAAATGATCCTCAACAACTTAAAGATGTCCTCTAGATGCTCATAATTTGTGTCCACCATTCTGACTACAATAGCTGTTCGACTATGTGCTTGTTCTGAACTATTTGACATCTGCGTGCAGCTCCAAGATCACACTATAGCTTATTGGTCAGAACATCCAAGCTTGCACTGTTTGCTGTATGGGAAGCCATCCTAAACAAGCTCAGATTATGTGAACGCTGAAATACTTCGAGGGAATTGCAGAAAATCTTGTTTGTATGATGGTTCATATGTCTTCCAAGGCAATCTATTTGTATGCATGTAATTTGATCCATCCTCCTTATGATCAATCACTTGTTAATTCAGATTCATAATATGTAAATTCTTTCAATGCGTACTTTCATCAGATTTCCTTGGTGCTACTCCATTTATCTTTGCACGCAAGTTCCAATCAACTAATCCCAATTGTCTTTGCACGCAAGTTCAAATCAATCAAAAATAATAAAAAGTCTGAACTTTTGTTATTGACTAAAAAAACAGAAAATGTAATCCATGAACGCGCATACCATCAGGCAACGGTGGGAAAAACGAAGTCTGAAATAAAAAACACGTACCATACGCGAGGCCGGTAGAAAATACGGGGACGATACCATATGTAACTCCGTGAGGCATGCCAGTACAATGTACAGAATAGGTATGTTGATGGAGTTCGCGTGATGGGATTCAATGGCGAGCATCACGTCACGTCTCTATCCTCCGAGGGAGAAAAAGAAGCGTGAAGATAAAAGAAATGGGCACCAACGACTCAGGTCAAGCATCGCAGTCAGCGGCTCGCGTGGAAAAGAAAAATGAAGACAACAAAAAAGAGCGGAGGGGGCCGCGCTCTCCGCGGGACGGGAGGGGGAATCGCAGTCGCTGCGGAAGGGCGGGGTTCGGAACGGGTCGGGTACCATAGCTATTTGCTACCTAGAATACCATTTAGCGCTGCCTATATATATATCATAACTAGTAAAGACGCACGTGCGGCACGCACGTGTTTAACAGAAGGTTATAATATAATGGAAAAAGGTCTAAATTACTCTACTCAACATAAGCAAAGTCTACATAACCCCTAACCTATTCTTTGATTTATTTTACCCCCTAAACTATAATCATTTGGCTTATAGTTTATACCCCCTGAATAATCAGATCAGCTTCTTTTTTATTTTTCTATGTACAAAGTCATATTGAAAGTTTAACTTATTTGCACAGATTAAAGTAGACATCATAATGCTATGATAGAAAAAATATAAAATATTTTTTATCATTATTTTTGATGGGGTACAAGAGTAAGATATTTAAATAATTAAAAAAAAACTAATAACGAAAAAAATCATAAATTATTTTTTTGACGTACATTGTGATGTTTACTACATCATACAAAATTTGAAATTCAACTTTGTGGACAGAGAAAACAAAAAAAAGATAAATTATATTAGGGGTAGAATAGACTAAGTGACATAGTAGAGGGTAAAATAAAACTAAAAGATAGTTAGGGTTACGTAGACTATGCTTTAGTTGAGGGAAGTAATATGGACTTTTTCCTAATATAAAAGATTTATACATACAGTTTTTATTTGGTCTCAATAATTATGTTATTTGCAAAATTTTCGAACTTTTAGGAATTCTCTTGTCTCAATTTTTTATATTTAAAATACTAAATCATTGTCAATGATTGGAGGTTCCTTGGCTGTCCAGGTCGCCAAGCGCCCATATTGCTGGCCCCTCCCTAGCCAAGTAGCCATAGACGTCAGAGCGCGATGGAGGAGGCTCACGCGAGGCACAACCTTTTGGGAACTCTGATTATGCCAAGAGTTGGACCTACTGCCGCCGGCCTGCACGCCCATGGGGCCCGGCCCTGGTGGCGCAGCCAGCTCGAGTACCACGGCCAGAGAGCGGACGCCGGCGTTCGACTCGGAAAAAAAGAAAAAAAAACGTGGAAAATAGATACACGGGTAGAAAAGAAGTAGGTGAGAAAACAAATTCAAATATTGGCAGAATATTTTCTAAATTATCAGTTTTGGTGAGTGTGGGTGTAGAGTCCTGACGGACTAAACAACCCTGGCGGCCCCATCCTATGGGCCGGCCCACGTACAAGACTTCACGAACAAGACAAGGACTCGTCCTAGTCGGTTTGGATAGACTGTATCAGGGAATTAGAGATAAACTTGTAAAAAGTCTCCTAGTCCTATACGGTTCCCATGTAACCCTGCCCTCCAGACTATATAAGGGAGGCAGGGACCCCCTCCAAAACATCTCATCAATACAAGATACACCATACAGGACGTAGGGTATTACGCTCCGGCGACCCGAACCTGTCTAAACCGTCTCTTGTCACCTTCGGCTCTAGATTCTCGACGACTTCTCCCTAAACCCTTCTCTTGGGGCATCCCCTCGAGAACCTAGTCAGCATAAATCGCCGACACTTTGGCGCCATCCGTGGGATCTACTCGTCGAGTCTTCATTAAAGAGTCGATGGCCTCCTTCAGCGCCTCCATCGTCACCAAGTTCGAGGCAGGCACCTCTTTCGTCTTCGGCTCCTGGCTTTGCATCGCAAACCAAGAAGGCGAACTCCAACACCAACTGCGCGACGACGGTGGCTGCACCAGCTTCGCCACGCGCGCAAACCACTCCGCGAGGATCTCGGAAAATCTCGAATTCCGACACGATCTCTGGATCGTATCCTACTCGAGGAGTACATGGCGCCCGAAGCAGATTCAAGCCCGGGCCGACCACGTCAACTCGACCCCTGTCAAGGGGCAGGATCAAGCCACGTGTCCACGACTCCCCGGCGGACTCCGGATCACTTCCGAGTCCCGCTAGGGTTCAACGATCAGGACCGTGACAGCAACCCCGCGGGCACCCAGGAACCCTGGTTCCAGCCCCCGCGGGACGAAGACTTCACCACGTGGATCGCGCGCACCACAGTTTCCCTTCGGGTTAACGAACTCAGCCGCGATCCACCAGAAGCACCTGAAGAAGAAGGTTCTCCAACCCCGCCAAGCAACCTCGGATCTTGTCATGACTTCAACTCTCTCGGGGGTTATCGTTCATTGGTCCGACATGGATCCCGAGGTGGCTCTCCTCGAAGCAAACGTACCCTCCACGGTACGGGACATTCTACCTCTGCTACCCTTCCAAGAAGGCAGAGAACTCCCTGTTGCCACGAGTAACAGAAAAACCGGGCTTACCAACCCCGGTCGCCAGTCCTGCATGATCCTCAACGATCACAGCGACGAAGAAGTTGTCTCCGACGACGCGCCAACAGAGGAAGGAGAAACCGATGCGGACCGAGAACTCCGTGTCGAGCGCAACCGCAACCGCGCCCTCCGACGTTGCTTCATTCAGAGGAAAAACCTCAACTCTGAGTTCGATAAGGAAGGCATCTTCAACTCCCCTGTGGCCAATATCTTGTTCGGGGTCAGCGTCTTCGAGGGGTTCCAAACTACCCCTGAGATCAACCTCGCCAAAGCCCGCCTAGAAGCCGCAGCGGTCATGGTTGATCGCCTGGACGGAGGCCGCTCCGCCTCCAAAAGCAAGAGTTCTTCGCGCCACCAAGCACCGTCAGCTAGGCGTCAGAGCAGCCACTACGGTAGCTCCGCAGGACAAACAAAGGACAAGAACATGCCTCGTGAAGAACCCCGCCGTCCTCGCGAGGAACCCCCAGGTCCAGCGTCGCGAAGAACCCCGCCCAGCTAGCTCTCACATTACGCCGAACGATGCCCGCAACGACATCATCCGGATCCGAGAGGGAAGAGCTACCTCCCACGTCGTGGATTCCGCGGGAAGATGCGACGCCCCCCATCCCCGATGCTCTGCCATGTTACACACGTGCTATCCGCGTCAGCTCTTTCCCACGAAAGTTCAAGCCGCCAGGCATCGCCAATTTCGACGGGAAACAAGATCCAAACATCTGGCTGCGCAGATACTCTTCTGCAATTGAAGCATCAGGGGCGACGACATCTCCAAGATGCTTTACTTCCCAGTTGCGATGGAGCAAGGTTCTCTCACCTGGCTCGAGTCCCTTCATCCAGACTCCATCGACAGCTGGCACGCGCTAAAGAAGGCTTTCGTCTCCAACTACCAGGGTTCTTTTGAGCGCCCTGGCAGCAAATATGAACTCCGCGCGTGCAAACAGAAAGCCAGACGAGTCCCTGCGCGACTACAACAGGCGATTCTTCGCCATCAAGGCATCCTGCGTTCCCATCCCCGACTCAGAAGTCATCGACTACTTTCAAGAAGGGATGACCGACCGCAGCCTCTTCCGTGATTTCGGTCACAACCGTCCTCGTGACCTCGAGGAATTCCGCGCACTGGTGTCCAACTGGATGGACACCGATGATCAAGAACGGGAGCGCTACGGCAAACGACCCAACAACCCTGGTCGCAAGAATCAGGAAGACCACAGGGATCAGCCGCGCGACTCCTTCCAGCGTAACGGCAACAACCCACGGAAGCGACCAAACAACACGGTCGCAACCGTCCAGACCGTCCGCACCGCCAAATCTCCATAGCAACGAAGGGAAGAATTCAACAAACTTCTCAAGAAGCGCTGCCCCTACCACCCCGACAGCAAGCACACCATGGGCGAGTGCGTGCTCCTCCGGGAGACGTTCAGCACGCCCAACAAGAAGCAGAAGTCGGATGGAGACGGAGACGACAGGCACGACAAGGGAGACAGCAGTTTCCCAGACATCACCAACACTGTCAACGTCATCTTCGGAGGCATGGCAGTCAGCGACACCTCGCGCAATCGCAAGAATGCGCGGCGCGAGGCCTACACAGCAGAACCAGCGGTGGTTACACCGCTACGGTGGTCGGACACCACCATCACCTGGTCCCGAGAAGACCAATGGACGGAGATCACCTCTCCTGAACAATATCCTCTCGTCCTCGAGACCGTGGTGGCAAATAGCAGGCTCACCAAGGTCCTGATCGATGGAGGCAGCGGGCTCAACCTCATCTTCGCCAAGACGCTAAAGTCCATGGGCCTCGACACAAGTGCACTACAGCCAGCAGATACTCCCTTCTACGGCATCGTGCCTGGGAAGGCTGCCATCCCCCTCGGGCAAATCACCTTGCCCGTTACGTATGGTACTGCATTCAACTACCGTACAGAGTTCATCAAGTTCGAAGTTGCAGACTTCGACACGTCCTACCACGCCATCCTCGGGCGACCAGCATTGGCCAAGTTCATGGCCATCCCCACTACACCTACCTGGTGTTGAAGATGCCAGGGCCTCACGGCGTTCTCTCCCTTCGTGGTGACATCAAGTGCTCCTACCTCTGTGACAAAGAGGCAGTAGAGTACGTCGTCAGAGCCGCGTCCACCACTAGATCGCCAAGAGCTTCAACCCCTGGACGCCACCGCCGTCGAAGAAGACGATGATGCCCCGACGCAGAAGAAGACACGAGCTATCAAGCCTGTGGAGAAGGTTGCCACAAAGACAGTTGATCTCCAAACAGGAGATCCATAGAAGACAGCAGTGATTGGCTCCACCCTTACTCCTGCATAGGAAAGCGCGCTCGTCGACTTCCTGCGAGCCCAGGCCGACATCTTTGCTACAAAGCCTTCCGACATGCCTAGAGTACCCAGAGAGTTGATTGAGCACAAACTAGACTCAACGAGAGTGCAAAGCCTAAAAAGCAGCGCCTCCGAAGATTCGCCACAGAGCGTCGGGAAGCCATCAAGAAAGAGGTAGCTAAGTTATTAGCAGCCGGCTTCATCAAAGAAGTCTTCTATATGGTTTGGTTAGCCAACCCGGTTCTTGTAAGAAAAAGAATTCAAATGAATGGAGAATGTGCGTTGATTATACTGATCTCAACAAACATTGCAAGAAGGATCCCTTCGGGCTTCCTCGCATCGATCAAGTCATCGACAGCACTGCCGGGTGCACCCTACTCTGTTTCCTCGATTGTTACTCAGGATATCACCAGATATCGCTGAAAGAAGAGGATCAGATTAAAACTTCATTCATCACGCCATATGGCGCATATTGTTATACAACCATGCCTTTTGGCTTGAAAAATGCAGGTGCCACATATCAGCGGGCAATACAGGGTTGTCTTCAAGACCAACTTCACC
Organism: Digitaria exilis; assembly: GCA_015342445.1. Classification (NCBI taxonomy): domain Eukaryota; kingdom Viridiplantae; phylum Streptophyta; class Magnoliopsida; order Poales; family Poaceae; genus Digitaria; species Digitaria exilis. The sequence continues at coordinate 8,508 of JACEFO010001878.1, forward strand.
GAAATGTTGAAGCCTACGTCGATGATGTGGTAGTCAAGACAAGAAATCCCGAGGATCTCATCGCTGATCTCACCGAGACGTTCGATAACTTACGCAAATGGCGGTGGAAGCTTAATCCCGCCAAGTGTGTTTTCGGCGTTCCATCCGGAAAGCTCCTTGGGTTCATCATCAGCGAACGCGGCATCGAGGCTAATCCAGAAAAGATAGCAACTATCATGAACATGGAGCCGCCGCGCACCGTCAAGGATGTCATGAAGCTTACGGGCTGCATGGCTGCACTCAACCGCTTTATCTCCAAACTGGGGGAACGCGGGACTGAGTTCTTCAAACTACTCAAGAAGCAAGACAGATTCCAGTGGACTCAGGAAGCTCAAGTCGCCTTCGACAAGCTCAAGCTGTTCCTGACTACACCACCTGTGCTCACTGCACCGCTGCCGGGCGAAGATCTCTTGCTCTATATTTTAGCAACCACTAACGTCGTCAGCGCCGCCATTGTTGTCGAACGTGATGAGGAGGGTCATCTTCAGAAGATTCAACGACCTGTGTACTTTGTGAGCGAAGTCCTCTCGGACTCCAAATCCAGGTACCCTCAAGTTCAAAAAATTCTATATGTTGTCTTAATGACATCCAGAAAATTGCGGCACTACTTCGACACCTACAAGATCATCGTGGTTACTGGTTATCCTATTGGCGAAATTCTCCATAATCAAGACGCTACAGGGCGTATCGCCAAGTGGGCTGTTGAGCTCGGAACATACAGCATCGAGTTCCGTTCTCGCACGGCCATGAAGTCTCAAGTCCTTACTGATTTCATATCGGAATGGACTGAGCACAATCTTCCAGTCGTCACCACCAAGCCCGAGCATTGGATCATGTATTTCGACGGGTCACTCAAGCTGGAAGGTGGAGGCGCTGGAGTTCTGTTGATCTCACCTCGAGGAGATCAACTCAAGTATGTTCTGCAGATTCAGTTGCTGTCACCAACAATGCTGCAGAATACGAAGCACTTCTTCACGGAATAAAGATGGCCATTACCCTCAGTATCAAGCGTCTGCTGGTGTATGGGACTCAATGTTGGTCATCAGACAAGTCAACAAGGACTGGAATCGAAACCATGAAGACATGGATGCATACTGTGAAGAAGTTCGCAAATTGGAAAAACACTTTCTCGGCATTGAATTTCATCATGTCGAGCGAGATTATAATGTTGCTGCAGACGTCTTATCAAAGCTGGGTTCTTCCAGAGCAGAGGTGCCTAGCGGGGTGTTCGTCAATGAACTCTCCAAGCCATCAATCTCTGCAGCGGTAAATTCTGATGATACAACCTCAGCTCCTGAGGTTATGCTCATTGACGCCACTTGGAGCGCTCCGATTATAGACTACATCTTGCACGACAAACTTCCTGCCGAGAAGGCAGAAGCTCAGCAAATTGCCCGTCGTAGTAAGTCCTATATTATAATCGGCGATACACTGTACCGACGTGGCGCACGCTCTGGTGCATTGATGAAATGTGTCTCACAGCAAGAGGGAGTCAACATCCTGGAAGAAATTCACGCAGGAGAATGTGGCAATCATGCAGCTTCCCGCACTATCGTGGGCAAAGCCTTCCGTGCCGGGTTCTACTGGCCTACAGCTCTACACGACGGTGAGGAAATTGTTCGTCACTGCAAGGGTTGTCAATATTTCGCTCATCATTCACATCAGCCTGCTCACAAGATCAAATTGATACCTCCATCATGGCCATTTGCATGCTGGGGGCTTGATATGATTGGCAAACTACCTAGGGCGCCTGGTGGATTTGAATATTGTTTCATCGCCATTGATAAATTTACAAAGTGGATAGAAGTCTTTCCAGTCGTTAAACCAACTTCCGAGAAAGCAGTCCAATTTCTCCAAGAGTTGATTCTTCGCTTTGGGATACCACACCAAATTATTACAGATTTGGGTACTACTTTCACAGGCAACAAGTTCTGGGACTACTGTGAAGATCGCAGCATCGAGGTATCCTATGCCTCTGTTGCTCATCCTCGTGCCAACGGACAAGTTGAAAGAGCCAATGGCATGCTCCTTGATGGACTTAAGGCTCGCATGGAACGAACCCTGAAGAAAGCAGAAGGCCGGTGGATGAAAGAACTCTTTTCAGTTGTCTGGGGCCTACGATCTCAACCCAGTAAAGCTACAGGGTAATCTCCCTTCTTCCTGGTGTATGGATCAGAGGCTGTTCTACCTGTTGACGTCATGCACGGTGCTCCTCGCGTTGAGGAGTTCCAAGAAGCCATGGCGGACGAACAACGGACGCTGGAGGTTGATACGGCTGAAGAAGTACGACTGGCAGCTTTGTTACACAACGCTGCATATCTTCAGGGACTTCGCAGATTCCATGACAAAAATGTGAAGACCAGATCATTCCAGATTGGAGACTTGGTGTTACGCCGAATCCAGAATACAGTCGGTCATTCCAAGCTTACTTCACCTTGGGATGGTCCATTTATTGTATCCAAGGTCCTCAAACCAGGCACCTACAGACTTCAAACAGAAGATGGTGTGGAATTACTAAATCCTTGGAATATAGAACATCTACGCAAATTCTACGCGCAGCTCCTTCATTGCAACGATGCTTCGGCATCGCAAGAACCAATTGCTTTGGCATCCAGAGTTCTTCCGTAAACATCGCTCCGGCAATATATGAACTTATTGCTTTGGCATTACATGTTCTTTTGTACCGTTGTTCCGGCAACGAGATATATTTCACTAAAGCTCCCTTTACTGGGTTGTTTATTTGTCTTCGTGACATCATTCAAACTCCCGTGTTCTTTCTAGACTTGGACAGTTTCTTCTACATGCATTCGGAGCCCATAAATGAGGTCTCTCCGGGTTCTTTCGGGGCCAAGAACGGATCTGTTCCTCCTATTACGCTACTCTATGATAGTTTCCAGCTTAACGCTGCCGCTCCGTGGGTCTTACTGGGTTCTTGCTTTGGCAAACCATATACAGTTAGTTCCCAAGTATCCTCCTGGGGTACATTCTACTAGATAGCTTATGCTATAAGAAATCTCCCTAGGTTCCTTCGGGTCCTTAACAGGGCTGCTTTTCACAAGTTAAAATCTACGCAATGTACATTTTGACTAAGTCCTGGTCATTGACACAGAGACAACCCAGGAATTCATAGAAATTCTTGGTTTTTCTTCATAACATGGAAATAATATATTTCATTGCATAATGCTTATATTACAATAACATTTGTTCAAATTATAGCCTAAGGCTCTGAGCAATTGCTTCAGCAACTGACTCGGCCTCTTGCTTCAGGTCCCTGAAGGCGGCTTCGGTACAATTCGGCTCCGCGCCTTCTACGAGTTTGCCTATATCTACTTCAGGGTACCTGGACCTAATTACAGCAAGGACATGGACCAGACAAGCTTTTGATGACCTTTTGATGTACGCCTTCAGCTGTCGTGGCATGGCCTTCAGGCGCTCCAGGAAAGATAACGGCGATGCAGGGTCTTCCGGGACTAGGGCCTTCACCACCGGGTTCGCTGCCTTCTCTAGCAGTGATATCCGGTTTAAGGCTTCGGCCAAGTCGTCGTCTGACTTCTTCATCAGCCGCAAGGACTCTTCCAGCTCTGACATCCTCCTGGCTGCCTGCTCAAGCTTCTCGTCCAGCACCTTCTTGTCTGCAAGATGCTTCTGTGCTTGGACGAGTTCCCTGGATAGCTGATTATTCTCCTCGCGAGCATCCTCCAGGTTCTTGGCAAGCTTCTTTTGCTGCTCGAGGACTTGAATTAATTGCTCGTCAGCATCCTTGCGTTGTTTGACCGCTACTCTGAGTTCTTCTTTGATGCCTTCATGTTCGGCAGAAAGGGTCTTCAATGATTCTTCATGACGGTTGGCCAAGTTGGACCAATCCGTCATCTTGCTCTGGGCTGTTGTTAGCTGCTGTTGCACCCCTGCTCACACAAGACAATGACAGAGTTGTTATTCAACAAAGGCAATGGAAATTTCGTTACAAGATTTCGGTAGCGACAGAGTACCTTTGAGCTCTGCTTTGGCTGCTGCAAGCTTCTTCTTCATGTCCTCCTTCTCCGCGGCCAACTCCTTGGTTCGCAGATGCAAGGTTCGGATCATGTCGGCGTCTTCCGCCTCCTGGAGTTTACGGTCTTCGCGTTCACGCTCCAGCTCCTTCTGGAGACGGTCCGCCTTGGCGTGCATCAAGGAAATGTTGTGGAGATACTCGGTTTTCTTCCTTGATGCCTCGCCAACAGCCTGCAAAACAGTTATCATGATATATGCTCCAATAGCACCACAAGAACAGGGTTGTTTCACTGACCTTGAAGTAGGCTACTGCCCTCTCGGCGTGGTATAATCCCCTGTCAATATGTTGCTCATCCTCCTCCGCGTCCAAGATGTACTCGAAGCTTTGCGGATTTGGATTGAGCATTGGGTCGTAGCTCCCGATGCGGAAGCTACCAACCTCTTCTTCAGCTCCAGTACCCCTGGGTACTCTGGGAATTTCTTCAATTCTTTGCTCTTGGGTTGATGCTTCAGCTTGTTTACCCCTTGAGCACTCTGCCTCTGCCCTGGTCTGGGTTGTTTCTGTAACACTCGGGGGCTCCGCAGAGATCTGGTCACGGCGTTCTTGTTCTGATTCTTCAATCACCGCCTGAGTGACCAGTTGTTCAAAGTCCGCCAGCACTTCAGCAACTGTTTCTTCAACTTGTGCTCCTTCTGGTACTGGCGGGTCTGATGGCACAGCTGTTTGAACCTCCGGCAGGGTTGTTTCTGGTACTACCCTGGGTTCTTTGGGCACTGTGGCCTCTGGTTCTACAGCTGCATGATCAACCAGGGGTTCTTCCCTGGTTATCGCTGGCGTTTCTTCACCTCTGGGACAATAAAGTTTATTAGTCACAACAGTATATTACGACGGTACATTATGTCCCGCTCGACAAGATTCTTACATGGTGGAAGGCCGCATGGGGATCTCTGGCTCCCCAAGGTGAATTCTTCTTCCACTTCCTGCTCCGGCGCCGATGGTCCTGCTGGACAGGGTTCTTCAACCACTGGCGTCGTCCTTACGAATGGCGTGGAGACAGGATTGAAGATGTTGTGCAGGATTTCTTCATCTGATAACGGTTGCCGAGCAGAGCTACCTTGCTGCGGCAAACTGGTTCCAATTTCTCCAATAGCTATCCCCACTGATGCTGATGTCTTGGGTTGTGGGGATACCTTTGCCCTTTCCTCCGGAATGGTCCTGGTTCGAGGCCTAGGTAAGGTTCGTGCTCTCTTGGGCACAGGCGCTGCTGGTTCTGTTGATGCGGCCCTCTTGGACCTTTCACCTCCCTTGGAGGTTGCCCCTGCTTTGGCTTGGGGTTCTTCAGGGACCTGTGGTTCAAGTTTTACCATTGGCTCGTCAGGATCTTCAATTGCAGTTTGTATGTGTACTTGATCTCTTACCCCTGGATCCACACAGCGTGCCAGCAACGCTGCTTCTTTGGTGTTGGTTGGGTCCAGGGGCGGCAGACTCACATAAAGTGCGCGCCGGGCTTCATACTGTGATGATCAAGACATTAGTTCGTATTTTATTTTCAACAATAAGGCAACATATTGCTTTCAGACAAGGATTTTACCTCAGGTGTCGTGGTAATTGCAGAAACTTCCATTATTTCTGGAAGTTGTTCATCGTTGACCACCAGAAACTTCTTCACGAGTTGATTCACTCTCTTCTCTGACATGTCTCCGGTGGCATTCCTTGAGGGTCAGATTCTCCAGAGTACAAGTACCCTGGATTGCAGCGTTGTTTACATGGTTGGATCCTCCTCATTAGAAATGAATGATATACCATGGCTCCTGTCAGCCCTTGTGCTTTCAAATCTCTAATCATATTGAGCAGCTCAGGGATCTGCATTGCTTGATTCACTCCAACTGTTTCGCTCCAGAATGGTTTCATTACTGGAGGATTCCCTGAGCGGCTCTGTAGCTGTGGCTGGTGGTTCCATGCGTAGAACTATTCCTTCTGCCAGTCCTTGAGGCTTTCCGTGGTTGTATAATCCAAATAAACTGGCCTCATGCCCTGACGGAATTGGATGACTACTTTTCCTACCACTTGCAATGGTCCGCTTGAGGTCTTCACCCCTGAACAGATGGCGGAACAATGCAAAATGGGGGTCTATCCCAAGGAATGCTTCACACAGATGGATGTAGATGGATAAATTCAAGATGGAATTGGGATTCAGATGACACAATTCAATCCCATAAAATTTCAGCACACGGCGGAAGAAATCGCAGGTCGGCATAACCAAAACCAACTTCATAAAATGCTTTTCATACCGTGATTTCCTCGGTATCTTCGGTAGGGTATTCATGCCCGTGTGCGCTTCTCCACCGACTGATTTCTTGGGCTGCCAAGAATCCATCTGCCTCTAGAGCCTTGATATGCTTCTCCTTCAGATTACTGGTTGGCCAGTGTCGGCGAATTATGCTGACAACGTTCTCGAGGGGGTGCCCCGAGAGAAGGGTTTAGGGAGAAGTCGTCGAGAATCTAGAGCCGAAGGTGACAAGAGACGGTTTTAGACAGGTTCGGGTCGCCGGAGCGTAATACCCTACGTCCTGTATGATGTATCTTGTATTGATGAGATTGTTTTGAGGGGGTCCCTGCCTCCCCTTATATAGTCCGGAGGGCAGGGTTACATGGAAACCGTATAGGACTAGGAGACTTTTACAAGTTTATCTCTAATTTCATAATACAGTATATCCAAACCGACTAGGACTAATCCTTGTCTTGTGCGTCAAGTCTTGTTCATGGGCCGGCCCATAGGATGGGCCGCCAGGGTTGTTTAGTCTGTCAGGACTCTACACCCACAAGCCCCCGAGCACCTTATCTCCTGAAGAACAGCCTTGTTGAAAGTACAGAGTTCTTTGAGGTCCTCCAGAGTTTTTTTAAAATCCGCCAGGGTTCTTTGAGACCCACAGGGTTCTTTGATCTTGGAAGTTGCAACCATGCTGTTCAATAGGTAATGATGTGCTCATAAGTCTTCTCGAAGTTCGGATTGGTGCGCACCGATTAGGTGCGCCCAATTGGGCAGCCCCCGAGCCTCGTTTATCTTTGAAGAAGAAATTTGAGGCTCTTTCGAAGTCCGAACCAAAAGAGAATCAATTTCCGAAGAAACCCGAATTCTTGTAGAATTCCTCATAAATTTATCAATTGAAGCCGAAAATTCTCAGAAAATATTTCCTGAAAATATGTCTACAGCCCCCCCCCCTAAATTTGAACAAATTCAAATATAGGATCAAGAAAGGACTCAAATTGAAAATTACCGAAGTAACGCTTCGAAAAGCCCATATAAACCGACCGCGACCCTTTGTATCCGTACGCTTGCGCAAAACAGATCTAGGGTTTGCGACAGTTGCAGTTCGCGTAATCCAGAGATCGCGCACGAGCATCCACAACTTCCCCCAATCTTAGATCGAATCCACACCAAATCACAAGAGATCCCAATGGCCGGTGGTGAAGGATCGAGCCGAAGCAAGGGCTCGAAGAGGAGGGCAGAGGCCATGAAGCAGGTCGTTACGACCGAAGAGGCAGCGTCCGCGGGGGACATGCCAAATATTGGAGATCCAATCAGCGAGTGGCCGACCAGTATCTTGAAGGAGAAGCACATCAAGGCCCTAGAGGCGGATGGATTCTTGCCAGCACAAGGAATCAGCCGATGGAGAAGCGCATACGGGCATGAATACCCCACCGAAGACACCGAGGAAATCACGGTATGGAAGGCCTTTTACGAAGTTGGATATGGCATGCCAGCATGTGATTTTTTCCGCCGTGTGCTTCAATTTTATGGGATTGAACTATGTCATCTGAATCCCAACTCCATTCTCAATCTATCCATCTACATCCATCTGTGCGAAGCCTTCTTAGGGATAGATCCCCATTTTGCCCTTTTCCGCCATCTATTCAGGGTAAAGACCTCCAGCGGGCCACTGCAAGTGGTAGGCAAAGTAGTTATCCAGTTCCGCCAGGGCATGAGGCCGGTATATTTGGATTACACAACGAAGGAAAGCCTCAAGGACTGGCAGAAGGAATGGTTCTACGCATGGAACCACCAGCCACAGTTGCAGAGCCGTTCAGGAAATCCTCCAGTAATGAAACCATTCTGGAGCGAGACAGTTGGAGTCAACCAAGCCATGCAAATCCCTGAGCTGCTCAACATGATCAGAGATCTAAAGGCACAAGGCCTAACAGGAGCCATGGTATATAAGTCATTCCTGCTGAGGAGAATCCAGCCATGCAAGCAACGCTGTAACCCAGGGTACAAGTACTCTGGGGAAACAGACCCCTCCAGGAATGCCACCGGGAACATATCGGAGAAGAGAGTGAACCAACTCTTGAAGAAGTTCCTGGTGATCACTGATGATCAATTTCCTTTAATAATGGAAGTATCTGCGATAACCATGACACCTGAGGTAAAATCCTTTTCTGAATACAGTTCTGCATTGTTGAAAATATATTGTGAACTAATGTCTTGATCATCACAGTATGAAGCCCGGCGCGCCTTATATGTAAGTCTGCCGCCCCTGGACCCAACCAACACTGAAGAAGCGGCATTGCTGGCACGCTGTGTGGATCCAGGGGTAAGAGATCAAGTGCGCATGAAATCTGCAATTGAAGACCCTGACGAGCCAATGGTAAAACTTGAACCACAGGTCCCTGAAGAACCCCAAGCGAAATCAGGAGCAACCTCCAGGGGAACTGAAAGGTCCAAGAGATCGGTGCCATCAGAGGCACAAGCACCAGTGCCCAAGAAAGCACGCACCTTGCCCAAGCCCCGAGCCAGAACAATCCCAGAGGAAAGGGCAAAGGTATCCCCACAACCCAGGACAACATCTTCAGTGGGGATAGCCATAGGAGAAATTGGAACCAGCATGCCGCAGCAAAGCAGCTCTGCTCGGCGGGCATTATCTGATGAAGAGATCCTGCACGAGATCTTCAACCCTGTCTCCACGCCGTTTGAAGGGATAACACCAATAATTGAAGAACCCTGTCCAGCGGGACCTTCGGCGGCGGAGCAGGAGGTAGAGGAAGAGTTCACCTTGGGGGAGCCAGAGAGCCCCATGCGACCCTCCACCATGTAAGTATTTTGTCAATCAATACACAATGTAACAGCGCATAATACCGCGATAACTAACAAACTTCATTTTCCCAGAGTTGAAGATACTCCAGCAATAACCAGGGTAGAATCCTTGGTTGACCATGCAGCTGTAGAGCCAGAGGCCGCAGTGCCCGAAGAACCCAGGGTTGTTCCAGAAACAACCCTGCCGGAAGTTCAAACAGCTCTGCCATCAGACCCGCCGGTACCAGAAGAAGCCCAAAGCGAAGAAATAGTTGCAGAGGTGCTGGCGGGCATCGAACAACTGGTCACGGAAACGGTGATTGAAGAATCCGAACTGGAACGCCGTGACCAGTCCACTGCGCAGCCCCGAGCATCACAGAAACAACCCAGGCTGGGGCGGAAGCAGAGTGCTCAAGGGGGAAACAAGCAGAAGCAACAACCCCAGAGCAAGAAATTGAAGAGATCCCCAGAGTACCCCAGAGTACCGGAGCTGAAGAAGAGGGTGGGAGCTTCCGCATCGAGAGCTTCGACCCAATGCTCAATCCGAACCCGCAGACCTTCGAATACATATTGGACGCGGAGGAGGATGAGCACCACATCGACAGGGGACTTTACCATGCCGAGAGAGCAATAGCCTACTTCAAGGTTAGTAAAACAACCCTGGTCTTGTAGTATTGAAGAAGCATTTCTTATAACAACTCTGTTGTAGGCTGTTGGCGAGGCATCAAGGAAGAAGACCGAGTACCTCCACAACATTTCCTTGATGCACGCCAAGGCGGACCGTCTCCAGAAGGAGCTGGAGCGTGAGCGCGAAGATCGGAAGCTCCAGGAGGCGGAAGACGCCGACATGATCCGCACCTTGCACCTGCGGACCAAGGAATTGGCCGCAGAGAAGGAGGACATGAAGAAGAAGCTTGCGACGGCAAAAGCAGAGCTCAAAGGTACTCTGTCGTCACCAAAGTCTTGTAATGAAATTTCCACTGGCATTGTTGAATAACGACTCTGTCATTGTCTTGTATTCGCAGGGGCGCAACAGCAGCTAGCAACAGCCCAGAGCAAGATGACGGATTGGTCTAACTTGGCCAACCGTCATGGAGAAGCGTTGAAGACCCTCTCTGTTGAGCATGAAAGCCTCCAAGAAGATCTCAGAGTGGCGGTCAAGCAACGCAAGGATGCCGACTAACAATTAATTCAAGTCCTCGAGCAGCAAAAACAACTTGCCAAGAACCTGGAAGATGCTCGCGAGGAGAATAATCGGCTATCCATGGAACTCGTCCAGGCACAGAAGCATCTCGCAGACAAGAAGGTGCTGGACGAGAAGCTCGAACAGGCGGCCAGGAGGATGTCAGAGCTCGAAGAGTCATTGCGGGTGATGAAGAAGTCAGACGACGACCTGGGGGAAGCCCTGAACCGGATCTCGCTGCTAGAGAAGGCAGCGAATCCGGTGGTGAAAGCCTTGGTCCCAGAAGACCCTGCAGTACCGCAAACATTCCTGGAGCGCCTGAAGGCCATGCCAAGACAACTCAAGGCGTACATCAAAAGATCCTCCAAGGCTTGTCTTGTGCATGTCCTTGCTGTAGTGAAGTCCACGTACCCGGAGGTAGACATAGGCAAGCTAGTAGAAGGCGCAGAGCCGAACTGTACCGAGTCTGCCTTCAGGGCCCTGAAGCAAGAGGCCGAGCCAGTTGCGGAAGCAATTGCTCAGAGCCTTAGGCTGTAGATATAAACAAATGTTATTGTAATATAAGTATCGTGCAATGTAATATATTTATTGCCATGTTATGAAGAAAAACCAAGAATTTTTATGAATTCCTGGGTTGTCTCTGGGGTGCCAACCAGGACTTAGTCAAAATGTACATTGCGTAGATTTTAACTTATGAAAAACAACCCTGTTAAGGACCCGAAGGAACCCAGGGAGATTTCTTATAGCATAAGCTATCTAATAAGATGTACCCTGAGAGGATACTTGGGAACTAACTGTATATGGTTTGCCGAAGCAAGAACCCAGTAAGACCCACGGAGCGGCAGCGTGGAGCTGGAAAATAGCACAGAGTAGTGCAATAGGAGGAACAGATCCATTTGTGGCCTCAAAAGAACCCGGATAGACCTCAGTTATAGGCTCCAAATGTACGTAAAAGAAACTTTCCAAGTCTTAAAAAGAACACGGAAGTTTTAGATAATGTCACGAAGACAAATAAACAACCCAGTATAGGGAGCTTTATTGAGATATATCTCGTTGCCGAAACAACGGTACAAGAGAACATGTAATGCCGAAGCAATTAGTTCATATATTGCCGAAGCAATGTTTATAGAAGAACCCTGGATGCCGAAGCAATTGGGTCTTGTTGTGCCGAAGCACTGCTGTAGTGAACGAGCTACGCGTAGAATTTGTGTAGGTGTTCTATATTCCAAGGATTTGGTAACTCCACACCATCTTCTGTTTGAAGTCTGTAGGTGCCTGGTTTGAGTACCTTGGAAACAATGAATGGACCATCCCAAGGTGAAGTAAGCTTGGAGTGACCGGCTGTATTCTGGATTCGGCGGAGCACCAAGTCTCCAATTTGGAATGATCTTGTCTTCACGTTTTTGTCATGGAATCTGCGGATTCCCTGAAGGTATGCAGCATTATGTAACAAGGCTGCTAGTCGCGCTTCTTCAGCTGTATCGACTTCCAGCATTCGTTGTTCGTCCGCCATGGCTTCTTGGAACTCCTCAACGCGAGGAGCACCGTGCATGACGTCAACAGGTAGAACGGCCTCTGATCCATACACCAGGAAGAAGGGAGATTGCCCTGTAGCTTTACTGGGTTGAGATCGTAGGCCCCAGACAACTGGAAATAATTCTTTCATCCACCGGCCTTCTGCTTTCTTCAGGGTTCTTTCCATGCGAGCTTTAAGTCCATCAAGGAGCATGCCATTGGCCCTTTCAGCTTGCCCATTGGCACGAGGATGAGCAACCGAAGCATAGGATACCTTGATGCTGCGATCTTCACAGTAGTCCCAGAACTTGTTGCCTGTAAAGGTGGTGCCCAAATCCGTGATGATTTGGTGAGGTATCCCAAAGCGAAGAATCAATTCTTGGAGAAATTGGACTGCTTTCTCAGAGGTTGGTTTGACAACCGGAAAGACTTCTATCCACTTGGTAAATTTGTCAATTGCTACGAAGCAATATTCGAATCCACCAGGCGCCCTGGGTAGTTTCCCAATCATATCAAGCCCCCAGCATGCGAATGGCCATGACGGAGGTATCAATTTGATCTTGTGGGCAGGCTGATGTGAGTGATGAGCGAAATATTGACAACCCTTGCAGTGACGAACGATTTCCTCAGCGTCGTGTAGAGCTGTAGGCCAGTAGAACCCGGCACGGAAGGCTTTGCCTACGATGGTGCGGGAAGCTGCATGATTGCCACATTCTCCTGCGTGAATTTCCTCCAGGATGTTGACTCCTTCTTGCTGTGAGACGCATTTCATCAATGCGCCAGAGCGTGCGCCACGTCGGTACAGTGTATCGCCGATTATAACATAGGACTTGCTACGGCGAACAATTTGCTGAGCTTCTGCCTTCTCGGCAGGAAGTTTGTCGTGCAAGATGAAGTCTATAATCGGAGCACTCCAAGTGGCGTCGATGAGCATAACCTCGGGAGCTGATATTGCAGCATCAGAAGTTACCGCTGCAGAAATTGATGGCTTGGAGAGTTCATTGACGAACACCCCGCTAGGCACCTCTGCTCTGGAAGAACCCAGCTTTGATAGGACGTCTGCAGCGACGTTGTAATCTCGCTCGACATGATGAAATTCAATGCCGAGGAAGTGTTTTTCTAGTTTCCGAACTTCTTCACAGTACGCGTCCATGTCTTCATGGTTTCGATTCCAGTCCTTATTGACTTGTTTGATGACCAACATGGAGTCCCCATATACCAGCAGACGCTTGATACTAAGGGTGATGGCCATCTTCATGCCGTGAAGGAGTGCTTCGTATTCTGCAGCGTTGTTTGTGACAGCGAACTAAATCTGCAGAACATACTTGAGTTGATCCCCTCGAGGTGAGATCAACAGAACTCCAGCGCCTCCGCCTTCCAGCTTGAGTGACCCGTCGAAATACATGATCCAATGCTCAGGCTTGGTAGTGGCGACTGGGAGATTGTGCTCGGTCCATTCCGATATGAAATCAGTAAGGACCTGAGACTTCATGGCCGTGCGAGAACGGAACTCGAAGCTGTATGTTCCGAGCTCAACAGCCCACTTGGCGATACGCCCTGTAGCGTCTTGATTATGGAGAATCTCGCCAATAGGATAACCAGTAACCACGATGATCTTGTAGGTGTCGAAGTAATGCCGCAATTTTCTGGATGTCATCAGGACAGCATATAGAATTTTTTGAACTTGAGGGTACCTGGATTTGGAGTCCGAGAGGACTTCGCTTACAAAGTACACAGGCCGTTGAATCTTCTGGAGGTGGCCTTCCTCGTCGCGTTCAACAACAATGGCGGCGCTGACGACATTAGTGGTTGCTGAAATGTAGAGCAAGAGATCTTCGCCCGGGAGCGGTGCAGTGAGCATAGGAGGCGTAGTCAGGAATAGCTTGAGCTTGTCGAAAGCGACATGAGCTTCCTGAGTCCACTGAAATCTATCTTGCTTCTTGAGTAATTTGAAGAACTCGGTCCCGCGTTCTCCTAGCTTGGAGATAAAGCGGTTGAGTGCAGCCATGCAGCCCGTAAGCTTCATGACATCCTTGACGGTGGTCGGCGGCTCTATGTTCATGATAGTTGCTATCTTCTCTGGATTTGCCTCAATGCCGCGTTCACTTATAATGAACCCAAGGAGCTTTCCAGATGGGATGCCGAAAACACACTTGGCGGGATTGAGCTTCCATCGCCATTTGCGTAGGTTATCAAACGTCTCGGTGAGGTCAGCGATGAGATCCTCGGGATTTCTTGTCTTGACTACCACATCATCAACGTAGGCTTCAACATTTCGATGAAGTTGGTCTTGAAGACAACCCTGTATCGCCCGCTGATATGTGGCACCTGCATTTTTCAAGCCAAAAGGCATGGTTGTGTAACAATATGCGCCATATGGCGTGATGAATGAAGTTTTAATCTGATCCTCTTCTTTCAGCGATATTTGGTGATATCCTGAGTAACAATCGAGGAAACAGAGTAGGGTGCACCCGGCGGTGCTGTCGATGACTTGATCGATGCGAGGAAGCCCGAAGGGATCTTCTTGCAGTGTTTGTTGAGATCAGTATAATCAACACACATTCTCCATTCATTCGAATTCTTTTTCCTTACAAGAACCGGATTGGCTAACCAATCCGGATAGAAGACTTCTTTAATGAAACCAGCTGCTAATAACTTAGCTAGTTCTTTCTTGATGGCTTCCCGACGCTCTGTGGCGAATCTTCGGAGGCGCTGCTTTTTGGGCTTTGCGCTCTCGTTGAGGTCTAGCTTGTGCTCGATCAACTCTCTGGGGACTCCAGGCATGTCGGAAGGCTTTGTAGCAAAGATGTCGGCCTGGGCTCGCAAGAAGTCGACGAGCGCGTTTTCCTATGCAGGAGTGAGGGTGGAGCCAATCACTGCTGTCTTCGATGGATCTCCTGTTTGGAGGTCAATCGTCTTTGTTGCGACCTTCTCCACAGGCTTAATAGCCCGTGTCTTCTTCTGCGTCGGGGCGTCATCGTCCTCTGCGACGACGGCTGCGGCCAAGGGTTGGAGCTCTTGGCGATCTATGGTGGACGCGGCTCTGACGGCGTACTCCACTGCCTCTTTGTCGCAGAGGTAGGAGCGCTTAATATCGCCGCGAAGGGAAAGAACACCGTGAGGCCCTGGCATCTTCAGCACCAGGTAGGTGTAGTGGGGGATGGCCATGAACTTGGCCAATGCTGGTCGCCCGAGGATGGCGTGGTAGGACGTTTCGAAGTCTGCAACTTCGAACTTGATGAACTCTGTATGGTAGTTGGATGCCGTACCGTACGTGACGGGCAAGGTGATTTGCCCGAGGGGGATGGCGGCCTTCCCAGGCACGATGCCGTAGAAAGGAGTGTCCGCCGGCTGCAGCGTACTCGTGTCGAGGCCCATGGACTTTAGCGTCTTGGCGAAGATGAGGTTGAGCCCACTGCCTCCGTCGATCAGGACCTTGGTGAGCCTGCTGTTTGCTACCCACGGTCTCGAGGACAAGGGGATATCGTCCAGGAGAGGTGATCTCGGCCCATTGATCTTCTCGGGACCAGGTGATGGTGGTGTCCGACCACCGTAGAGGTGTAACCACCGCTGGTTCTGCTGCGTAGGCCTCGTGCCTCGCATTCTTGCGATTGCGCGAGGTGTCGCTGACTGCCATGCCCCCGAAGATGACGTTGACAGTGTTGTTGATGTCTGGGAAACCGCTGTCTCCCTTGTCGTGCTCGTCGTCTCCGTCGCCGGCCGACTTCTGCTCTTGTTGGGGGTGCTGAACGTCTCCCGGAGGAGCACGCACTCGCCCATGGTGTGCTTGCTGTCGGGGTGGTAGGGGCAACGCTTCTTGAGAAGTTTGTTGAATTCTTCTCTTCGTTGCTGCGCGGATTTGGCGGAGCGGACGGTCTGGACGGTCGCGACCATGTTGTGTGGTCGCTTCCGTGGGTTGTTGCCGTTGCGCTGAAAGGAGTCGCGCGGCTGATCCCTGTTGTCTTCCTGGTTCTTGCGACCAGGGTTGTTGGATCTCTTGCCGTAGCGCTCCCGTTCTTGATCGTCAGTGTCCATCCAATTGGACACCAGTGCGCGGAATTCCTCGAGGTCATGAGGACGGTTGTGACCGAAGTCACGGAAGAGGGTGCGATCGGTCATCCCCTCTTGAAAGTAGTCAATGACTTCTGAGTCGGGGATGGGAACGCAGGATGCCTTGATGGCGAAGAATCGCCTGTTGTAGTCGCGCAGGGACTCGTCTGGCTTCTGTTTGCACGCGCGGAGTTCATACTTGCTGCCAGGGCGCTCAAAAGAACCCTGGTAGTTGGAGACGAAAGCCTTCTTCAGCGCGTGCCACCGGTCGATGGAGTCTGGATGGAGGGACTCGAGCCAGGTGAGAGGACCCTGCTCCATCGCAACTGGAAAGTAGAGCATCTTAGAGATGTCGTCGTCCCCTGATGCTTCAATTGCAGAAGAGTATCTGCGCAGCCAGATGTTTGGATCTTGCTTCCCGTCGAAGTTGGCGATGCCTGGCGGCTTGAACTTTCGCGGGAAGGAGCTGACGCGGATAGCGCGTGTGTAGCATGGCAAAGCATCGGGGTTGGGGACGTCGTATCTTCCTGCAGAATCCGCAACGTGAGAGGTAGCTCTCCCCCCTCGGATCCGGATGATGTCGTTGCGGGCATCGTTCGGCGTGACGTGAGAGCGAGCTGGGCGGGGTTCTTCGCGACGTTGGGACCTGGGAGGTTCCTCGCGAGGGCGGCGGGGTTCTTCACGAGGCCTGTTCTTGTCCTTTGTTTGTCCTGCGGAGCTGCCGTAGTGGCTGCTCTGACGCTTCGCTGACAGTGCTTGGTGGCGCGAAGAACTCTTGCTTTTGGAGGCGGAGCGGCCTCCGTCCAGGCGATCAACCATAACCGCTGCGGCTTCTAAGCGGGCTTTGGCGAGGTTGATCTCAGGGGTTGTTTGGAACCCTTCGAAGACGCTGACCCCGAACAAGATGTTGGCCACAGGGGAGTTGAAGATGTCTTGTTGTCGAACTCAGAGTTGAGATTTTTCTTCTAGACGAAGCGACGTCGGAGGGCGCGGTTGCGGTTGCGCTCGATGCGGAGTTCCCGGTCCGCGTCGGTTTCTCCTTCCTCTGTTGGAGCGTCGTCGGAAACAACTTCTTCGTCGTTGTGCTCATTGAGGAGCACGCAGGATTGGCGACCGGGGTTGCTAGCCCGGTTCTTCTGTTACGCGTGGCAACAGGGAGTTCTCTGCCTTCTTGGAAAGGAAGCAGAGGTAGAATGTCCCGTACCGTGGAAGGTACGTTTGCTTCAAAAAGAGCTACCTCGGGATCCATGTCAGGCCAATGAACGATAACCCCCGAGGGAGTTGTGGTCATGACAAGATCCGAGGTTGCACCGCAGGGTTGGAGAACCTTCTTCTTTAGGTGCTTCTGGTGGACCGCGGCTGAGTTTGTTAACCCGAAGGGAAACTGAGATGCATGCGGCCCACGTGGTGAAGTCTTCGTCCCGCGGGGGTGGAGCCAGGGTTGCTGGGTACCCGTGGGGTTGCTGTCACGGTCCTGATCGTTGAACCCTGGCGGGACTCGGAAGTGATCCGAAGTCCGCCGGGGAGTCGTGGACACGTGGCTTGATCCTGCCCCATGATAGGGGTTGAGTTGACGTGGTCTACCCGGGATTGAATCTGCTTCGGGCGCCATGTACTCCTCCGAGTAGGATACGATCCAGAGATCGTGTCGGAATTTGGGATTTTCCGAGATCCTCGCGGAGTGGTTTGCACGCGTGACGAAGCTGGTGCAGCCGCCTCGTCGCGCAATTGTGTTGGAGTTCGCCTTCCTGGTTTGCGATGCAAAGCCAAGAGCCGAAACGAAGGAGGCGCCTGCCTCGAACTTGGTAACGATGGAGGCGCTGAAGGAGGCCATCGACTCTTTACTGAAGACTCGACGAGTATATCCCACGGACGGCGCCAAAGTGTCGGCGAATTATGCTGACAACGTTCTCCGAGGGGGTGCCCGAGAGAAGGGTTAGGGAGAAGTCGTCGAGAATCTAGAGCCGAAGGTGACAAGAGACGGTTTTAGACAGGTTCGGGTCGCCGGAGCGTAATACCCTACGTCCTGTATGATGTATCTTGTATTGATGAGATTGTTTTGAGGGGGTCCCTGCCTCCCCTTATATAGTCCGGAGGGCAGGGTTACATGGAAACCGTATAGGACTAGAGACTTTTACAAGTTTATCTCTAATTCCTATACAGTATATCCAAACCGACTAGGACTAATCCTTGTCTTGTGCGTCAAGTCTTGTTCATGGGCCGGCCCATAGGATGGGCCGCCAGGGTTGTTTAGTCCGTCAGGACTCTACACCCACAGCGTTAGATGCAGATCGCCCCGGTTTTGCTAATGGTTCGGAGGAAGCAGGAGCTGAGGGTGCTAGGACGCAACCGACGGAGGATAGTGGGATAGGAGGAATGTAATCATGGGTGGCTGGCACGTGGTGTTGGCGCTCCTTACACTACTAGATATTTGACTTTACTAGATGTTCTGCTTTCGTCGCTGAAAGTGCAAAAAATATCGTCCTAGGTGTTTTTTGATGAGTTAGCAACAAAATAGTGTTCGTCGCCTAACGAGTGACAAGAAAAGTCCACAACGACGAAATCCCAGAAAACGTCGCTAAAGAGCTCCCTTTAACGACGACTGAGTAATCGCCGCAGAATCATTTTGATCTATGACAAACCGAAAATTTCGTTAATGAACCTCCAGGTCCACGTGTTCGGTCCATGCACTACTACACAAATCATTTTCTGATGCGGTTTTTTTCTATTTTCTGAGGCGGTTTTTGCAACCGTCTTTGAGCTAGGGTCAGTGTTAATCGAGTATTAACTGAGACGGTTTTTCAAACTACCTCTGCAAATCGTTTAACTGAGGCGGTTGCATTACAATAACCGTCTCAGTTAATTATTTCAGTCGAAAACACAAAAATGAGAAAAAAAATAGAAAAAAATATTTTTTTAATTCCCGGGGAGGTCCCACCAGACAGCGACTGGCCACTAGTGTAACACGCTTTACCACTACACTACAATCTCTCTTGTGTCCATACTCTATTTTGATTCCTACCCTATTATACGAAACCGAGTGTAAATTGCATTTTGACAGCCTAAATTTAGTCAAATGAAAAAGTTGTCAACTACTGAGCTTTATAACTTTTCGAGATCTACAACTTTTATATTGGTTATTTTTTTCATCTGAGATCTTTTGCGAAATTTGAATTTTAAATTTGAGAAAATTCAAACGTAGTTTTCGTGGACAAGATGATTTCAAATGAAAAAGTTGCCAACTACAAAGTGTCTTAACGTTTTGAAATCTACAACTTTTATATTAGTCATTTCTCCATCCGAGATCGTTTGAAAAAACACAAATTTGAAATTTGAGAATGGATTAACTGAGGCGGTTACATTCATTTTATTTGGCGGTTACATTTGACCGCCTCCTAAAATCAATTAACAAAGGCGGTTATTGTAACACAACTGTCTCTGAAAATGGACGATTAACAGAGGCGGTTGTGTTACAATAACCGCCTCAGTTAATCGATTTTAGGAGGTGGTCAAAATGTAACCGCCTCATAAAATGAATGTAACCACCTCTGTTAATCACTCCCATTAACAGAGGCGGTTATTTTTTGTAACCGTCTCAGAAAATATTTTTGCAGTGTCTTGTAAAATGTTTTGTGTACTAGTGATGCTGGCTTTAACGTGGCTCCGTTCACGTGTCGTTACACGTTACTGTCGCCAACGTTCCCCTAGAGCCGTCCCATTAGTGCACGTGTCACCTTCGGACTGGTCCACGTGTCCATTCAGGCCTGGACACATTTCTTGTTCTCATTGGTCCACGTGCCAACAAAGGTATCGACACGTGTCTATTTTTTACTAGTTCACGTGTCATCCCACCATTCGCCTAAATCCTATTTTGCTATTGGTCCACATTGCTCCTGGCCCCTAGACACATGTCAACTTTCAATTGGTCCACGTGTCAGTCCTGAATTGGTCCATTTGTCACTCAGCGCATGGACACGTGCGTGTTATCGATTAGTCCACATGTTATACTCTCATTTGGTTCACAATCTTTTTTGCCATTGGTCCACGTGGCAGCTAAAGCCTGGACACGTGTCTGTATCATATCTGTCCACGTTTCATCATGGACCATTCAACAGAATTCAATAGATTTTAAATCAGAAGCTAATAGCAATTTATATTACAGGAGATTTCAAATATTACTTCACAACACCAGTAGAGTTCACCACCAATTAATAGCTCAATCCACAAGGGATAAGGGGCTGAGATGAGATAGTTCCACACACAAACACAAAGTATCAGGGCTGAGAAGATAATAGTTCCTCACAAGGATCAGGCCTCGGAAGAGTGCCACAAACGCTGGGGTTATTGGACAGCCGTTGGATGACCTCTTCCTGATCATGCTTTAGCTTCAGGAATGCAGCCAATGTTGTCGCATTCTCCTTCTTAATCACTTCCATTTGTTCCTGGAGGGCAGCTGGACCTTCTGCTTAAGCAGCAAGTTGAGAACGGAGCACATATTCAACACGTGAACGAGACTTGGAGGAGCAATCCGGTATACCAGCATTCTTCAAGAATGTGCCATTGGAGCTGCCTTGTGAGAGGACCTTGGAAACAACCTAAGCACTAGGCAATGGTGGTGTCCCTAGAACTTCTGCCCGCAGAGCTTCCATTGACTCCTAAAACTACCAAAGGACTGAATTTGGGGATTAGGGTAAAAATCCAGGCAGGTGATAAACCATTCAGATACAAAATCATGTGGGAAAGGGAAGAAGGTTTGAGAATCACTACTGAGAAGCCCTGGCCAAAAAGGAATCCGGTTAGTGACCTGGGACATCTGATGAAATCTGTGACAAAGGACCTGCAGAAATGGAGTTGGGAGAATTTTGGACCTACAAAGGACACTTGCGATTCTTCAATTTGTAAGGAAAGCCAGGAACGCAACAGTTATGTAGGGCCATCATCAGCTTGTGGCTGGTACGTGCCACCGAAAGGTATGGTTTCAGTTTAGGTTTTAATTATCTTGGCACACTGCTGCATAAATCCCCTACGGTCTCGGTTGGTAAAGCCTATTCGTACTGAAAAGCCAACCGAGACGGCTAGGGTCCCCTTTTGTCCCATAATAAATCACAACCGGGACTAGTGGAACCTTTAGTCCCGCGGATTGTTACACCCAACCAGGACCAAAAGGTTTGCACCGTAAAAAAAAATCAATTACCACCCAGGACTAAAAGTAACTTTTTTAGTCTCAGTTGGTGCCGGGCTAAAGGGTCCTCCACGGAATTCAAAATTGGGGAGAGCACCAACCGGGACTAAAATTGACCCTTAGTCCGGGGTTGGTACCCGCAACTAACGGGTCTTTATTCCCCAAACAAAATACAACGGGGACTAAAATGGTAGGATCGAAGGTATTCTCTCTCTAGTAGTGGCATATGCCTAATCATGTATGTGTTTTTTATATGATCCTAACTTAACATATCATGGATAATAATGCGTATTAGTTTGGAGTGACGCCCTTAATTTTCAATAGAATTTGCCATACTTTAACAAGGAATTCTTCTCTAACATATAAGAACGTGCATGATATCTGTACCTTGTACTTTCCTCACGAGCTCTTCTTCACTAAAATATGTTTTCTCAAGGGTTTTTGCTGATTTTAGTCTCCCAAAGAGAGACAAGTTTGTCCAGAGAACAAAGATTCTCCGGAGGCCGCAAATATAATATCTTGTTAAGCGTGCGTGGGTCTTCCACAGCTTTCATAGCGACTGCAGCCATATCCTTCTCGTTTACAAAGAAAACTGGGGATTTGGACAGCAATAGTGTGAGATTAGATAAAAGAACTAAGTCTTATCATGCTAGTGGTCCCTAAAATTTAAAATAAAGAGAAATTATTTCACATTCATGTGGTGACAACCATGCATTTATAGGTCCGACATGGAAGGTTTACCTTGTGGTTTTCCATCACCGAATATGGTTACGCTGTTGTTCGGAGGACCGTTTGCTTCAGGGTTCCCCGCCCTTGGAAGCAAGAAGCCTTGCAACCAGTTGCTAGAGATGATGGTGTGAGGGATCCCTGCTGCTCTGACAGCTTCACGGACTCGAATTTGGCCCCTAAAATGCTCTTTGCAGGCTCCAGCATGTGCTCCGCGAGCTCCACATCACATCCATATTCGGATGGCACGAACCGCTGCATTTTTGTAATCCAAAATTACTGCATTTTGGCTGCTTTTATTTTGTCCCTATATGTTGATGGAATCATTACTGCTGCGGCTGCCCCATTTAGTATCGAAAATGCAGTGCCGGTTGCATAAGCTTATAGACTGGTACTAGAGCCTGTTTTTCCTCGGAGAAACCTTCTTGTGATGTTTTCCATTGTGACAATTTAAATAACTACAAGTAATAGCAGTGTTGTGGCACCTCCAATAATATATTGTCAATTACTCGATAACTCAACTGCCACATTATCATTTTGATGCATTGTACTTTGACAACTGCGGTTTAATGGCTGTTATTAAGTTCGTACATAACTTATACCTTGACAGCAGTCCATGGTTCGCCCACCGATTGACAGCAGTACACGAGTTACAACGTATGTAGTGCGTAGGGTAGGAACATATATACCTTGACACACGCCAGCTTCCTGTATGGCGACCAAAATCTTGAGCTGGCTCTCCACCTCTTCCGGCGAGGAGTGGCCCAGAGCGGAGATCACCACTTCTGCTTGCTTGATCGCCGCCACCAATCCCTTCTGATCGTTCATGTCCCCCTACACAAGCAGTGCAGCAGTTCAAACGCTGGGAGTTCAATATCGTCTAGGTGATAGCTGGAAGCCTGTTCGACTGCTTGGAGTGATATCTGTAGGTACATAGACAAGTCTGACTCCACAGCTTTTGAAAGCCTCCATGATTTTTGCTTTTCCAGCGTCGGAGGCAGTGCCGGGTCGGGACGAGCACGGCCGTTGGATGGCCGGCGTCGATGCTCGCCATCACGAGGAGCTGCCCGACCATTCCCGTCCCCCCGATCACCAGTATGCTACTCAACATCTTTCCTGAATTGGCGTTAGCCATATATGGCTGAAGAAAATGTTAGGCTGAAGCTGTACGGTGTATCTAGTCATGCAAGATGTATAAGCTATATATACACGGCCTTTGATAGCCCACTGTGTCGTACACATCTGATCCCCTCTCCCGATACGATCATATCCCTTCTGGCCAACAAGTTGTCAGACGCATTCGGCGGTAATTGGGCATATGGGCTATTTCTGTTCCAACGTGACATCTTTTTCTATGATTGTTGAGAGGCTCGTGCTGCCATTTAAGTTTCGTGTAGTGGATTCTCGGTGAGAACAGTAAGTTACCTTTCTTTTAGGATTTGAGGAACATGCAATGCATGCGTTGTCTTGTTTCTAATGTATGGAGCAGGCAACCATATTTGAATGCAGGACACACGTCCTTCACTACCTCGGCAACCAATGCCCTAATACTTCTAGTCCGGACAAACCAGATCACGTCCTTTTCCTACGCCTCCTCGACAAGAACTACCACTAAGGCTCAGGTAAAAAACCCAATAAGGCTCAGGCAATGATGGCCCATTTAACTACTATGTTCAACATTTTGATTGTGCTAGTTCAATAATTTGGACTAGAAAATCTCGTGGTGTTGCCACATGTGGCAAGTGGATGTGCCCGTGGTCATATAAATATTTTCTTATATAAATTGCCAAAGCATGTCGAATTAAAAAAATTCGCTTTGTGGAAAGGTTTTGGATTTCAGAAAGTCGAGTATCTTTTCTTTTGAAGTATATCTTCAGTTGAAACATGAAAATTTATGCAAGGGAATTAGAAAGAGCTCTGAATTTGAAAATTTTCTATGTATTTTGGAATTTGGAGCAATTTTTATGTTGAAAAGTTTTAAATATGAAGGTGTTTCATGGTTCAGATGTTAGGTTTAACGGAGAATTCTAAAGAGAATTGGATTTTAAGCCTTCTATATAGCAATTTAAGGATTATAAAATTCTGATATACATTAATATTCAATATTTTCATTTGAAGATTTCTCGATGCCTGAATTGTAGCGGCACGGACTGCATATAAACATTTGCGAACAAACTACGAAAACGCTTTGAATTTGAAATTTTTTTCTGTAGCTGATGAGGACATAACTACTATTGATACACAGGTGGTGCCTCCGCTGAAAATTCAACCCATTCAAGGTCCAATCACAAGCGCTCGCGCGGCAATTGAATTTAGAGGTGAGCTCACTCCTAAGTGTTTCTAGTAACCGCATTGAGAGTGGTTTGATACCTAATGATTATCTTCTGATTAGGAACCAAGGAGAGGACCAGAGTATACATGGAGAGGCATGAGACGTGAAGCAAGCCCAAGCCACGTAGAGGTTCAATACCACTTAGTTTCGAGTCCAATGCAGAGTGGAGCAGCCTGAAGTAAATTGGACGCCCACATATGGTTGGAAAGCTAATTTCATAGAGCTTCCAATGGCATTGGCCTCAAGCTCAAAATCGTACTGAGTCCTCGGGAATCGTCCGAGGAGTT
>JACEFO010001879.1:0-20413 GCA_015342445.1 Digitaria exilis
CAATTTAATATTTACGAGAGTGTCATAAGGAGGCGCGCAAGTACACAACGTGGATGGGCATGGCAACTACCCAACATCGTGGCTAAATGTATAAAAAACAAAACAAAACAACAAACAAATTATCCTACACGGGCCTTCTCGGTTACATTTATTCCCTAGTAGTAAAAACAGTGTAAAATCCTACGCGCTCGTCCAACACTGAAAACAGAACATTTGCATGCAATGCTTGGGTATAGCAACTTAGAACATAATTCAAATCTGGATAAAAAAACAGAAAATCGGAAGGTAGAAGAAACGAAGTCGGCATAACGACGATGGGCTGCCGGTGCCAAATCCACTCCCCAACAGCCTAATCTCGTCCCCACTTCGCCGCCGCCCGCCGCGCGGCAACAACCCCTAGTGTCCAACCTCTCCCCGACGAGCTCCAGCTCGTCGCCGAGGTCGCTCCCCATACAACCACATCCGCGTCGCCGAGTCTCCCCGCGCTTGGCGGGCCACCCGCTGGCCGGCGCCCGCATCCTCCTCCTCGACGGCCCCGGCAACATCCACTCCCTCTCTTTCCCTCGCCGCGCCCACCACCACTGCCCGCTCACCGCTACCTACTTCGACGCCTTCGCCACGCTGCCACCCGCTCCTGCCCGCGGCCCTCCCCTCGCCGTCCTCGGCTTCGGGCGCCGCTCCACGGCCCGCGCCTGCTCCACTTCTACCCGGACCTCGCCGTGCATGGCTGGGAGCTCGACCCCGCCGTCCTCGCCGTCGCACCGCGACTTCTTCGGCCTCGCCGAGCTCGAGAAGGACCACGCGGCGCGCCTGTTCGTACACGTGGGTGACGCGCTCCAGGCCGAGGCGCCGCACGGTGGTTTTGGCGGCGCCTTGGTGGACCTGTTTGCCAACGGGAGCGTGCTACCAGAGCTTCAGGAAGCGGACACGTGGCGACGGCTTGCCGGAATGGTGGCGCCGGAAGGTAGGATGATGGTGAACTGCGGCGGTGGGTGCGTTGAGTCAGAGGAGGAGGGAGGGACGGCGAGGCGGTTAAGGACGCCACCTTGCGGGCGATGGCCACGGCGTTCGGCGAAGGGATGGTTGTGTCAGTGTTGGACGTGGATGAGAGCTGGGTGGCGATGACGGGGCCACCGGTGACGGCGCCTGCGGAGGCGGCGGCGTGGAAGGCGCGGCTACCTCCAAACTGCGGCATTTCGTTGATGTGTGGATGCCGTACAATAACAAAATTGGCGAATAAATAGCTGAGCTTCAGTGGTTGGTTTCACTATTTCAGTAAGTGAGCACACATCTGAATTATACTTTGTTTCAGTCGGTTTTATTGAAGCAAGTACCAGACCTTGTGGTTGGTTTAAGGATGCTTACTTGTCTTGTTTGTGGATTATAGTTTGAATTTACCAGCAACAAAAAAGATCGGACCTATAGCAACAAATTTAAACCATTCTAGAAAATGAAACCATGTTGATACTGCTCAGTAGGCTTTAGAATACATTTCAGTGAATTATGTGTTCTGAGCTGATCTGTTTGCTAAGTCAAAAGGCAGATTAGCAACAAAGGGTAAACAGTTTTTTGGAAGGGTAAACAGCTCATTGTCAAAGCAGGGATTGATATCCTCAGAGCCTCAGAGGTGTGATGTAGAATCTGATTCCCAATAAGTTTATTTCTTTAAACAGTGCAAGTTACTATTTTGACTTATCCCATTTTCTTTAAACGTTTTCTTTAACTATTAACAAGGAACAGAACATCTTATAATTGTGTTTTATTCACAAAGTGGAAAGGTTAAACTTACATGCTTATAGGCAGTTAGTTACAAGTTCAACATAGGTCATACTCAATTGGTACTATTATGTGGGCTTTTGGACGATTTTCCAGGGATTATTTTTTTTAAATGGTGTTTTCAAAGCAAAAATCCTTCAATTGGTACCATTTAGCTCTAAAAAGATGAAACGTGCCATTCAGCTTTAACATTTTAAAAATGAATCATCTCTCTTTGGTGTCTGGAGCTGAACTCCAACAAAAGTTGAAGTGCATTGATTGTATAAGAAACTCACCTTTGCGCAGTATTAAGAAACTGTGGTATTGAGAGACTCCAGTTTTAGTACCCATAGACATGCAAAACCATGGTTTAGAAAAAAGAGGTATAGAGTAGAGTTTTTAAAAACTCCAAAAATATTACAGTTTAGCAATACTGTGGTTTTCAAACTGTGAAACAAATTCTATCCAAACACTTCATGACTCTCTTAAAACTAAAGTATTTTTACGATACCATTTTTTTTTCCCTAAATCTCCAAAAATGCATTGCATCCAAACAGGGCCTAAATCTATTTCTATTGCTGTTCTAAAAAATATTCAGAATTTCAGATCTGGATGTCACTGGGCTAAACCATAAACCGCGACATTTATTGTTGTTTGGTTATCCAATTTTTTTTTTTCTTATTCTGATTTTGGAAGAACTCTGTTCTAGGATGTTGCCTACCAATAAAGGATATTTTTGGTGCATTTCTGTCTTGTACAATTGGTTGAAGAAAAAAGGTTTGTCGTACTTTCTCTGTTCTGGGATTTCGTGAGAGTTGACCCCATAACTCTCAGGAAAATAATTAGTTGAATCCAGTTTTATTTTTATATGTTTAATTCACTGCTTGTTTTACTCTGTAAAACATCTCATTTACAGTAAGTAAATGGGGTCTACCACATTTATAGACTTTCAGGGCTTATACAACAGGTGTCAATGGGCTGCATTTTCAGTTTGTTTTCTACTTAGTTACAGCTGTAATGAACTTTGCAAAACGTCTCTTCATCATCCTTAGCTTAGTAAGGAAAAGATTTTTTTTTTCTTTCAGGAAACAGGAGGATAGTGCCCCTACTGGATATATGTATATATAAATAAGAAAACTTATATTACAACAAGATTACAACTCTTTGAACTTATCCAGCCATTCAGACATAAGTGTTACATGCTTTTTCTTTGTACAATGGATAACCATTGCAAATTCATACTTGAAGACTTCTTTCCAACTCTGAATAGTCGGCGCTCTTGCTTTGAAGATGACATTATTTTAGATCATGGAAATGCTCCAGCTCATCAAGACAATGATCTCCATAAAGAAAGGCACCTATAATGTTGTCTTGAACAATTCTAGCAACTGAAAGGGGAGTGAGCTATCAACCTGCAAGAGCTGTCAGCAGTAAAGAAAATATTAACTGCAAGTATTCAACGCAAAGTATCATATCGGTTCAAACTAAAAATTACGCAACAAAGGTTGCAGGCTTGCAGCTGCCCTCAAATGTATTCAGCCATAGAAGATTGACTTTGCATATTCCCTGTGCTTTTTATTGTTTATTTTCATTTGTTCTTTTGCAAACAAAGACTCCGCATGGCACCTCCACCCCTGTTCCTCACCAGTTTCAGTGCAGTGTCACAGAAGTTTCTGAGTCCATGGATCAAGGAATGTGGATCAGGGAACATGGTACGCTGTTTAAGTGAGGTTTTAACACTGCAGGGACGAAATTGTTCCTGCGTTCCCAGGACTGGAATGACGTTCCCAACCCAAGACGTGGAACGTGGCACCATACCACATTCCAAGTGACATAGGTTCAGCGTAACACAAGTTAATGATGTTAATTACACAGTCAGCTGTATAATCAAATTGTCAAAGGGAAAAATTATTATTGTAGATATCCTGGTGTGTTGTTTCCTTGTGGTTGGAACCATACTGTGTTTATTGTGTAAAGAACACAATTTCAGGTTGCACAGATAGGAATTGATGCCTTCCATATCCAGATTATATTATCTTTATTGGACCCTGCAATGTCTTAGGGAAGCCAAATGGTACAATATTGAGCTCCTGTTGTCCTCGTGTGAATGCATACTTGATATGGAGATTCTTTATACTCGATATATAAAGTATTAGCTTGCTGGCAGGAATCAGAATATGGAGATTCTTTGTTCGTATACTTTTGTTGCTGATTTATTACTCCCTCCATTCCAAATTGAAGTTCATTTTGGTTTTCTAGGTTCATAGATTTTACTATGAATCTAGACATAGCTTATATATAGGTGCATGACAAAATATATGAATCTTTAAAAACCCAAAAATACCTCTAATCTGAAACAGATGTAGTATCTGCTTAGATATATCAAGTCAGGATTGAATCCAGGCAAATTCCTTTGGTTTTAGTGTGCCAGGAAAATGGATACATTTAGGCATTCTATTCTGTCATTTCAAAATGAAAATATTTTCACAGCAGCTATAATTTTCTTCTGTGAAACTGACATTCTTGCATGCAGTTGTAAGAGTTGACAAAAGCAGTCTAGGTAGCTCTTAGTCTTAACCTCGCCGCCTGTCTGTGCCGTGCGTTTGGCGCCGTTTCTATGTAATTACTAATTGCCGCCATTTTTTGAATTCCTACCGGTAAAAACGGCTGCAGCTAGCTACTTCCGGCCGGCTGCTGCAGCTGCAGCCAGCACTTCTGATCGGAGGAATGAGGATAAACAACCGGGGTCAAACCGCCCCGAGACAACGATTGTCCAGCAACACAGCACTCAATCAAAAGAAGAAAAAAGAAAACACCCGTCGGTCGCCTCACCAGCTACGGGCGTCGTGCGCGCCTCTCATCATTTTGGCCCCCCGCGACGAGCGCGCCACCACCCCTGCCCCCTCCCCGGACTCTATTTTTCGCCATGCCGGCACCTGCTCCATTTCTCTGCAGCACCGCTCCCCCTCTCCGCCTCAAGGCTCTCCTCTCGGAGGTACGTGCGCGTCTCCTCCTCCTCTTCCTCCATGATTTTCGCCTTGGTGTTCGGTTTGCTCCGATTTTTGCCACGCATCCTGCTACACTGCAGTGGAGTCTGAATGAGGAGAGGCGGCGGGATTTGCGATGAATCCGCGCCCATCTGCGGAAGCGGAACCGATCGAAAATTTCAGTGGTTCCGTGTTCAGTGTCCGGTGTAAAAGTGCCTAGTCCTATCTGCACGCCCTTCTTTCGTCATTCGCTATCCATCGTTCTTTGTGCTCCGTTCCTCCTTTTGGGATTGTTGCTAGCCAGATTCGTTCCGCCCAAAATGGGAATAGGTGCTAGGTTTATTATGAACTCATAACCATGGAATCGTAGGCGTCCTATCGTGTTTCCACTTTCCATTGAGATGTTGTATGTGTTAGTATGGTGTCTGAACTCTGAAGTCTGATCACTACTTATTGATTCTATTTTTGTCTGTTCTTGCAACACTAGAGTACCAGCCGAGAAACAATCGTCTGGTATTTCAGGCAACTTTCGTAATTTCTGTCATCTGAGTACACAAGCTTAATTTTTTGCTATATCATCAGACCACAAACTGCTATCTACCTTGGTATTCAGATACAAGCATGATTAGCAGCATAGTACCGTAATTGAATCATCATGGACCAATTTATTTTTTCACAAAACAATGGAGTACATGCCTTGAGAACGTGCTAACAAGTACTGCTTCATGCAGATAGTAAAATTATTCCCTAAAAATGGGCATATTTGATCCTATCTTTTTATGTTGTATCAAATTGTTTCGAGCTTATCATCACCTCATTGATGTATTAAGTGCATTTCCATTAAGTTTTACCTAGTCCCATACTCCCATCATAGCATTTGACCTGAGAAAGCAATAATATAATATTCTAAAGTTGTTCATTGACCTCTTCTTTCTTTTATCAGGTCCAATAGGACGACCCAGTAATGGCAGAAGTCCTGTCAGGACCTCATGAACACCGTCTGAGCTCTGGTGAGTAGAAATGCCATAACCATTTTCATGTTGATTGAGCTAGAATTCTATACCACACTACTGTGTTTCTTTATCTTACTAAAGAACTTATATGAATGTTCATAATACCTGAATGTCTACATAGCGATGTTTGATAAAAACTTTACGTTTATGGAAAATGGACCTTTCTTTTGCCAACAAAGAACAATCTGACATAATTGTTAAAATTTAAATCTAGTGCATGCAACGAAATTGTGCATAATTGATTTCCACATAAATGGTCTTTGCAGCCTTAGATGGACATTATGACGAGAAGAGAAAATCCAATGTGGAATACTCGGAGGATGAAAAGAGGGCCATGATTGCATCTCTGAAGAAGAAGGCAATGAGCGCCTCACAGAAGCTGAGGCATTCCATGAAGAGGGGGAGAAAGAGCAGCAAGGTCATGTCCATCTCAATCTTGGATGAGCGCGACCCTGAGGAGGTGCAGGCTGTGGATGCCTTCCGCCAGCTTCTTGTACTTGAAGAGATGCTACCATCACAGCATGATGACTACCACATGATGTTGAGGTGTGTGATATAGTAATGGTGCATCCTGTTGCATGATTGCATTTTAATGTGGAGAAGCATTACTGAAAATTATGATGATAAAGGTTTCTCAAGGCAAGAAAATTCGATATCGAGAAGGCCAAGCAAATGTGGTCTGATATGCTGAAGTGGAGAAAGGAGTTTGGTGCAGATACCATTCTCGAGGTAATCACAGCTTCCATATAGTTTGATAAAACTAACTTCACTTGATTAATAAGTTATCATCAATACTTACAGTTTAGTTCATAAACTGTTATCACATTTCTTTTCCTGTAATGTCATCTTAGGAATTCGAATTTGAAGAAGCTGATAAGGTGGCACAATGCTACCCTCAAGGTTACCATGGGGTTGATAAGGAAGGCAGGCCTGTTTACATTGAACGGCTCGGACAGATTGACGTCAATAGGCTAATGCAGGTCACCACAATGGATCGCTTTGTCAAGAACCATGTCAAGGAGTTTGAGAAGAACTTTGCTGTTAAGTTCCCAGCTTGCTCAATCGCTGCGAAGCGCCATATTGATCAGAGCACAACAATTCTTGATGTGCAAGGAGTGGTATGCATCTACAAATTGATGGAAAGTTTACTCAGTGGTTGCAATTTTACAATGATTAACCTGAGACAAACACATTTTCAGGGGATGAAGCAATTCAGCAAAGCTGCAAGGGACCTCATTGGTATGCTTCAGAAGATTGATGGTGATAACTATCCAGAGGTAATTCCTTCCTACACAGTCACTGACAGTGGCATGAGGGATTTATGTTTTACCCGGTGGAAAGTGAGGTTTTCCTCCCCTGATAAACAATAACGTTCTTACCACGTCAGTAATGTTTTCTTTGGTCCCAGACACTATGCCGGATGTTCATCATTAATGCAGGCCAGGGATTCCGGCTATTATGGAGCACAGTTAAGGGCTTCCTTGACCCGAAGACCACTGCAAAGATACATGTAATTTTTCATGTTGTTTATATTTTTTGTTCTTTAGCTGATTCTAAAGCTCAGTTAGAAGATTGTTTCATGAATTATGCATTTTCGTAGGTTCTGGGTAACAAGTATCAGAGCAAGCTTCTTGAGGTGATTGATGCCAGGTAAGAGCCACTGCTCTATTTGGTATCTATTAGCTTGACTAAACTCGTAAGTTACTTCTATGACGCACTTTCCAACCGAAATGTACACATCTTCTGTTATTCAGCGAGCTGCCAGAATTTTTCGGTGGAACTTGCCAATGCGAAGGTGGTTGCATGAAGGCTGACAAGGGCCCTTGGAAGGATCCCGAAATCATGAAGGTGAGTAATCAAACCTTGTCATTTTTACTACAGATCACCAAAGGATAAGGTGCTAACTCAGTATGCCTACGCCACTTTTATCTGAAGATGGTTCAAAGTGGTGCTGGGAGGTGTGGGTCACTCAGTCCGGCCTCTTTTGAGGCTGAGGAGAAAATGATTTGTGAAGATGACATTGTATATCCTAAGGTAAAGTAACAGAATCATTTTCATGTTATCATAGTTGTTGATGCCTTCGATACTATATTTATGCCTCCCTTTTTTTATTTTTCTAAAATCAAGAAACAAGCTTCATTCAATGGGGAGGCACAAATAGCTGTGGATGGCCAGCGTACTTTGTCACGGAAGATTTTCTCGCAGCCGAATTGAACATCCTCAGTTGTCACCTGTTCATGAGGAAGCAATGCTTACTTCATATCTTGTAAGATATCCTCTATCATTGATTGTTCAATAACAAGCAATGACATAATTTAAAGTGCAAATGTTGTAGTTAAGAATTTTAGCCCTGAAGTTTGAGCTTCAACATACATACTGAGATGTTCTACTTGTTAAAAGATCCGAAGCTTAAACCTCAATAATCACAGCACATGCTACGTATATCTATGTCTCACTTCTCTGCGAACTTTTCAGACCCCGGTTCACCCTATTCTTGTGATGTCCCAATGGTTGAGAAGGCAATAGATGCTATCTGCAAAAGCCAGGGAACACTACCTGATGAGAAGCTCGCAATCACCAAAGGTTAGTACCACACCCATACGACTCAACAATATTTGACAAAAAGTATTGCTACTCATGTTTCCTTCCACTAGTAGACTGATGGAACGTTGTTCTTCGTCAGCTGTTGTAAATGCCTCCAATGGATCCAGCCCTCCGCTCTTTGGTGGCATCATAGCTCTTGTGATGAGCATTGCAACGATGCTCCGTGTGACCCGCAACATGCCTGGGAAGGTACTTGGCGCTGCCCTAGCTGACGCTAAACCTGCTAGTCTCACAAAAAGTAAATCAAAAACCCAAGCACGGCAGCGATCCAAGATATCACCGGAGGCTGTGAAGGTGGCAGAAGATATTGTATCTGCAAAGCGCCTTATGGAACTTGAGGAGAAGATCCTTGCACTCCTGACAAAACCTGCAACAATGCCGGCTGATAAGGAGGAGATGCTGCAGGCTGCTGTCAGCCGTGTTAGTGCACTGGAAGAGGAACTTGCAGCTACAAAGAAGGTATAATCTGAAACACTGTGCTCAATTAACCAAGTACTGAGTAATGTTTCAGTTGTTATGTTACTTCTATAAACCCCGCATCAGTGAATAACCTCAAACACTTAAAAGTGTATGACGTGCATACTTCTAAACCAATTATCATAGTTGCGAACTTGCTTCGACGTGAGTTTTTGCAGGCCTTAACTATCATAGTTACAAACTTGCTTCGACGTGAGTTTTTGCAGGCCTTGCAGGAGACTCTTGAGCGTCAAGGGGAGATTGTTGCATACATTGAGAAGAAAAAGAAAGAAGAAAAGCAAGGTAACTAACTCGAGAAAAAAAAATCACGAAATAGAATATGTCTAAAATAGTGCATAGAATTGCTATAAGTTCTTGTGAAAAAAATAATGCTCACATAAACATAGTGGTATAACGCTGCCATCCTAATCCAATAGTTTTACTGGAATTTGTTTGCAAATCAGTCTGGATTTAAAACACTCGATTTATGTGCTCAGAAACTGAGTTACATCATCTATGAGTTACATCCTCTAAATCCATGAGATTAACTCTTCCCTTTGAAATTGTGCTTTGCAGCGTTTATTTCGTTGGTAGAAGCAAAAAAAAGCACCTACTTGGTCCAGGACAAGAGCTTTTTTGTGTGATGGAAGAGACTGAACTGGTGTTTGCATCTGCCAGTAAACTACTGCGATTCTGACTGTAACATATGATGTTCTTTTATTCTTCTTTTTTTTCCTGTAAATACTGCAAATTATTTGTCCAAGCCGCACATTCATTGTACCTTACAAAGTGGATGTTCTGCCAAATTGTCATTCCGCCATTGATATGGCCAATTGTGGATGGATGGACTGCTGAGTATTGCCAATATAAATATATATATTTATTCGAATTGGTGAGAATATGCCTTCTTTGCTACTGTACTAAATATGTTGCATGTCGTGTCTTTTTTAACTTTTTTTTTATCCTTTGAATCAATACCCTCAAACCTTCTAGAGATTGGTACAAAAATGTCTACAATCAATGCTTCAGAAGTGTACTGCTGGCAACTGGCATGACATGGTGGTTGCCCCTGTGGATGCAAGATGACTATACAACGTAATTTTTGCAGCTTGTCCTGGTGTTGATGATTATTAAATAATTGACAAATGTGAAATCCTTAGTATAGACAAAACACAAACAAAACAGATGACTGAGATTGCTTACGCTTGATTCGTGTAAAGTATTTTGGGTAGGATGCATTTTCTCCTGATAATGTACGTTTACTTCATTGCTGATTGGTATGTTTGTTGCAACAAAATTACAAAACATACTGATCGAGTGTAGCATAAAACATGTGCTCGTTTATTATTAAAAAATAAAAAAAATGTGCATCATATGATTTGTGCTCCTGGAGCAAGGCAGCAACAGCCAACCGTGCTGGCCGGTTCGACTCCCCAACACCAAATGCGGCCATGCGCTACCTCAACTTCCGCCCCACCGCGGGCCATGTCCGCCCCCACCGCCACCCGCTCCTCGCCCACCTCGACGCCTGCTCCTCGCGGGCCCACCTCGCCGAGCTCCACGGCCGCCTCATCCGCGCCCACCTCGCGTTGGACGCCGCTGTGGCCGGCCGGCTCGTCGCCCTCCTCGCGTCCCCGTGGCGGGACACGACATGCGCTGCGCGCGCGCAGAGGGTGTTCGACGAGATGTCCCAGCCGATTGCGCCCGTGTGGAACTGCATGATCAGAGGGTACACCCACAGCGGCGCGCCTGGGGATGCGTTGTAACGTTCAGAGCCATGGTTCGGAGGGGCGTCGCGCCTGACAGCTACACCATGGCCGCGGCTGTGTCTGCGAGCGCTGCTGCTTATGGCTGGGCGTGGGAGTGGCGGGCAACTGGGGACGCAGTCCATGCGATGGTTCGGAAGATTGGGTGTGCGGCGGACCTGTTTGTCATGTCGGGCCTGGTTAATTTGTACGGCACTTTTAGAAGCGCTGAAGATGCAAGAAAGGTTTTTGAGGAAATGCAGGAGAGGGATGTTGTGTCTTGGACATCCATGATCTCAGCTTTTGCACAGCGTGGCATGTGGGATGATGCATTGAGGCTTCTTGGTGAGATGCAGGCAGACGGATTACTCCTAACAAAGTCACGATTATAAGCCTGCTGTCTGCTTGTGGGCATGGAAGGCTATTGACAAAGGGCTGTGGGTATATGGTCAGCTTAGTGAATATGGAATCGAGGCTGATGTGGATATAGGAAAATGCACTCGTAAGCATGTATGCAAAATGTGGATGCATGTCTGATGCTTTCGAAGCATTTAAAGTCATGCCTGCAAGAAATACTAAATCATGGAGCGCGCTGATTGATGGGTTTGTGCAAAATCAGAAGCACAAAGAAGCACTGGCAATGTTTGAAGAGATGCTATCAAATGGCTTGAATCCAGATGCAGTAACACTGGTAAATGTTTTATCAGCATGCACTCACCTTGGTGATCTTCAGCAAGGAGGAATCTCCACAGGTACATACTAAGTCGTGGAATCTATTGTGACACCATCCTCACCAATTCTCTGATTAATATGTATGCTAAATGGGGCGACATGGCAGCAGCTGATGTGGTTTTCCGGACTATGAAACATAGGGATGTTGTTTCATGGACAACTATGGTTTGTGGTTATGTGCACGGACGCCAATTTACGGCGTCCTTCATCTTCTTTGAAGAGATGAAGGTTGCAGGAATTGTGGCAAGTGAAATGGCACTAGTTAGTTTACTTTCCGCTTGTTCACAGCTTGGAGCACTTGATAAAGGAAAGGAGATAAATGCGTATATAGAAGAAAAGAATATAAAAAGAGATGTATTCCTAGAAAGTGCCCTGGTGGATATGTATGCAAAATGTGGGGCATTGACATGGCTGCTGAAATATTTAGCAAAATGCAGCATAAAAAACCCTCACATGGAACTCTATGATTGGAGGTCTTGCAAGTAATGGGCATGGGAAAGAAGCATCCAACTCTTTGATCAAATGCTGAAGTTTGGAGATCCCAGACCTGATGGAATTACTTTCAAGACAGTCTGGTGCCTGTGCTCATGGTTGGAATGGTTAGTGAGGGACTTCATTACTTGCACTCAATGTCGAGCTTTGGGATTGCCCCTGATATTGAGCACTATGGTTGAAGTAGACCTCCTAAGTAGAGCTGGGCTACTAGGAGAAGCATTTGAGTTCATCAAAGAAGATGCCAATAGACCCTAAATTCTGTAATCTGGGGATCACTTCTTCCGCCTGTAGATTTCATCACAAAATGGATTTAGTGAGAAGTGTTCAGGCAACACAAATTAAGTTAGCTCCCCATGATGTGGGGACACATGTGCTGATCTCAAACTTACATGCTGAAGGTGGTCAATGGGATGATGTACAGCAAATAAGAGAGCAAATGGGAAGCAAGGGTATAGAAAAGTCACCTGGTCACAGCTCCATCCAAATCTTAAACCCTTCATAATGTAGTTTAACGTGATATGTGATCTGCGCATGGTACACAAGGCTGACAGGAAGCAATGCCACATTGCCACCAGTGCAGTTTCTGTTACAGACATCAGGCATCACAATGCATTTCCATTGAATCTGTGTACGTGTGATATTGTCCCCGTATTATGGGTTAACACTGCCTAAACCATTTTGTGCACACCCCCCTTAAATAGCTAAGTACTTACACTTGGCAGTGGTGCAAGATCAACTGAAGCTGTTTCCTGCTACGTAACGGATAATGTTCACGCACACAACTGAAGCTGTGATAAGAAAGAAGGTATGTAAAATATGGTAGCATATGAAATTTAGAGCTTACCCAATGTTCAGTTTTTAATAAAATTACCGTCAGTGTTCATAGTTTCTTTAATGAACATATACGTTCAAGCTCTGATCTTCTGTGTTCGAGCTATGCTTAAAGTATCTAAGAATCATAACTTGTGTCTAAATATTTGCACATTGATTTTTCAATAACCCTTTTCATTTTCAACTATTCACGTTCATGGCAGCCAACAATTCGGCCATACTCCAACCTTACAATTCAAGAAGCAAAACTGCAACCAGCTCTTCTCTGTACATTGAATAAGATAGTTACCACAGTTTTTACCGATTTCTAGTTTTTGTATCTCTAAGGAATGTAAGCGATTTAGCCATTTTTAGTGGTGATTGTCAGCTTTCTTATTTAGTTTTTTTAGCTTTCAGAAGGCCTGAATTAAAGGCCAATCACCATGAACAGGCATGGGTCAACTAAATTAGCCTCAATCTTTTCTACAACATCTTGAAGAATGTTCAATAGGAAAAAATGAACCTCAACAAGCCATTACATATCTAAACAAGTAACAACATTGAAGGTTTTATTAGTACCATTGATCAATCTTTCCCTGAGCCTTGAGAATATCAAACCTTACACAACAGAGACAGAATTTGGCATTGCAACAGCGTCTGGAATGATCATAGTGATATATATTGATATTTGTTTCTTGTATAGTACTCCCTCCATTCTCTTTTGATAGTCCTGTTCAAACTTGACACAAAGACTTGACACAAAGACAGGAGAACAACTTGCTTATCATCTTATTAATGCAACACAATCCAATATTTTAATTGGGACTCCTCGTCACTGGTGCTATTTATGACATGTCCATATACCATAGCAATAGTGACTATCATTTGCTGAAAACGTTTTGAATTTTCTAAATAGGACTTATCAAAAGAGGATGGACGGAGTATACTGGCAGAACAGTATCATATGACCTGGATAAATGAACAGGTGGGTCATTCATTTCCTAGCGACTGCTCATCTACCATTGTGGGATCACAGATTCCAGGCAACCAGCTCTTGAAAAGAGTAACAAGTAACAAGAATTTCAAATCCCGGGGAACATGGCTCAATCCGGTGGGCGTTCCCAACCTCCCAAGCCAGCTGGAGTTACTGATGCTTGGATCATGGACCATGCACAGTGCCACATAAACCAAAGCTGTGGACACCAGAAGAAAACTACTTCACCAGGGCTTGCAAACTGAATATAGTGCAAGGAAAGTAACATTTTACCTCGATGTAGTACTGGGTGCAATGCGGCTTTGTTAAGAAGGTTACCAGTTGTTATGTTCATGAGTTAAGGAACCATCAGTGTATTTCAGTGTGTTCTTTGTTTTTAATTGTGTATGTAAATATAAGTGCTGTCAGCTCTGCAATATTTGAGTCAGGCACAGATTAGTGAAGAATCATCGGGGGCCCCGTTTGATTTAATTAGAACTTCCTTATTTACCTATTGGAAGTAATATAATAGTCTCCTGTATTTACTCCTTAGCATGCACGTGCAGTTGTTGTTCTTTTCCATTGCGCAGCTGCGCAGACAAGTCTAATAATCTAGGATGTAGGCATATAACAACTTGTGAACATCTATTACATGAGCATACGCCAGACAGATTTAGCATTTGTCGTCAGGGAGTGCAATGTTTCCAGGCATGATTTAACGTCCTACGTTTGGTCACTCTGAAGTCTGTGCAAGAACCGGAATAGATTGGCCGAAACTAGAATAGGGACCCTCTGCAAGCTAGAACTTTCTTAATAACAGAAAGGCAATCCTCATCAGAAGACTTCTGTACTGATAATCAAAGCAGTGGTCCTTGTGGAGGTTGGAAACCCACCCGTCCCTCAACATGGTGGATATCACTAAAAAAAAAAAAGGTTCGTCTCGTTGAACATGGCTCGGCGATTTTTTATGTTAAAAAAAGAAACGTTTGGCTCGCCAGAGTTTGAACAAAACAATAATATGTTATCAATGCTTCTGGAAGATGTGGCACTCGAATGCGTCTTTTTAAAACAAGAAATTACGTATTAGTTTGAATCACTCAAAAAAGAAAGATGAAAATTTCTCTCGCGGGTGTGAACCTTACCCTCGAAGACCTCGCTACACATGGTGAATCACAAAAAGAAAACAAGGTTCGCGTTGAGTACATGTGTCGATTTTTGTTACATTAAAAAGAATAAAAGATAATGTTCGGGGTTGAAACAAAAAAATGTTATCTGCTTCTGGAAGATGTGGCGAATGTCTTTTTATAAAAAGAGAATTACGTTTAGTTTTGAACACTCAAAAAAAGAACAGATGAAAAATTTTGGGGTTGAACCACCCTCCTCAACATGGTGAATCACAAAAAAAAAAGGTTCTGCGTTGAACATTGTGTTGATGTTATTTTTAAAAAAAGAAACGTTTGGGGGGTTGAACACAAAAAAATGTATCTGCTTTGAAGATGTGGCGAATGTCTTTTTTAAGAAAGAAATTACGTTTAGTTTTGCAACCACTCAAAAAAAGAAAGATGAAAAAAAAATTTTACGTTTAGTTCGAACGACTCAAAAAAAATAAAAATTGGCCATGCAGGTCTCGAACTGCGACCTTCGCGTTATCAAGCAGCAGACGCTCTACGCCAACTGAGCTAATAGGCCTGATTGTGAATTCTGTAAACCAAGGCCAACATATTTACTACCTTGATTTGCCAGCTCGTATAGGTCATGTCCAAATTGTTTTTTTTTTCAAGCACATCGATGGTAAATTTGTCCACGCCTTCACGTGTCCTCTGCCGGCTCTTCTTGGCAAACCCACTCCTGGAAGCCTTCCTGTGTTAGTGTTAATGCTGGCCGTCTCGGGAATTGGGTCAAGAGGGTGGCAGCCAAGTATTTACCATTCGCGTTTGTGCTGGGGTGGTGTAACAAGGTTAATGCACGCAGATCAGCAATTCAGCATAGCTCCGAAATGCACGCTGCACGACGCGGATCGAGCCAGACCCGGGAGCGGGACGCTGATCACCTGTACTGCACGTCTGCCGTGGTCCGCGCATGACACGCGGGAGGCCCCGCCCCGCCCGCCAGGGTCAAAGGGTACGGGCGCCCACACAGGGAATCGTGCTTCACTTGCACACCGCATCACTGATGCCAGTTCAGATTACCCAACTATTCACTGTTCATGTTTTTCGTAATTTGTTCAGAACTCATCACTATCATACATCTAACTTTTCAGCTATCTTCTTCCGCCTCACAAAATCACGTTTCCAACGAATGCTTACACGTGTTTTTCTTAATTGCTTACAGTGTTTTTCTCCCTACAATTCTAAACACACCATGAATCCAGCCGTCTGGCCATGGCCATGCCATGCTACGCGATGGGACTAGGGGGCCCGCGAGAGCGAGCACCGATCGCGAGCACGTTGAACCAGGTGGTCGCTCGCCCAGCCTATGCGCTGGCCTCGCTCCTGTTCAATGCTTTCGGCCGCCTAAAGCTATTTCCCGCCGTCTCTTCGAGGGCTGTAATGCCCATCGCGGGTCCCACACGGTGGTGGTCAGGGCTCGACCAACTAGGTCTGGGATGTTACATGGCCAAAAGTTGAGTGCTCTAGATTATATCAGTATAGCTTGCAAAAGCCACAATAGCCTCATGAGAGATTGGGAGAGATAAAATTTATGGTCCAAACAATTGTGAGAGAGGAGGCGGAGAGAAAAAGTGACAGCATGCACCGGAAGAGCTTTTGAGTGATGGTCGGACACATCTTTCTTGCTAAGGGCTACCAGGCATGGGTGCTGCGTCGCTTGCTGCAGGGTTACTCTTCGCGCCCCCAATGAACGAAAACATGTCGGCAACTACGCTGAGCATATAAGGGGTACGTTTGGTTCAGAAAGCGGCATGGGATGGAGCCGTTCCGTCCTTCGTTTGGTTCCGGAGCATGGGAAGCCATCCTAGGAGAGAGGAATATTACTATCCAATATTCCGGGACGGTCGATTTCCAATAAAATTTGACCGACGAAGCCATCCCCTTCCGACGACGTCTCTGGCACCGTGAATTCAACGACCCGGCCAGGCGTGGGTCCGGTTCTAAGGCGCTGTTACTACGGCGCAGCTCAGGCCGACGGCGGAGCCCGTAGGCGCTGGTGCATGATCGTAGGCAGGAACAGCGATTTTGTAGGGCGGTGAGCCTCGGTGGTGTGGTGGGAATCGACAGCCACTCAGCACCTCACACATCAACGTTCGGTTCGGTAGGACGCTCATCCACAGGAATGCGACGAGGACGGAGCCCTTCGGCGGTGCTGAGCCTCTTTGGGTACGCAGAGCCGGCGCGTCCTGCGCGGCAGCACTGCGCTCGTCCGACTAAAACTCGCTTTTCTCCTTGATCTGACCATTGGACAGCCGCACTTCCTATCTTGATTTGACCACAGAAAACTTCGAATAGGGTGCCCAGATGCTCGATTGACGGCGCTGGCCTGGTTGGTTGTTGAGTAAGGATTCTGAGTCTCAACAACACAGAATAGGCTGATGGGATGGAGTGTCTCTGTGGAAAGGAAGAGCAGAGCTTCCTGCGGAAGGAAGAGAGCAGGGATTAGGATGGCTCGTAGGCGTGAGGAAGACGGAAAGCAAGGAAGGAGATGGAGAATGCAGGTAGCACGTCTGACTGACGAGTGAGGCCTACAAAATGTTAGTCCAACGGTGTTAACTGAAATATCAGAATCAAATAATGTTATCCCCAACCAAACACACAGATGCATGGGACCACCATTCCTAGTTCCTAAACATTTGGGCATTAGAACCATCATAATGGTGCCTCGACTCTCAACCAGACACGTAACCTAAGATACCACTGATCTCGTGCCGTCGTGCGTGATCTCAGAAGAATCACCACTGGAAGCGACAGCGGCTGCCAAGAGGGGTTTCGCTGTCGCACGCGCTCTGCATCCCCTTCCCACCGAACGCCGACCCGCGCGAGGATGATGCCGTGCGTCGAGTCTGTGCCGCAGTGCGCGGACGCCATCAGAATCCACCACTTCCACTGCCGTCGCGCGCCATGCGCGGGTTGCCCTTCCCCCAAGGCCGAAGCGGGAGACGTATGCCGAGGGCAGGTGCCGGAGCGCAATCTCCACGCCCATCATCTCGCGCCAGATTTTGTTTGAGACGACGTAGTAGTTGCGTGTGGTGCAAAGTTAGCCAGGCGCTAACACTGTACCCATAACGCGGGCCGTGTTTCGGCGAGAGGGTTCAGGTGCGAAGGCGTCTAGAGAAAACCCCCAACGGACACCTCCTGTTGTTTATTGTGCTCGTAACAGAGCAACGGTCACCGTGGAAGCGAGCTACTTGGAGCGTGTAGCGCGAGCACCAATTCTTGTTCAGATCAAAAGCCTCAACACACGAAAGAGTAAGGCGGAATCAGTGGCAGGGATAGTTTACATGTTCAGATTTTCTTTTTCATTGTGTTAGAGGTAGTGTGGGTTTAAAATTCAGATTGGACAGGTGCACTAGCAGGGGGTAAAGTGGAACACACGGATTTTTTTCATTCGATGATAGATGATTCAGTGATCACCGATGAATGGCGATTTGCTGTTGGCAGCTGCTGAGAAGTGCCACTGGTGCTGGTGCCTTGCTTGTGCTCCATGTCTCACCAGGACGCAGGCGAAGCGGGGCGAAGGATGCTGACGGTCCAACTAGCAACACGTAAATGAGACGCCAGCGTAGTTTTCTACTTTCTAGAGTTTTCCTTCTCCGATTGCATCTGGCAAATTTTCCCAGGAGCAGGAACACGTGTCAGTCTACACGGTGCCGTTTATTCAACTAATGACGACGACATCAGCTAACAGATTTTTTCTGTCATTCAGATCTTCTTCAGTCTACCTTACTTACGACGGTCGATCTTTTACCGGACCGCGCCACGATTCTACAGTAAACCCCGTCGCTATCCCCTACCATTTACAGTAGCTCGGCTATACATTGTCCTGAGCTAGCTTGCTGCAGCTTGATATTGCGTCTCCTCGTGCCGCGCGCTGTGCTGGCGTCCGCGTTGCTGTCACTCTGGTGGATTGTTCTCTTCTTTCCGCACGCCACGCGGACTGCCGAGAAGAGCGGCCGTCCATTGCCACCCCGGCGTGAGGCATCCCGTCGGCCTCCTCCACGCAGTGCCCTGCCCGGAGAGAGCCCCACCAGCATCCTCGCCTGCCGCAGCGCGTTGCCCCCCAGCGGCACGCCGGCGAGCCCCGCCGACCCCCAGCCTGTCCCGCCACCGCCGCAGCGGTTCGTGCCGCTCCCTCCGCTCCGCCCCCTCGCCGCACACGATGTCGCAGATCTCCCGCTCCAGGTACGCCTCCGCCGCCGCGTCCACCGCGCCGCCGCCTCCCGCTCGCCGCGTCGAGGGAGTCGAACACCGCCGAGTGTAGAAGAGCGCCTCCGTGAACCTGTCCAGGAACCCGGCCTTTGTTGTGGTCCGCCTCCTGCTCCACCACCGCGAACACCCTCGGCCGCATGGACGCCACGCACTCGAGCACGGCGTCGATGGGCGCCGCCGCCCCCTGGGCGGGGTCGTCGGAGTCGGAGGTCGCCGGCGACGAGGCGGTGGAGCTGCAGCACGGAGTTGACGGCGACGGCCTCGAGCCCTGGGACACCTGCAGCATCCATGGCCGGACCTCGTCGAGGCGGTGGC
Source organism: Digitaria exilis (assembly GCA_015342445.1). Classification (NCBI taxonomy): domain Eukaryota; kingdom Viridiplantae; phylum Streptophyta; class Magnoliopsida; order Poales; family Poaceae; genus Digitaria; species Digitaria exilis. The sequence goes on from JACEFO010001879.1 coordinate 19,267, forward strand.
GGCGACGCCGCGGAAGGAGAAGTGGACGCGGACGAGCGCGCGAGGTCGGCGAGAGCGGACGCCGCCGTCGCCGAGTCGTCGCGGCCTGGGAGGGGAGGGACGGCCATGCCGGTGAGGCGAGGGACGGGCGGCCCGCCGGGGGCGGAGCGCGAGGGCCTGATCAGGGCCCGCACTGGAGCCCCTGCATGAGGTTGAAGTCGATGATGATGGACGTGGGTGCGCCATGGACGGCCTTCGAGGATGGCCTGGTTCGCCGTGAAGTGCGCGACTTGAGGTAGGGGCCCCGCCTCGTAAGACTGGTGGTAGAGAAAGCGTGGTCGCGCTGGCGGCTTCGGCGGGGGGTTGGGTCGCGCTGTCCGGAGGGCGGCGACGGCGTGGTGGGAAGAAGCTACGCGACAGCGCGGCGCTGAAGTGGACGGCGACGCCCGGCCGATGCCGGAGGACGGGGAGACCGGCGGCGAGCGCGGCGTGGCGCGTCGGCGAGGTGCGCGGACGCCGCGGCGGGGTCCCCGGCCTCGACGGCGCCGGCGCAGCTCATGAGGAGGTGGATCCAGGCGGATGCCCGCGGCCTCCTCCTCCTCCCGCCGCATGGCCGCAGCGCCGCGGCGAAATCGGGGCAGCGCGAAGGCATGGCGGGCGTGCATGTCCGCGGCGGCGTAGTAAGGCGACCCCGGCGGGCGGCGGCGTCGGGGACGCCACGGTGGGGAGAGGAGGCCGGGCGACGGCGTCGAGCCCGGGATCGGAAGCGCCACTGGAAGGGGGACGACGCGCCGCCGCTCATGGCCATGGGGGTCGTGGTGGGGGGGGAGGGGGAAGCAAGCTGGCTCGGTGCGCGGGCGCGGTCAGCAGAGGTTGACGGCTGCTTGCGCGCTTGGCGGGCGGTGAGGTGATATGTAGAGGGGAGTGAGGGGACGGGGGGGGGGGGGGGGGGGGGGGGGTCTCTTGTTGGGAAGGATGGGAGGGTGAACGTCGGAAAAGGGAGGGAGGGTCCGCGTTACAGACGTGGAGAGGTGGGCACGAGCACGGGCGGGCGGGCGGGGACCCGTAGGCTCGGGAAGGATTCTGAGGGCGGGCGGGCGAGCGGACCGAGGCGCCGTGGGGCGGCCTGCCTGCTCCTTCTGTCAATTCCTGTTTCCTGATCTTGTCT